>JAPXVT010000012.1:4648674-4659274 GCA_029823135.1 Acanthurus reversus
TATACCTAGCATCTTGATGTTTCCTGTAGTGTTTCTAAACCTTGTTTCAACATGAATGGCAGTGAATGAGGTATGAATGGGGAATGTAGCCGATTCATCCAAAATCCAGTTGAAATACAAGAACAACAGCAATAACTAGTGTTTATTGATGATATGCCTTCATAGGTATCAATCTTCTTTGGATGAATTGGCTGCATTTTATTTTTTCTGTACTAAAGTATACGCATGTTCACTGTTATTTTAACACTTAAATACATGCTACTTAAACAACATTACATTACATTACACCTCTGGTAATGGTGATAAGTCAAAAATAGACTGTTATGGTCCTTTGATGCAGCGATAGGAGAGTAGTTATACTCAAAAACAATCTGCCTGTTTCCTAAAGGATCTACTTACAGTCAAACAAATGTATCAAAGTAACAAAATATGAAACGTGCTCTTTACATAAAAAGGTTAGATAGGTATATAGTATTGCAGATGCACAGCACAGACTTGTCTTGCTGCAGTGGCCTACTTTTTCAGTGCTGCAGAATAGAACTGAATGCACTCAAATGCAAACTTGCATGTCTGCAATGCTCCTCGACGCTCCGATTTTGCAAAAAAGACAAAACAAAATTTCTCCCAGCGCCTCCTCTCAACGTGTTTAGAAACTTGTCCTGCAGCTGTGGCAAGGAACACTGTTTTAAAAAAACCACACAGCTTTCCAGCAATGATGGCTGCAACTGTGCAGGGCTGCCTGTGCAACATGAAACAAGCGATATTCCAAAAGTAGCTCGGTGTGGGTACGGGTCGGGCCAGAGCCACATTGTGAAAGGGCCTTTCTGCTGCTGTATCCCTCTCTCTGTTTACTTTGCCTGTCGGTGTAATGATAGGGATATCTGCTCAACTACCACTGCTGCAGCCACACTCTCACTGTCTGTCTCCTTATGTCTATTTGTTCTCCAGGCTCTGAAAAGTTTGCGTCTTCTCCTGCACACAATGGCAACTATTTCTTCATCGCTCTGCTGCTTTGTGTGTTCCTCACTTTGGGTTACAACAATGAAAATTACTGCATGAAGTGCCTCTATTTCCTCTCTCTTTTTTCTTTTTCTCCATCTGTGCTTAAAGACCTTAGGTATGTGTATGAAACAGCCTAAACAAAGATGGCACTGTTCCCTCCCTCTTTCTTTCCCCCTGTCACTTTGTGTGATTTCCAGTTTAAGGTCAACATAAGCAGCACTTACGAAACCACACAAAGACACTGCTGTTGTCCTTGTGTCTTTGTGTTTTGTTTTTTCACAATGTGTTTTTCATTTGGTTTGCATAATTGCATGCATAATCTGAAGAGATGCTTGTTTTTTTTTTCTTGCTTTTTTCTCTCTTTATTTGTGCATTTAGAGCTCACAGTAGCTTTAGAGTTGCTCTCCATAGACGGATACAGCTCCATATAGTTCCTCCTCTTTCTTTCACTCCTGTTTATGTGTTCTTCAGTGCATGAAACGACACAAGCCCCAATATAAAAGAGCTGCTGGTTTGTCTTTGTTGCTTTCTGTTATTAAAATAACTGCCCGTGCTTGAGCTTTTAGTCTGGCAGTCATTAAAGTGGGACACACAAGATGTCTCGGCTTCTATTTGAGAATGTTAGTTTATAGATGGAGGAAGGTGAAGATTTTCAGATGTATTCATGATTATAGCTCTCGCTCTCTCTCTCTGTCTGTCTCTCTCTCTCTATCTCTGTCTCGCTCTCTCTGTCTCTCTCTCACACATACACACACACATGCACAGAAAATGCAGTGTCCACACTCATTCCAACTATTCACCTCTGTCCCTATCAGTGATGGAAAGACTCCAGTTGTCAAGGGTTACGGGATATTCTGGGATGGTGTCCGACAGAGAGTAAATATAGATGCCACACCCTCTGCCTGAAATGCTCACACACACACACAGCTGCGAGCTGTCTTTCACTATCACTATCACTATCCTGTCCAGTCCAAAACATCTAAATAGAAATTCTCCCACCATCACAGCATGCTGTCACATCCTAATGACAATTTTTAAAGTTCTTTTAGAGGAATTTTTGTTGCAAAGTTGATGTTTTGAGGTAATTTGGTAAAATCGTTCCCAGGCTTTCAACTTGATGATTTGTATGACTGAGGCATTCAGTTCTCCCACTCGAGAGATGAATCCCAGACAGCTGAACTCCTCTTAAAACACTTTCCAAAGCACTTCCAACACTCTGGTTCGCAATGCTGACTGCTTGAGAACTGCTGCACTGCTTCTATACAAACATGTGAGACAAACGGCAGATTATCAGCTTGTCTGCTTGACTTTGCTACTGCGGTGAATTATCTTCTGCCCTCTTGACTGTTTGTCAAGAGGATAACTGATGCAGTTACTGCATTTGTAAGAGACTTTTGCCAAAGGTGAAAAAGAATATTACTCAGATTGTGCCTAAAAACAAAACAAAGGAAAGCGGTGCCACAAAGCCTCCATTAGCTTCTGGATTTTGTCAGAAACAGTCGGGTAGATGAAGCATTCAGGATGTTTCTGAAACACTCTCGGTGATGTTGGAGCTTACTGTGGTTGTGCAAACTGAGCCTGAAAACAGAGGTAAAAAAGGAAAAGAAAAAACAGAATCTTTTCATCCTTGTAATACTGCTTTGGTTTTCTTCCTCCTCCTGTCTGTTGGCATACTGAGAAACTAAATAAAGTCGCATTTGGCTACACTTCACTTCACAAAGCGCTGGAAAAAACAGTAAATCCAAACCAAAAACACATGCCAGTTGGGCACAGTTAAGAATTATCTTTGTGGGTTTGGTTGCTTATGTAAGGAACTACAATATCTCCCCATTGAAACTGAGAATCAGACAACAAGTCAATTCAACAGCAGCTGAATGAAGTGATTCACCACAATCACGACTGTACTTTGCTCTACAGTGCTCTCTCTTTGACCATTTACTGCTGCTCTGTTTGTACTGCAGCGAACGTTAACTTGATGGTGTGTGTCTGTGGCAGTGTATGATGTTGTTTCAGTGCTGGTGATAAGCTACAGTAGCTGCCGGCTAACAGAGGCTCTTTCATGCAGAGATTTG
This sequence comes from Acanthurus reversus, assembly GCA_029823135.1. Lineage (NCBI taxonomy): Eukaryota > Metazoa > Chordata > Actinopteri > Acanthuriformes > Acanthuridae > Acanthurus > Acanthurus reversus. The sequence goes on from JAPXVT010000012.1 coordinate 4,651,749, forward strand.
ATAGATGAGGAGGTGGAGCCTGACTCGCTGATTCAAAAATTGACCTGAGGCTTCTCCATGAGCCTAATTCACTGAACACGCTCTGATCTCCATTTCCTCAAATGAAAAACTATGAAATAATAAATCCTCATTGCATGTTGGCTGAACCTTTCTTCCACTGCCTGGAACTAAAAGAAGTCTGTTTCTGCTGCACTTCTCTTTGCCTTATTCTATTTTTTAGTTGACCGAGCAGTTTGTGTCATTTTTTCCTTCACTCTTTGCTGAACTGTGCTGACAGTTTCTCCTACATTAGGCTGGCAAAAGTGGAAAAAAATATATCCTGGAGGCTTTTCCTTTTTTCTTCCATTTTTTAATTTCCTATGCATTAAGCCTGGCTCACACAGGATTTTAAAAATCTTAACAGATTCTGAAATTGGGTTGTATGACACATCTATGACAAATGTTTGCAGAGTATCTTCTCTAAAATCTTAAACACACTCGCACCACAACATTTGAAAATAATGACCAACACGCACTACAGGATTTCATCAAGATTATCGGACAAGAGAGAGCAACGTACCATCTCACGTGATCCTACGTCATCTCATGAGGAAGCGATTGTAAACAAAATGGAGAGTAGCACGGTGCTGCTGGCTGTTGCAATTCTTTGCAGCGAGAAAAAACAAAAGCAGAAAGTTGAACGAGTCAAAACGATGAGAGAGTGGTTGGCTGTTCATTCTTCATTGAGAACTGTAGGTGAGATTTTACCCGTCAGTTTTAATATCCCTCAACAGCAGCATGTTAGCTAATGTTAGCCTCAATGGCTAGAATGTTTACCAGTGCTTTCTGGTTCCTTGTACGCAGCTTTCTCTCTTGCTAATGTTAGAGAGAACACCACAGACATGCCCTTTTGGATGCTCCTGTGGTAGAAAAAGCTGCCCCTCTAGTTGACAAAACGTGTTAAAATGCTGTTGTAGGTGCCTTCCCATTGGACAAAACATGGTACGGGGTCAAATGACTTATGTTTTGCTTGCTGGTGCCCCACCACAAACAAGAAGTGCCCTTTTTAGTGTTTTTGCCCCTGCCTGTCAAACATCCACCAGTGTTTGGGAGGGCTGAATCAGAGTCATATTGGCATGAGGACCCTGTAGTGTGAGCCAGGCTTTACATGAACCTCGCTATGCTGTTGTAAATGCTACATCAGTAGCATCTTTCCAGCAGCTGCTGTACCTGTTCACTTATTTTTAACACGTATATGCATGGTATGCAGACAAGCAAAAATACAGTTGATGTATGAAACGTGTGCCGTAGTTCATTCCTGTGTCAATGGAAAACTATGCATGTCCCGTCTCCAAGAAGACAAGGTGCAGGCCTGCCCAACTCTCACAGCCTGCGAATGGAAAACACTCAGGGCCGAGCAAAGCATCACGATGACAAGAGTTGGCTGGGGCTTTATTCATAGCACCGGTGATCTCATGGCTCAACTTCATCAGGGGAATTAGTGACTATCTGACACAAATGCTTGATGGGAATCAGGAAGCTCCTCCCAGAGACACAAACGCAGGAAGTGCCCAAAGAATCACATCACTCTCTTTTTTTCCCTTCTTCTTTTAACCTTCTCAATACCTCACTCTCTTCCCCTGGCTAGTAACTGCTTTCACTTGTCTTTCTTCGATCATTTCACCTTCAGGGATCTCTGTTTTCTCCCTGCAGCTCTTCTTTTCTATCATATCTACCTCATAGTTTGCCAGCTCTTGCCTCATGTGAAAAGATATTTAAATGAACAGCACAGTATGTGTGTATCCGTTTGTGTATTTTAACCACTTTGCAGTATGAGTGTTTGTGCTGAACCACACAACTGAACCTGTATTCTGGGGTTTTGATTTTGGCTGATTAAAAAATACCTTTTTTTAAAGGTGTGCCAGCTCTTGATTAGAAGAATATGGTGACGCACACAGTATGCAGTCTTTTCTAATCAGTGGAAAAGCTGCATGAAGTCACATTGTTTTTCTAGTATTTTAAATTTTGATCACATGGATATAGGAAGTAGCAGTCCACACAGGAAGTGAAGATGGATTCGAGACTGGAGCGAAGAAAAACAGATGTGTAATAACAAAAAGCGATATGTCAGTTTTTGTCATTGTTACTCAGATAATCTCGTCTGTTCGTGTCAGACCTGATCGGCAAAATCAGAGTAAGGAGAAAGCAAATGTCACTGTGGTACCTTTGTATCAGGTCCTCCAGCCTCTTCCCTTGCTCTTCATCCTGTTCCAGCTGTTTCTGCCGTGCCTCTGCTTCGTCCGCGCCCATTCCCTGCAGGAGCCATCGCTCACGCATGGCTTTGGACTGAGGAGGACACACACATATGTGAGTTGCACAGAGAGAGGTTGAAGGTTTTGTTACATATCCTGGCAGCCATGTTGAAGAGGGCGTTGTGTTTTTAAATGTCTAACTTGTTCATCTAAAACAGATTATTCAGAAATGATCATTTCCTGATTTTGACTTTTTAGATTCTAGGAATTGCAAAATGAGCCAGCTGGCAAGGCAGCAACAAAAATTATTGCTCAGGTCAATTAAAGGTGCTTTGTGGAGATTTCTTGGATATAGACAAATCTTTACATTCACAGTTTCTTTCTAAAGAAGATTCTGTGCTACTTAAAATGCACTTTTTTCATCTTCAATCGTCAGCAAAGCAGATTTTTCTGAATATTTTGAAACATGCATTTTTTATGTTCATGTTTGCTGGCTAGAAGTCCTCGTCTTGCTTGTCCTCTGTGAAGCTTTGCTGCATTTCTCTGAGCCATTATCAACACCAGCTGTGAATATGTGGAACTGCATTAAAACCCGCATGTAACCCTCACACAGCAGTAGTAATGATCATTCACAAAACACAGAATGGCTTTTGTTTTCTAGCTTGGTTGTGGTGCTCTTATACATTATCAATGGCCAGTGGAGCTCCATTATGGAGGATTTTTGTGAGAGATGTGTAAGATGACTGCCAAGCGCAGCCACAACAAACAAACAAACAAACAAACACGTAGGCCCACACATGCACACAGTGTTGAGATCACACAGTGAGACTCTAAACTCAGCTTTTACTCCCTGGAAAAACCACGAATCCCGTCAGGCCAAGACAACCACAGTCATTAGTCCCCATTATCTTGTTACAAACACACGTACACGGAAGTATTTTATTGGTTTTGCTCGATCTCTAATTGTTCATTTGGAAACGAGTCTGTTTTTCATTCATTCCTGAACGTTTTCCGTAGCAGTTTTTTTTTTTTTTTTTTTAGCATTCAATTCATGAGGATCTGCCTGGTGCTTTTATTTATTTATTTATTTTCAGTCAGCTGGATAAAACATATGATGGACAAAAAAAGACATAAGCATGAATAAATAAATAAATAAATTGATAAAGATAGAAAGAATTAAATTAAATAATTAAATATATAAATCAATGAAAAAATATATTTTGGCAATAATAAAGGATATGTCTCTATTTTTACATTATTTATTTATTTATGTATGCATTTCTCCATTATTCATGCTTTTCTACATTTATTTTTATATTTCTTTATTTCTTCATTTATTTATTTAATTATTTATGCATAAACACATAAAAAAACACCTTATGCTTTGTGCTCTTTGATAATTTTACTGCTGTGTGATGAGACAAACAGCAAATTTTATTACACAAATATTTTTAAAAGTTAGAGAATGCTCTGAAAAACAATACACAGATGTGTTTAATATATATCTGCTGCCTAAACACACATCTATCTCTGTTTAAATATGAATAAAGTCCAATGTAAGTATTTTGTCTCCCCTCCTGTTTTACTGGACTTCTCTGACATTAACAAGCCAGATAAACTGAGCCTGTGGCTCGCCCATTCACATTTAAATAAACTCATAAAATGTATCTGTTTCTATTGATGGGGTCAGACATGATGAAACACACATAAGACAAATGTCCTGTGTAGTCACTTTAGCACAACATTTATGTTATTAAGGTGTTTAATCGACATTTGGCCTCACATTAAATCTGCATCAACAGTTGTGAAAGTAGCAATCATCTCCTCACACTGGGGTTACTGCTTTGCCTAAAAGCTTTGCAGTTAAATGCCAGAGCTGTGTGTTGAAGTCACTAATGTCTCGTCTCTGTCTGGAACTCTGTTTTGTTACCACAACAGAGTCGAGCACTTGGCTTCACCTTTGACTGTTTACTGTCAAAAGTCTTGCTTGGCTCTGCAGCTCTGCAGAGCTGAAAAATAAACAGTATGACTGCTTTTACACACACACACACACACACACTGGGACACATGCACCACATTATGAGCTCTGCATAAATTATTCCAAAGCATTTCATCACCTGCTGTCAAAATGTGACAGTCGGGTTATTTGTTTGTTTGCATCTGCGTGTTTGGCTGCTGCACACACACGCTAAGCTAACCACACATAGATCATGTACATCACGCATTAAGAGTTGGCGGCCAGAAATATTTTTGAATGAGGCTCGAGTTGCACAACCAGTCTGTCAATGAGACTGAATGGATGCACTTTTCCAAAATCTAATTTAACCGGTGAATTTTAATTTAAACATCACAAAGACTGAAATACCTGCAAATGTTTGCAGGTTACAAAGGTTAAATGTTCCCAGTCACACTTTTTTCCTTGTGTGTTTTGAGTTTGCTGTTTGCTGAACTGTGTGCTGCCAGAACACAGAGGCGGCAGGCAGAGGCCTGGGCTGTCAGCTCGTACGCAGCTACGTCCATTCATAGATGTTAGAGTTTCTATTTTTCTGGTTTAATCACCTGCAAAGTCCGACATAAGCAGCCTGTAAGTGAATCTTTTGAGTGACTCCATGGGGAAACTCTGGGCAATATTCTGCATGTGAGGCAAAGAAACCATCATTCATACAGAGGAGGATGGTGGCCTGTAGATGACCTTAAGGACTGAGCCGATGTTACACGTTTGTGCGTTTTTAACATCGGTCACAAAAGGTTCACAAACCTCACGCATTTTTCTCAAGATAGCTTTTCTATGAGATATCCTGATTTATTACATTTTGTCCATTAATAAATGTTAAAGAAAGTACCTAAAAATATGTTTCAACGTTTGTTAAAAGAACGTCTGTGTCATAATCCTTCTTCACGCTAATATTTCAATGAGGAAGGCAGCGCTTGTTTGGTACTGTTTTTCCATGTGTAATAACTTTGGTCTCCACAGCTTCCGCTTCCCTCTCTCTCTCCTTTAGCGATTTTTGACCAAAAAAATGCAGACGTTCTCTTTAGAAGAGTGAACTACCTATGCTTAGCAACTTTCATGTTTCCTATAATGTTTCTATTCCCTGTTTAAACATGAATGGCAGTGAATGGGGTTTAAAAATGCAGTCTGAGATCCACTTAAGTATACACATGGCCAAATTGTAACAACAGCATTTACAGAAGTGTCCCTGCTAATGCTGAGAAGTCAAAAATAGTCTGGCATGGTCTTCTAACCTCCGTGTGGAATTTCATCAATGAACTTCTGTACAAAAAAATGTCAAAGCATGTAAATAAGCTTCACAGGGCCATTTCTGCAGTCAATTAAACAGTGATGAATAAAGCTGTGTTAGATAAGTGATCAGTTGCTTCCTCTGAGAACCAGCCTGTTCTCTGCTCTCTCTCACGCTGTTTTATGGACTTTCCATTTCCTGTTGAGCTTTGACACACAACCACTTCGAGGTGGACTCTCAGGGTTTGTGGCTGCTTAGAGGGTCTTTGCAGTAGAAAATGAAATATCCATTTTGAAACAGACCAAGCATTAAATCTCTAAAATATATAACTGCTTCAGAGAAAACTAAAAATTGTGGAGACCAGGCTGCAGGTTAACTTGACTCCATCGTAGTGTTTACACGGCCCCGGACTCAGACCAACGCCTCCTTTCTGCGTGGCTTGAATCATGCAGCTCAGAGGTCCTTATCAAATCTCGAGGCTCCAGTCTGCGTTTCCTCTCCCAGGCCACTAAGTCTCTGGAGAGACAACTACAAAGCCTGTTTCATGCTGCCTGGCTGTGTGGCGCTCAGAGGTAATGGCCATTAAATGGGACTTTGTGGCGAGATGCTGATTACATCTGGCCTTCAAGCCTGCTGGTGTTTGTATGCATGAAAACTAAACAGAGCAGTCACAGGCTCGATTCCCTGTTTAGCTCAACGGCTGATGCGCGAAGCACCGACATGTTAGGGTGAAATAAGATGATATCTGTCACTTCTTTTTGTTTTTCTTGAAATATATGTTTGTGATACTGGAGGAGTTGTTTTTCTTTTAGATTTATAGCTTCACGATCTGCATGCGGTGCTCTTTTCTTTGTTTAGCTGTTGTGACTTAAAAGCTGGTAACACGGGTTGCATCATTTCCTGTGAAGCAGGAAGGAGCAATCAGACGAGTGTGGTGCCTACAGAAACGTGTGGATATTGCACTAGACACTGTTGTGGTTGCCATATGGGTGTAAACAGGGAAGCTGTGGTTTTACTGGATAAAAACACTCATGATGTTTACATTTCTGAACTGATTTTAATTAGTTGTGAAAAATGCACAGTGTGCAATGTTGGGGTCACACGAACTGAATAAATTGGTTGCACTGCAGGAAATAATTATCACAAGAAAGAGTAAAAACACATTTATCAATTACGGATTTTCCTTATTCTTCTTCTCAGTGAATTCTTGTGAACACGTCCCTGTTTGATTTAATTTAATTTTAATAAAATGTGCAGAAAGTCTTGCCCTTTCCAAAATAGCAGCGACACTGGCATGTGATCAAGCGGCTAATGTGGTATACATGCTTTTATACCTGGGGCGGCCTCAATGTTAAGGTGCGACCCATAAAAAGAGACTCCCCTTGATCTTCCTCCCCTCACTTCTTGTCATCTCCGTACTACCAGCCAAAGACATCCACTGCTGAATACAGTCAAAAAAACCTTTTGTGACCTGGATATTTGCTTCTAAGCTCTGTGTAAATTATGTTGTGGCATCCAGCAGAAAAGTTGCAGATTGAATGCAACTGTCAGACTTGTGAAAAAGGTAAAAAATCCTATAAAGTTCCAGTTTTTGGTTCGTCCTTTACGGTGGAGATGCAAATGCAATGTGTGATGAAATATGTTTCTGAAAACATCAGCCATGCATTTCTTGAATCTGATTTTATTTTAGATCATCAGATAGTTTAAAAGTTTGTTTGAGAGTTTGCAGAAACGGTGAGTTTCGCTGGACGCATCTGATTTGTATAAACTAGCTCAGACCTCTACTTTATGCAAATGTGGATAAGTGACGCATTGTCTCTTGAAATGAACCGTGCTGCTACCAGAATGCATTGCACATGCGTTGAAAACTAAATGCCTAACCCTTAACCTAACTTTAACCTAAACTTAACTAACCCAAACCCTTAAACCAAATCTTAACCCTCAAAAAGCCTGGCAACATAGTGAGGACCGGCCAGAATTCCCTCACTTCCCAAAAATGACATCACTCTGTTGGTTAAAAACACACGCTGGTCCTCAATTAGGTGCAAGTACA
>JAPXVT010000012.1:5142501-5153900 GCA_029823135.1 Acanthurus reversus
TTGGCAAAAAGTTCTTTGCCTTGGTTTCTGAAAGACCTAATTATTAATATTTGGGCATAAAGATTTGAAGGTCCCACAAGAGAAGGTTAAGTCGGGGCTTGAAAGAAAAAGAAGCCGAGACTTCCTCGAGGGAGACACGGCTCAGCTGGTATCTGAACCAGAGGCTGATTTTGTAAAACATGGTGTGACTTTGGGCAGCAGGGCAGCAACTTCTGGGCAGGATTAGAGGAATCCTTCATCTCAGTTGAGGCCTGCCCATGAAGCATAAAGACTTACTGACGTACGTGTGGGCAGAATGACTATAGGTAAAAAGCTGCAAAGGTGCAAAATGGGAGTATGATCTTGAGGTGACCATCATTGCCATGTAATGTGTAAAACTGTAATCACAGGAGAAAGATTTTGACAGAATGCATTGCTATCATTTTTCAGTGCAGAGGTCATACATGTCCTTTGCATATTGCATTTCTATATTGACAGTTTTTCAGGCTTCACAATTTAAAAAATTATAGAAAAAGTGATCAGCATTTAATTGTTACACTGTTTTACTGCAAATGGTTTTTAATTTGTGGCCTCAATTATCATTACAGAACAAGTGCATTTATAATACAATATTATAATGCATAATAGACACTACGGAGAAGCACAGCACTTTTATTAGCTGTGCATATAGGGTATTTTGGACCGGCTGTGTTCATATTAGGGTTTATTTGCATGCAGCTCAAGACATCACATGAATTTCTTTAATTGGATTTGCTAAATTGTGGATTTTATTTTTAACATCTGTGAAGTGATTTTGTCCATCCCATTTTTTCTACTCTACTGAGTTTTTTTCTTCTTTTTATGTCAGAAAAACGATGGTCAGTTTACTGTAATTCAGCTGGTTGGCATGCTGCGTGGGATTGCATCTGGCATGAGGTACACATTCAAGTCCCCTTTAACACACAATGCATTACTGAACATATCATTATGGCAGTGTGATAAGGTTTAATTCTCTCCTTTGTGGTTATTAACGCAGATACCTGTCGGACATGGGTTACGTCCACCGTGACCTTGCAGCTCGTAACATTCTTGTCAACAGTAACCTTGTATGTAAAGTGTCTGATTTCGGCCTGTCCCGGGTGCTGGAGGATGACCCAGAGGCTGCGTACACTACGCGGGTAAGACTGTGCACGTTTGTCTGTGTATGACAGAACTGCAACTGTTTATTATTTTAAGTGTTAACTTGACTGTAGCTTGTTTTTTTATTAATCATGGCTAAAAGGCTGGTTACAGTTTCCCAAAGCCCTGCATCAACATAAATTAAAACTGTTTTCTTAATTGAGGAAAAGAATTGATTTGTATTGTCTAATAAACAAACTTGAGTTAATGTAGGTAGTTTGTTGATGGCAGCTGATAAAAAGGGCTAATACTGACAAGTGATATGTGTGTGTCTGTCTGGGATATGTGTAAAAAATGTCTCACACTTACTTTGCTCGCCAGAAACACTGCACAGTTCACACCTTGTTTTATCAGATGACAGTCAAGATCCAAAAATATTTTTAATCATTTATAATGAAATGAAAAGAGACAAATCAGAAAAATCGTCACGTTAAAAATTTTTCCTCAAATTTTAACAGTTTTGCTTTATAGATGACTTAAACATTTAATCTGTTGTTGTCAGTTTTCTCCCAAGTAACTAATAGATTATTGTTTCGACAATAGTGTAAAAGAATACAGGAATGTATCAACTAAAGATCACACTGTAGTATCTTTGAGGACATTTATATTTAATCTGATGCGTATCTCTGTGTGCGTGCAGAAAAACTTGGGATCAAGTGGAAAACTCACTCAAACCCCACACATATACATGCATACTTGCATTCACACACACACATACACACACACAGAAGGCAGTAGCAGGTTTTAAATTGAGCTGTGGGTCCCAGGCTGAGTGGCGCCCCGTCAGCCAGAGACGGGCTGCCTCCTGCAGGAGAAGGGCCAATTAGTACTCAGCTCAGTCTCTGCAACACTCAATTAGCACCAAGTCTTGCTGCCTTTGCGCCAAATATCCTGTCACTCACCTCTCACTGCCATACCACATCTCTTCTTTGCTACCTCTCTCTTTCTGTTTCTCTTGTTCTGGCTCTTCTGGCTCTTCCTCCCTGACGGAGCAGTGACAGTGGCATAATTTTACACCCCTCAAATCAGACCCTGAGATATCCTGCTGCTGCGTTCATCAGTACTGCATCAAGCTAATTTCACTACTCATCAGCCGAAAACACATTTTCCTCTGAAACTCAGCAGTCATCCTGTGAACTTTTCTATCTTTGCAATGAAAGCGAGATAATGAAGATGAGGGTAACGAGTAGAGGAATCTCTGGCCCCCCTACAGCTAGACCAAGGAATTTGTAAAAAGAAAGTGAAACTTGGTGTCACGAATGTGTTTTTCTAAATGGGTATTCATTAGTGAAATTGTGAGTTGGACCACATGCAGCAGAAGTGTCTCAATTAAGGTGTGTTCTCAGTGTCAAAAGTTTGTGTAGCAAAAATTACAAAACTTTTGAATGACTGCAGCAGTACTTCTTCACTGGAAGGTCAATTGCACAAGTGTGGCACTGAGCTGTTGTTAAAGTAAACAACATGATAACACCACAACAGATAAACCCACTGATGTATCTGGTAAATGTTCTTGCATGTTGGCACAGGGCGGGAAGATTCCTATTCGCTGGACAGCTCCAGAGGCGATCGCTTACAGGAAGTTCACCTCCGCTAGCGATGTGTGGAGTTACGGGATCGTCATGTGGGAGGTGATGTCGTACGGAGAGAGGCCATACTGGGAGATGTCCAATCAAGATGTAAGTTTGGTGTCACATTGCTTTGGAAATAATTTGTGTTTATGCTGTATGTAGGCCTAAACGTGTCTGACGTTGAACTACTTGAACACTAAGTGAACTCGTTTTTTCAACCTTTGGGTGGTGCATTGAATGCAGTGGTTCTCAAACTTTTTAGTTTTTCTTGTGCCCCCCTTTGGAGGAAAAAAAACTTTCCACACCATTGTCGACATATTTCCTTGACTTGGGTGTTGGCGGTTGACTCTATCTGAATGTGAAACCACCACAGAAGCATGCTTTGTGTTGTTGTGTTACCCCAAAATGACTCCTGGTTGTCCGACATCAAAACATGCTACATTTTCTGAAAATAAAACAAAAACAAAAACACAGGAGCAGTCACGTGCCCCCTCCCCCCGATGCCGCCACGCCCCCCGGGGGGTGTGCACCCCACAGAATCACTGATTTCAAGGAAGCAGAATTGCTCAACAGCCGTGAAATAAGCAGGACAACTAAGAAAACAAACCCACCACGTGGTCCATCTCATAATTGTTCTGGAGCTGATGGCACTCTGAGCCATTTTGGAGTTCACATCACATGGTCTTCATGGAGTTTGACCTGTTAGAAGTAAATATTTCACTGTTTTTACACTAATTAACACAATATATTTTGTTTGTTTAATCTGTACTAAACGGAAATCAACAATTTGCTATTTTAGAGGGGTTATTTGACGGACTGTATCTTGGCCGCAACCGTAACTTCTTGGAGCCTGGTTGCCTAGCAACTGCCAAGAGCCATGAAATAGTCTGGCACGGTATCCCCTGAAAAACAGCAAATTGTTTTTTTTTTTTACACTTTAACACACAGAGTAAACAAACAAGATAAACATGTCAATTAGTGACTTTTAGAGGTACTGATAGGAAGACCTGTTAGCATTTGGCAGAACCAAGCTACAAGCTAGCTGTTTTCCTCTGTCTTAAGTCTTTGTGCTGCAATAACCTAACCAGCTGTTGGTTTTCTTTTATATTTAACAAACAAAAATTACAGTGGCATCAGTGTTTTCAATAAATTAGCTGACATAAAGCAAACAAGAGTATATCTCACAATGTCAAAATTTTGCTTTAAGGACCTTTGAGACAACAGCTAAAAAGTTGCAGTTTTTCACAATTCATGTTTCCTTCCTTTCTTCGGGGTTAAGACTTAAGATTGGGTTTCTCATGTTAGCACAAGTCATAACAGATTCTGAAAACATGTATATTCTATTTGTTAACAACGTTTGAGCAGTAAATCACAAATATATTTCATCTGTCAGCTCAGTTTGCATGCATAGTACTTACTTCTATTAGAGAGGACGGCTGTTAGCCCAAGGCCGACTGCACTGTTCCTTAGGAACTTGTAACTTGTTTGTAATAAAGACATCAATAGAGACATTAAGGGGACAAAAAAGAGATATCAGTTGGCTACAGGTGGGTTGAAGCAGGGAGAACTGTGTGGGCACATTTTTATTAGAACTCTATTTCTGCAGGATGTGGTAAATGTGAATGAATACTGAAAGTAGACGCACAGAGAGAGAGAGAGAGCGAGACGGTATTGTGTAGAGAAAGGTGTGCATAAGCAAAAGAGCAAAACTGTTGAATAGTCGTGGAGGTGCAGAGTGCTAAGCAGGATATGCTGAAGGAAAAGTAGCGGAATGTAAACTCACTTAAAGGGATAGTTCACTTACTTTTTAAAAAAAAAAAAATTAGTCATCGCCTACTCATCCTCATGCTGATACAAGGTCAAGTAAAGTTTTTTTTTATGGCTACAGAACATTGCAAAACAACATCAAAACAACTTGGCATATCCAGGCCTCAGGACGCTTGGATTAATTCGAACAAGCAGTATGGAGGCATTTTGTGTTTTTTTATTTCTTGTTTTTTGTGTTTGAAACTTGCTCACCATTCACTTCAGTTGTTTGGGAGGTTACTGCAACACCTTTTTCCTGTAAAACTCCAACAGTGTTTTGTGGAATGGACTAAAAAACATCACTCAATCTGTCATTGGCATGAGGGTGAGGAGATCATGACAGAATTTTCATTTTTGGGGGAACTGTTACTTCAAGCCATCTTTACAGTATATAAATTTTGTCAATCACTTGTTAACAAAATAAAGCAGTTAATTGTTTTTATTAAAGCGTTTTTATGTTTTATCGTCTTGTTTTGTTTTGTTTTTTGTTTTTAAATATTTAACCAAATCCATAATTGTACAACTTAGCTTAAAAATCAATGATATGCTAGCGGAAAGCATGGAGTCTCTGTGGGTAGCATTGTCGCCTCACAGCAAGAAAGTCCTGTTTTCGATGGAGTTTGCATGTTGTCCTCATGTTTGCATGGGTTAAGTCCAGATACTCTGGTTTCTCCCACCACCGAAAAACATGTCAACATACATATAGTTCTCCTGATGATGCCCTTGACCGCGGCACTGTTTGACAGCTGGAGTTAGTCCCTGGGTGCCGCATGCTGGCTGCCCACTGCTCTTAGAATTTGGAGGGTCAAATGCATAGGACGAATCTCACTATATGTAATTGCATGTGTGACGAGAAAGACTTTGTCTTTGGTAGCAAGTTAACTCTACCCTGCAAGTGCCCTGACGACCAACATGTGTTCGTTCATCAGAGAGGAGATACAAGAAAATGAGTCAGAGAAGAAGAGGAAGATGGAAAGAGGAGAGGGTAGGGGCTACATTATAGTGCGGCTCCGAGTTCATATATGTGAAAACAAGTGCAATCTTGAGACACAGCGATGAGTGACAATGTATTCATGCACCACACAAGTGCACTCATTTCCCTCTCATACACACACTTGAACACGCACACACAGGCAACATATACACGCACAGCCCTCCTGTGACCTCTTCATCCCCTACTTCAAACCCCTCCCTCCTCCTTTTGGTTATTAGGCTGTCTGTCTCAGAGAAGTCTAGAGCGAGGGATGAGAGGAGAGGAGAATGAGAGGAGAAGACGTTTGATGTTTAATTGAAAGCGTTATGCTGGATTTTCTCTGATCTGCGCAAGGAAGTACAGGCTCTCACACTCTCTTTCTTTAAGCTTCTCTCCTTCTGTTTCTTATTCCTACCCCTTTCCTCCTCACTTCCTCCTCTCGTCCTCTCCTTTGTCTCTCCAAAATGTAATCTTTTTGTGTGTATTCTTTCTCGCCTCTCGTCGCTTTCCCTTTCTTTCTCCCACCTCAGTCTCTCATTTTCTTCCTCTGATCTTTCCTCCCTGCCAGTCAGCTATGTGTAGTTCTTTTCCCTCTCAGCACGTAGCAATGATTTGATGCTGCGCTCATCTCTTGCGCTTTGGTGCATGCGTACGTGCGCTTTCATGCATGCATGTGTGTTGGAGTGCTTTCGTATCTGTCTTTTGTGTGAATTTGACACTAGTAAAGGCTGTCATGAACTCAACAATTCAATTCCCTTCAGTGTCTTGCACTGGCAGAACTAGGCTGAGAACTCCAGCCTGCTTCCCACTGCAGGGTCCAACGGAGAGAGCCAGATTTATTTATTATTCATCTAAAAAAAAACATTCCTGTGATTCGGTGCTGCATCTTTTTACTTGGGGAAATGATTAACTGGGCAATGCAGTGTGTCAAATATACAGTGTTGATCCTCGCAGGGGGTTTGTTTTGGCTTGCTCACTTTATGGAGGTGTGAGTGTAGGGTCAGCTAAAGAGCAGGAGCATCCCTGTAGCAAATATCCGGATTCAGAATCTCTCTCGGATGAACTCCAACTGAAAGTAATATTACATTTGCCAAAGTGTTTTTTTCACGGTCATGCTGTGAGAAAGCTATTACATGTTCAGGTATCAAACAGGTTGTGTTCACTCAGTACCCTGAAAATGATTCATTGCCTTCTTCAGACTTTGACCATGCAGTAGATTTTCTCGTATTTCCTCTCTCTCTCTCTGTCTCTCTCTCTTTCTTTTTTTTTTTTTTTACCATCATCATCTATCTTTTTAAAGGTCACAGAGGTGATAGAACAGATATCCCAATCTTGTGGTGAATGTTGCATCATCACATTACCTCATTAATCCGTCTTAAGATACACACAGTCAGCAGCTTGGTCAAAGTTGCTCACTCACTGTGCAGACCAAACTGTGTCACAAAATCTCTTGAACACCTTCAAACATTAACCAAGATTCAGTGACTGCAGATAACAAACTCTGCAAAACGTTAAATGCGCAGGATGAGTCAACTGATGATCTGTCAACCGTGTAAAAATGCTGGTTGATGATGAGGAGGAGGACAACGAGGAGGATCTTGTTTTAGCAATTGGCAACTAGACGAAATTATGAAGGCTGAAGGTGTAGTGCTTTGCTGTCATTAATGTATTATAACTAGGGCTGTGTATTGATGTGAATCTGGCGATACAATACATATCACGGTACAGAGGTCACGATATGATATATTGTGGTATATTGCAATACCGTACGCAAGGCAATTTACTTAAGTTTTTTAAAGTATTTTTTGTGCAGCCCAAATGTCATAGCAATAGTTTTTGGGCAATAGTGGTCAGGTTTAAAAAAAACTAAAAGAACCATTGCCATGAATATTTGCATGAAAACTATTAATAAAAATTGACAGTGTTTTTGCTAATCGACATGATACTGCAGAACATAATATTGGGACATTGATTGGTATCAATATTTTCTTACATCCTTAAATATTACTGTGTATTATTTTGTGTTAGCTTGTGTTCAGGGTTCTAGCAAATATGTTGTATGCATTTATATTGGGTTTTACAATGGATTGGGTAGAGATTACATTCAATATGGGTTAAGTATTCTGAGTACTAAACGTAAGTACCTATTACCAGCCCAGATTACATTTTTTTTGGATTGCAGTTACATTGACAAGGATTACTCGATTGCATTTTTTGATAATGTCTTTACAATACAAAGTTTCTTAGACAATTGCACCACTTCGTGGCTTTTTATCAAGCAAACCTCTACATGTCTTTTTCCCTCTCTCTGTCTGTCTGCAGGTAATAAAGGCAGTGGAGGAGAGCTATAGGTTGCCAGGTCCTATGGACTGCCCCGAGGCTCTGTACCACCTAATGATGGACTGCTGGCAGCGAGAACGCAGCAACCGCCCCAAATTTGATGAGATTGTCTGTTTACTAGACAAACTCATTCGCAACCCCAGCTCATTAAAAAAACTGGTCAACTCCTCACACAGGTATGACTGCTACCCTAAGATATAAAAAATATCAAAAAGAGGGGTTGTATCTTGGCTGTTAATAACATTTTTTATTAATCTTGGTATGCACTGTGTTTCAATTGACCTATTCATTGTTGGGTGAATTAAACTCACCGCTGCAAGCTAATAGACTCATCATCATTTAGATGCAATGCAAACAGAGTTTCTTTTGAAGTCTTGTGTAGCTGCATAATTAAATCAGGATGGACACAGTCACTAACTGCTGCATGCTGGCAAAGAAAAGGAGAAAAATCAATGAGAGTAGACGGATTTTTCATATAAATACAAATTAGTGTGAATTGTATTCAGTGGGGTATCATTTCATTAATTAGAACATTTTAGCATATGCATTGCATCAGTGTATAAGGACATAAAACAGCTATAAGTGCTCTAAAGCAGTCAGACAATCTCATTACCTCATTTTCTCTGCACAGATAATGAAATAATGTGAGATCTTTTTTCCTGTTTTCTTTTTCTTTCACATACACACTTACAAACACACAGGAACACACTTGAAATGAATCAATGCCATATCTAACAGCCCATGCATTAACATATGACAGTTAGCCAGATTAAAGGGAAGCCAGCGGGGTCAGTCCTTGTTCCACATACGCTGCTGTTCTTGCTGCAGCGTGGAGAATATTGTCAGGGAGCATGAACATTTCTGTTTGATTGCATAGAGAGCTTTATTTGTTAGCATGAAGTGAGCTGAATGGCAGAGAAATTTGAGTGGACAGCACTTTCAGCTCTGTGTGATGGTGCATAACTATCATTATGAAGCCTCACTGGTAACTGTCGGGACTTTTGAGCTCAGCCTGGTGCTTCAAAATGGACTTGATTGCACAGTGAATCCCACTCCTTGATATTTAGAAAAATGATTTGAATCTGAGCCAGTGCCGATGAAGTCTTTTAGGGGCAGTTTAGACAGTGCGAGTTTTAGACGAAACACTTTTGCTGTGGTTTGCCCTTCCTTTTACATGACAACGGCATGCGGCCGCCGCTGAAACCGCAAATGTTTGAAATCGGGTGTCAGAGTGGAATCTTTTGAAACAGCAGCCTTCTTTCCGGCTGTGTAAACTGGCAAGCAGAGTGCCTGTGAAGTTAACAACTTTGGCATCTCCAACAGTATGTCATTACAAAGTTACACCACCGACTAATGGCCTGGCATTCATACTACAGCGCTTTTGGTTGTTCATGTAAACACGGACATATTTTGAAGATGCAAAGGAAGGACCTTTCCGTTTCAGTAGGGCTGCTCCTGTGTGAATGTGGTCTAAATTTGCTTTACTACAGCCTGACGATGGATGCTGTCTGAAATAATATATTCATGATCCTCTGTCTTCATTTTAGGACTCTCTTTTTTTTCTTTTTTTCTCGATCTTAATCTGTTTACCAGGGTTTCCAACCTGTTAGTGGAGCATGCCAGTGTAGAAGGGGGCTGCAGCACTCTGAGCCAGACAGTTGGGGAGTGGCTCGACTCTATCAAGATGGGTCGTTACACTGAGCTCTTCATGGAAGGAGGTTACTCTTCACTGGAGACGGTGGCTCAGATGACATCAGAGTAAGACTACTTATGCACATGCAAACATAAACAAGAACTTTGACATCTAGCCATCTACATTCAGTTTCATCTCATACAGGTTCCGCCTTCTTCTGGATTTTATTGGTAATACTCTCCTTCATTGATGTATGCGCATTCCCCCACTGAAAATTGTATATGCGTTGCTGGCCAAAAAAGAATGTTATCCACATCGCCAACTCACCATAAAAAGAAGCCTCCCTGCTGCCTGCCATCCTTTTCCTCCAGCGATGGCAACGTTTGCTCACTGAGCTGCATCACCTCTCCACAGATCGAGTCACGGCATCAGGAGGGACGCCTGTACCCAACCTCTCCTGGCCCCGTCACCGCTGCCAACCCACACACGTGCGGTTTTGTACGCAGTGGAGCATGTGCAGGCCAGAGATGAGCAGCAGCTGTCCTGTACTGATTACCAGGCCATTCCCATGATTCATCGACAGCAGGAGGTACGCTCACTTCTGCAGACTAGACTGGTTGCTGAGGTGGGAGTGCAAGCCAAAGTGGACCCTTGATATCCCTTTCGAAACACTCTGACAACCTGACACAGTGTTCATGTGGCACAACCTGCATTTTTGGTTCCATCTTGTTGGTGGATTTGTGAGGTTGGTCAAAGGTTACAATATTGGAACCCTAGTCCTGTAACCTCAGGCGGAACCCTCTACCTATGGAACCTGCTCTTCCCACAACACTCACTGAAGGAGGATACCAGATGGCAGGCAGCCATTTTTGTTTATAGGGAATGGAATCGTGTCAGTTAGCAACATCTTGATTGGCCAGTCATACATGTTATGCTTATTTACAGGCGGCAAATGTGTTTACTTCTTTGAAAAAAGAGTATTACCCATGAATCCAATAGAAGGCTCCGCCTGTGCCTATAGAACTAGGGTTACAATATCATAACTTTTGTTTTGGTTTTATTTGCTCAGGTATTTTTACTTGTCTTATCTGAGACTTTTGTGGCTACCACAATGCATTGATGTCATTGATTTTTTTTTTTCTTTGCGAAGTTTACAGCAGTGCAAGATTATTTTTTAGAAATGCAGTTGCAACTGTCATCCTTTTTTAGAGGGCCTATATTTTCACTAGATAATGGTCTTTACAAAAACCTTTGATGGGCTGATCCTTTCAAGCTCAAAACTTTGCAAAATGATGATAATTTAGACACAAATGACAACTATCAAAAGTCCAATGAATGCAGTTTTAATGACACTCCAGGCAGTCAAGATTTTTTTGCTTCATTTTTGAGGAGTTGACATGTAGCCTATATTTATTTATGTTGATACCCAGGGATCTTTTGGAAACTACTATATCTATGTTATAAAGTAGCAATATATAATATTAGTTGTTTACTTGCTTCAGTCTGTATCCATAGTATAAGTCCTGAGCCTTGCAGCAAGACTGTGCTGCACTAAATAACAATAAAATGTTAGTTGTCTTAAAACATTAGAGTAAATGCTTTTATAGGAAATATTAAAATAAAGATTAAGTGCAGTAGGTTTTTTTGCACAGATAGATAGATAGATAGATAGATAGATATATAAGTGGACTGCTTGATAAATAAGTGCCTGTTGTTTGATTGCTGTTTTTCAGGGATTTGCGAAGAGTAGGAGTGAACCTGGCTGGACATCAGAAAAAAATCATCACTAGCATTCAGGAGATGAGAGTCCATATGAATAACACCAACTCCACTGTAAACATCTGACGCATATGTACAGGCACACACACAAACACACACACACACACACACATATAAATATAAACATACACTCAATATGGAC
>JAPXVT010000012.1:5693681-5706289 GCA_029823135.1 Acanthurus reversus
TCCATCTCCTATTTTGTGCACCAACGGTTTTTTAACAAAGGCAAAAAAACCACCTTAAGCAAGAAGCAAAAACTTTGTTGAGAATTTGAGGATGTTTATATGAATTTTGATGTTTCCATTAATCCTTTCTAATGTGACATTTTAAAATGTGCATCAAAATACGTTAATGTAAACACGACTTATGAGCGTATGTCGCTTCATGTCTGGAAACCTCCACTCACGACAAACTTTTTTTTTTTTTTCGGTACACCCTTAATCACAACACAACATCAACAACATCTATGTGATTATTTAACAGTTTGTGGAGGCATTTTTGGATTACTGTTGTCTCGCTCAGCGAGATCTCTCTCCACACACACTCCACTGTTGACGCAATGATCATTCACGTGGATTCATTTTGAGAGGGCAATAACCAACGTGGACAGTTATGACTGTCTGACTACTCCTGAAATTTGGTCACTCACTCACTCACTCACTCAGTAACAAGTGGCTACATCTGGGGCCGCCTGCTTTTGCAGTCCGGCCAAAAAATGGAAATAATTTATTTCCACTTAGCTTATTTCAAAAAAGCTGTGTGTTAGCTTGCTATTTTGTCCGATGTAATGCTTCAATTTCATCTCACTGGTATTTCTGTTGTTTTAATGACAGAAGTTAAGTCAGTCAAAGCTGGCCTCAACTTTGAGTTAACACACAGCCCAAAACACAGATTCCAGGGTTGCCTCAGGCTTTTTATGGCACTCCATTGATTTTAAATGTGTAAAAATGTTAGAAAGTAGTTAAATAAGGCCCATCACAAGGCTGGTGACAGATTTTACTAAAGTCCCCCCACAAATAATATATATATTATATATATTATATTAATTATTATTATTAATTTGTTTTTGATTATGTAGTGTATTGATAAGGAGTTCATTTTTCACTTTGGGATACAAGAAATATGGAAACAATTACGAGAGTCAAGAGGTTTGGGGCTGAACAACATTTTTATCTTTATTTCCTCTCGCAGGTGAACCACATCATGATTGTATGGATCAGGGTGTCTGCAGGGATTGTGTTGTCAGTACTTTTACAATCTAACAAAGTGGGCCTAGATGACATAAAACTGGAGAATGCTTAGTGTTTACAAAGCACTTTTTCCTCAAAAACTAAATAAACATACTCTTGGAAAAACCAGGAAACCATAGTATTTGTTTCTGTTTCCTTATTCTAGTGGAATTAAATTAAATCAAGAGGTAACTGTCCAACATGACTTGTTAGAATAAAGTAAATACTTTGGGAATAACATTTTCCTGCTCACACAGATGTGGAAAAGGAGAGTTGGGGTAAAGGGATGGAGGAGTAATGGAAAGAAAGAAAATGTGCATTTTCTCTCAGTCAGCTTCATGGCTCTCTCAGGTCCTCGGGTATGTTTGTTTCAGATGTGAACGCCTCCCTCTGGGACGGGGCTCAGACCAGCGCAGTAACTCATCACTTCCCCATGGCCTAATCCTGACTTCATGACTAGATGCTTCCTACACACAGTTACGCTTTTTTTTCTTTGAATTTTTCAATTTGTCTTTCCCACCATCTTTGCATTCACTCTCCTGCTTTGCTCTAAAACTGACTGGATGATTTTGAATAATACAGAAATAATATGTTTAAAGATAATCAGCTACCAGGCTTTCAAAAATGTCAAAGGCATATTACATTCCTTAAAAAAAAGATCCGGGACATTTTAAGCAGAGCCTTTTACAAGGTTGAAAAAGTAGGAAAAAAGATAAGTGAGACTAATTTGAAACACTATATCTCACTTAGCCCTGGTTAGACTTAATGGCCGTGTAATGGTTATAGAGCAATTTCCTGTCTGGCAAACAAGGACATCTATGTAGAGGTCAGGGGTCAGAGATAATCTAATTCTTATTAAATACAGTTAACGGAACTGCAAGATAATGTCACACTGAAATTAAGATGTATATTCATGTGAGTTTGTGTACGTGTGTGTGTTACAGAAGGAGCTCAAGGCAGACTGCGTGCCTGCACCTGTTTCTGATTTAAATGCCTCGATACAGATCTCAGACTCGTTTTACTCTCTTGGACTCTCACAGAGGCACGAGGGAATGAGCTGTCTGTTTGGCATGCGTGTCTGCAGTGGAAATAGTGTGTGTGCATGTGAGTGGCTCAGTGTTCATCCCTACGAACGCATCTAAGAATGTCTTACATGTGCATGTGTGTGTCCACCTGTGTGTGTCTGTGTGTTTGTACATCCACATACGTGTGTGTTCACATTTAGCTGCACGATGCTGATATACACTGTCAGTGTGTGTAGTCAATATTAAGAATTCCCATTGGTGTCTGCAGCAGTAAACCATGTTGTGTCCAAGTATCAGCTTGCCTTTCTCTTTGGCTACAAACAAATTACATGATTTTTTAAAATTTGGCTGTGTTGGAAATAGTCAACACCTTTGGCTGAAAAATATCGGAATTCGGCAATGACAGTAGCTTGATTAAAATGCCAAACATCAAACCAATTATAATGTGTCCACGATCTGCCATTACGTAGAGAGTATTTACATTGTGTGTCAGTGCTTGTATCTGTTGCAGTTCTAGGCTCAGACACACAACACATTTTTCTCTCAACAAAATCACACTATTTGCTGCTCCGTTCCGTTCTCTGCCTCCCATAAATTCACGCACATAAACTAAACACAGCAGACATGTGGTGCCTTCTTCCTGCCCCCTTTCACGACGTAGTCTTGTAAAACAAAATGAAAGCAACATTAACGAGTCGGAGTTGAGTCCATTTATGTCAGTTTAGCATTAGCTCGTTCAGAGGAATGGGGACGTGGCATTTTCTGTCATTAACTATGGTTGGCTTGAACGTTTTTGCTGCACTATATCAGTTGTGGAGGTCCTAGAAACATTGGAAAAGTTAACAACATAGTGTCTGGATTCATAAAATCATCCACTGGTCTGTTATGTTACAAACAGCCAAAGTTGGGATGTTAGCATTAGCTAGTAACTAGGAGGAAGGGGGGCTTTCCATTTGTTGTCATCAACTACAGCCAGTATAATCATCATTTCTGCTCTGTATCAGTTGTGGAAGTCCTAGAAACATTGGAAAAGTTAACAATGTTGTTTGGTTTCACAGAGCCTGCACATAGTTAACAAAACACATTTTTCTCTACATGTAATTCTTACAATTTAGTAATTTATAAATCAAAATCAATTTTGAGGAACCAGGAACCAAATATAAGCCGACCATATGTTTGTAAGCAAAACAGTTGGCCCTGAATTTGCCGTAGCTTGCAAAATAGTCTTAACCAATATGAAAAACTAAAGAATGGTGGTAAAATGGAGATCATGTTTCTGCCATGAAAAAAATCTGGACATGATATTTTTGTAATGTTGCCCAGCACTATTTAGAACTCTGATGGAATCTTACTAAACAGAAACTTTATAATAACTCATAAGCCACCTACTGTACATACAAACAGGGATTTAACATTCAACTCTTGCAGCTTTTTTATTTCCTCATGCTTGGAAAATATTCTGCAGTCATTATAAATATCAAAAAATCCATCTGTTCTGCGTCTGACCCGCAGCAGTCAGAATTCAAATTTATTAGATGATTAAAAATACTCTGAACAGCAGCAGTTACAGCCAACCAAAGCAACCTGAGGATAAATACATGTCCACTTCAGACTCTCCACAGTGATCCTCAGACGGCCAGCATTTTTTACACAGTCTGAGGATTATAAACAAAAATAAGCTTTACTGTTAAACGATTTCACCTGTTAAATCTTCACTGTTGCCCCGATTGATATTATACAGAGAAACCTGAGTAGATAAAAAAGAAAGACTTTTGACTTCAACAACCAAAATAGGAACTGAAGAATCTTTTCTGTTAAGACAGTGCCAGTGGTGTAGTGCAGGGTGTACGCAGGTATACGGAGTATACTCACTTATTTTTCAAACTGCATTGAGTATACCCACTTCTAAATCCTTTCTCATCCTATCTGTTGCAAATGAGCTATTCCAAGAGACTGTTTACAAAAGAAACTTCTGGGCATGGTCTACTTGCAAGGTTTTTTTGTGTGTGTGTGTGTAGATGAACTAAGATGTAAGGAAAAGTTCACTCAAAATGCCTAATTATGTAATTGTCTCACCCTGTAGTCTGACTGTGGGACAGTATTGATTGCAAAATCTGCACCTCTGTTGTGGTTAATGTTAATTTCATAATGAATTTCATAATCCTCCTTCACTCCCTAAAGTCAAACCGCAGAAGTTAAGTGACAATGTGCAAATAGGCCGACTACTGTTCCATTTTTAGATGAACTAAATATGCGAGAATAGTCTTTCATGCTACTGTTAATAACATGTCATTGTTTTAAAGGGTCGCTTATCCTTTGAAGAATTGGGGACATAAATTAAGAGTACACCCACTTGTCCAGGCTCCACTACATCAGTGGACAATGCTCCTATTTTTGAACTCTAATATTTAAAAAAAAAAAAGAAAAGTAGAGAAAGAAGAAGAAAAAAAAAAAACAGGTGACACATTGGCCCATTTGACTCGCCTTTGCCTTGGCATTGCTTGAATTGCTTTGTTTTGAACTCTTTCAAGTTTAGCGAAAAGTTAAATTGAGTGTATGTCACATTTTATTCCACACTGTCAAACCATATCAGAGAAGCTATTTGGCATGGTGTACTGCATATCCATCCACCTGGAAGCTAGTGTGAGGGGTTCTCTCTTGAGGCTGTTTTGATTGTTACAGATAAAGTTTGTGTGTTTGGTGCCAGTATGTGTGTGGGTATGCTTTATGTGAATTTTTCATTTCTCTGTGTATTGTGGCATTTTTATTTAATTATTGTGTATGTCAGAGTTGTATTTCGCAGGTGTATGCATATTTGCTCATGCATTGGTGTATGTGGGCGGATGTGTGCATGATAATGTGTTCTACTTCCACAATAAACTCCCCTGAGGCTAGTAAAGCGTGAATGGTGTCTGAGACGAGATAAACACACAGTAGGATGAGAGGCTCCGAACCTGTCTGGGAATGTGTGCTCTGTGTATGTGTGTGTTTTTGTACTTCTGTCTTTGTGAGGACCAATGGGAATTGTTTAGTTTTTTGGAAAGTGGGGACATTTTGTTTGGTTCTCATGTATTCAATGGATGTGTGAGGGTTAGACTTTGTTTTAGGGTATGGTTGGAATTAGGTCAAGGCTGAGGTAATGGAAAGAAAAAAACGAACATTTCTGTGTCGGTTTTTGCATGAATGTTTGAATAGATTTTAAAACAAGTTCCTTTTTTTGTTTGTTTGTTTTTTAAATTCCCCAGTAAGTGATTCTGCTGGTGGTTTTTATAGATAATAAAAATAAAAATATAGGCCAAGGGTTCCCAACATTTTCAGCCTGCATACCCCAGAAAAATGGTGCCAGACACTGGGGACCCCCAGCGACTCTGGAAGTGGCATAAAACATTGTGCATGCACTATTAGGCCTGTGCACACACAGGAATCAATACAATACAAAAGATCAACAGTCTAACAGCCATAATATTATTTTAAAGTAAGTTAAGAAATAATAAAATAAAGAACATAACCAGAATTCTTACAAAAATAGGTTAAATATGCAATTTAAATTATTCAAAAAATTTATTTGTTTTCTGGAAGGCATCTCTCGGTGTCTTGCGACCTCCTGGGGGTCCCAACTCCCACTTTAAGAACCACTGATATAGACAGTATTCGACTAACATGGTACTAAAATAACATGCTGACTGAATTAAACTTTCTCTGCAAGCTGGAATTTCTTTTATCAGTTTCAACCATCTTTCAGCGTCACGCTTAGTTTCAATCACACTCATAACAATCGCAGCATTTTTTTTATTATCATCTGTTGAAATGTTTGCATACTTGACATACAGTATCATGCAAGATTTCAGTCACATGCCGTAACAATTATCATTGTCATGGGTTTGAGTCAGGCCTGAAAGCCTGTCTGTATGCTATTCCACTAGTCTCAACATTTTTTTTCCCCTTTCTTTGTTGTTCTCTGCTGTAATGAACCATAATACAACAAAACAAGCACAATTTAGAAACTTTGAAAAGATAATACGACCAGACTGTAAAATGCACAATCCTGTAGTAGTGAAATATACCATCATGTAGTAGTGGGGCAATTACCTTGATTGTGTGACTGTGCTTTTCTGTGCAGGGCTAAGGTTAAGCATGTACACTGAGTTGCTGTACACTGATAAAATGTAGACAGTAGTTGACAGCAAGCTGTCTCATTCATCACACAGCGTAACTCTATATCTAAAACATCCCTTACATACACACATTTCATGAACACCCCTTGGAGCAAACTAAAGTTGTTTTTCCTGAAGCGCAATGATAGCCCATCTAAATAGAGGGTTACTGAAATTACATTATGACTTCAGATAAACAGGTGGCTGAACCTGCAATGTGGTTTTGAGTTACTACGTGAGGGATGGGGGTTTGTGGGAGCATTGTAAATAGCCTAGTAAATCACTAATATGTATTGCAGACTTTCTACACAGTCTGCTACAGCAGATAGCGGTATATTGGCAAAGTCGATTTAGCCGTAGGCCAGATATACATCCATTATCAGTGGCATTGTCACTATAGAGCTTAATGGACTTAGAGGTTGCAGACTTTCCTACTGCAACTTGTCTAGCAAATATAGTCTGAAAATTGATAGAAGCAAAGTAAATTTAGGTATTTATTGCTGCCACAACAAACCTCTATCACTTGTTATCTGTGAAACTAAACTACAATGTATCTCAAAATGGAGTTTCATACAATCATAATGAAACAACTCCAAACAATATATTTTCTTCCCTGTTTGAATATATATAGGTAGATATATATAGGCAGATACACAAACATCTACTATCTGTACGATGGTACAGCAGTGTTAAATAATGATGTGAAATTTTTAGTGCCGTCAAAGTTAACGCGTTAATAACGCATTAATGCAAATTTATTTTAATACCATTAATTTTTTTAACACGCACACATTTTGGCCCACGGCCCGCCCCATAGTTTGGAAAAATCAGGAAGAGATGCAGCCATCACCACAGACATTATTACCAGACACACAGCTTGGAAGAAGAAAGCTAAAGCAGAGGAGTAAGTTTATATTCTTGACAGTATTTGTCGTAGTCTGTATAATACTGAGACACTATTATAAGGTTACCAGTGAGTCTTAGCAGTGACAGTTGCTTGAGCTGCTCCATGTTTGCGCTGGTCAGTTGCAGTTAGCTGTTAGCTTCCAGGCTAGCTCCGTTAGCACACTGTACCTCGCTTGAATAACTCCGTAACACAGTTTTTTGACACCATGTTGTAGACTGTATTATACTGGGACACTGTTACAGTGTTGTCTGACACCCGGACGTAGGTTGAGTGTTCAATATGACACTTTCTAGGCTACATAAGACAAAGAGACAAGACTGAAGGGACTGTTGTTATTGCTCATAGCAGCTACACAAGGGACATAAGCAATTGCGCTTGACCAAAATATACTGTATATCATACTATTTTTCATTGTTTTGGATTGCTGCAATAGTAATAAACATACATTTGCATAAAACAAGCATATTTGTTTACTCCCATGTTGATAAGAGTATTAAAAACTTGAAAAAATATCCCTCAAGGTACATGTGAAACTGAATAAAAAGTTGTCCAATTAAATTGGGATTAATTGTGATTAATCACAGAATTTTATGGTGATTAACTTGATTAATTCTTTAATCAATTGGTAGCACTGGAAATCTATGTATTTAATCTATTTATTTAGTCATAAAGCTAGTCAACAAATATCAATTCAATATAACACAGTGCTCTGAATGTTAAACTGAGTAATACATTCGTTAAGAAAAAAAAAAGAAGATGGAAATGCTTCACAGTCTTTGATGCATCTTAAAATTCTTTCAACACATAGACACAAATAAATAAATAAATATAATAACATTAAAAGCTTACTTATTCATTTTTAGATAAAAGACCTCCTCTTAACTAAAATCCCATCTCCCAATGCAATAAAGGTGTAGGTAATGAGCAGGGGCGAGGTCACAGAAAGCTTTTTAACTGAAAAACTGAGACATCTAAACAAAACCAGACAGGTAGCTTGTTTCTTTTAATGTGCAATCTGATCCCTTAATAGCACCCGTGAAGCTCTCTAATCTTGTCCAGCTCCTACTGTGTGTTTAACAGCAGGTGATAATGTCTGTCAAACAGTCGTTTGGCAGTTTTGAACAGTTTCCCACCTGACTTCCTGTCTGAGGAGGAAACAGGCTGTCAGAGCTGATCATCTTCATGATGTTCCGCCTCTCTGAGGTCTCCTCTGGCCTGGCAGTGAACCTGACCGAAGGGTCAAAAGTCCCACATTTCCCATCATGTCTCTGCATTGCATCCATACAACCCTAAAGTTTTACATTGAGTGTGTGCATGTGGAGCAGACAGAGACCCAATTTCACTTTAAGAGTCAATGATATGGCTGGGGCTGTCCGACAAGGGTAAAAACAAAATTTTATGGAAAATCTGTTTCTAGTAAAAAAAGACCTTTTCTCTTCCCCATACTTTTTCTCATCCGTCTAATGTTTTCTGACAGGTAATGAAGCAGTTGTGTTTAAGGCCACCTTAATCTGTGAACTTGTCCAGGAAGCCTGTTCTTTAAGTATGCATGCCATGTTGTTGTATAGATGCTAAACTTGATATTTTGACGAGCCGTCTTGGTCTTTAAGTATTCAGTCAGGTGGATCTAAAGAGCCAAATGGTCAAACAGCTGCATTTCCCCCTCACAGTTATAAGTAATGTTACAAAAGCAATATAGTGGTTAGTCCTTAGATCAGAATAATAACAATAAAAAATAATAGAAAAAGATGTGGGGAGAAAAAAGAAATAAATATCCAGCAAACACTTTACCAGCAATATGTTAGCAAGAAGAATTGATAGTTGTTACCTTCAGTCATGCCCGTTACTGCAATATAAGACTACATAAAATAGCCAGTAGAAAATCTTAGATAACCTCATATTAACCTATATTATTGGCCACAGTGTCCCCTTTCCTTTTGACTGTGTTTGCTTCACTGCCTTTATCTAAGTTTTTTCAAGATCCCCTCTACACAAGGATGTGTTTTTCCTTTTCTTTATGTTCCTTAAAATGTCTCATCCTAGCACACAGTGGATCTAGTGTTTCTGGTATTAAGGCCCACCCGACTCATCCAGTGATGTGGGTCTTTCCCGTCCCAGTAAAAACTACAAGCCTGTTTATTCCTCCACTCCACAAGAGGCACTAAAGATGATTCCGCTCTCTGTACTTCCTTCCTTGGACTTATTTCCTTTCCTACAGGAAGGTGTGAGTTTTGCGGACAAGAGGAAACAGTAGAACATGTTATGATGCAATATCAAAAATATGGGGCCGAGAGAAGGGAACTGACACAAAGGCTGGAAAGAATTCAAATCAAATTTGATTTATGTGACTTTTTGCAGAGAAATTCCTTGGACGAGTGTTTTAGAGTTTTGTTTCAATATCTCAAGACAACGAATTTGATCAAGAAAATGTTTTTTTTCATTCATGGCTTTTTTTCTTTCTTTCTTTCTTTTTTTTTTTTTTAAAGGGAAATAATACATCCAGATCCACACTCAATACCAGTTGGTGATGGTAATGCACCATTAAAACACCAAAAGAAAAAGAAGAAGACTTCCCTCCCTTGTCTCTAAACATTAGAATTGTATGAGTGTTTGCCAACCATCTTTTCACTGTGCTTCAAATTAAGTAAAACTCTGTCTTGTTTTATTGTGCTCGTGGTATTTTTAAGATGTTTCAGTTAAGATCTGACGAATGAACATTGATGATAATTTGCATTCTTTGATCTACTTTGTTAAAGAATCTGATACATAAGTCTGACAGATGATTATTTGAATGTCAATTAGACTTTAAAGACCAACTGTGTAATATGGATTGGAGACTTAATTTATAACTATTTGGCATGATATTGCAATCTGTTTTATCCATTTAGAAAAGTGGCAATAGTGGTCGGTGAGTAATGTTTCAATGATGTGACTACATAAACAATTCTTGCTTGTAGTTTGCTAATGATGGAGATGATGACGATGGTTGATTTGGAGTAGCAGTGCATTTCATAAATGTCTGCGCGCAACCCCTCTTTCACTCGGTGCACAGCCCACACACTGCAGAGAGGAAAAGAACTTTGCATTAGCTTGCTGCTTATAATGCAGGTCAAGATTCAAAAATATATCAAATAAAATTAAAAACAAACCAAAAAAAACAGATGTCAGACTTAACTGAGGTGCTACAACTATTAACTAACTGAATAAAAGAAGCAACCACATACTCAAATAATTTAATAAGTGAGCTTTAGGTCTGAGACCTTGTTCAAGGCACAGATGGGTGTCAAGTGAAAGCAGCGGTGCAAAAGGTAACGAGAGCATCAGGCTAGTTTGAGATGAACTGCAGTGAAAAGCAGCAGCAGTGGGCAAAGACAAAAAGTTACTTTCAAGTCAGACAGTTTTCAGCAGCCTTAAGTCTGCGCAGGATGGCACAGAAGGACTCACATCCTGTTTGACCTCATTTCCATTTATTACAATGTCATGAAACTCATGTATCCATTTGTGCACAGTATCCTATTATACCTAACTATGACAACTAACTATGGTAGCTGTGTTATATAGGCAATCAGATTTCTGTTTAAGGTTCAAACTTCTCATTAAATTCTCACATAAATCATCATATTAGTTTGCTGCTGTTTAAAGATCAGTTGAGCTGAGCTGTTCCTCTCAAAACCACATTAACAAACTATAAACATTAATAGTCAAACACAGAAGAGAATAACAAGACAACAGCTTTCTTTATTGATCTATTAGAGATTGTCGGGCCATCTGTCGGCCTGCAGAATTTGCTTAAAGAATCCTCACGTCCCACTTAACAGAGATTTTTGTGTTGCTAAATGCGTAATACAATAACGTAACACAATGTTACTGCGATGCTTCAGCCATACAGTGTTTTCTGTCAACAGAGTGTTGATTCAAAAAGCAGATAATTAAAAACAAAATCTGCCCAATTTGACAAATAAATAAAACATGTCTTCAACACCAACAAGGCCTTTGTTTAATCTTTTCAATGAGATTCTTCTAGCCTGTTTTCAGATTTGTTTTTTCCAATTTTATCCAGGAACCCATGTCAAACAAAATTCACTTCCTCTATAAAGCGTCTGAAAAGAAGCTTCAGCATTTCTCCACAGCAGCTATGTTTATCACCAGTGAGGTGTAATTACCTGAATCTGCAGTCTCTCTCTTGCTCAAGTTGATTTCTTTTCTGTCATCTGATTTTTTGTGTCTCCTTCTACTCTACTATCCTCTTACCTACAATAAAAATGTCACTCCTTGACATCTTTTTCTCCTCCCTCTCTCTCCAGCAGTTGCTTTCCTCTCTCTCAACATGTCCTCACCCCCCACCCCCCAATCCATACTCCAGCAAACATTCTAATAAGTTTGCATTTCACTCCATTAGGTTCTCCGGCTAAGTAACTTAATCTGGTGAGAAGCCATAAAATCATTGTTTATGAACAGAGCAGTAAGTGCATTGTTGGCAAGATAAACCACCCTGATTTATTTTTAGGAGATCTTGGGGAGTTGTACAACGAGGAGAACTGCTCTATATGCATATGTCTGTCTGTGTTTTCCTGCCTCATAGCCACTTCTTACCTCTTTCACACCATTTGTTTCCCCTCTCTCCAAAATGTCTCACTGTCACTCTCTCGCTTCATCATTCATTCTGTTTCTCAGTTCCTGTGTAAAAGCACAATCTCTGTCTTACTGACAATGTTTACATGGGCTGCAATAATCCAACTATTGACCTTAATCTTAATGAGACAATATTTTGATTAAGGTGTTTACAGCTTATCAAATTCCCATTTATGTTACAGAGCACCGTGTGATTAATGACTCACGAGAGACATGCCCACCCCATGTCATACATCCAATATGCAACCTTACCTTCATGATATCCATTTCTCTCAAAACATCTGACATGGCGTTAGTTTCTGCCTCACCCCTGAAATGTTGGGACTTCTTTTTAAAGGTTCTGTCTGTCATCTTTTCTTCTGAAGCGAGCTGTAATAAAACTTGCCGCCGGAAGCTAGAGTATGTGTTGTCAAACAGTTTAACTGCTTAACTATGAGTCACTGTCGCAAAACGCTGCAAAAACTCCGACAGGACGACACAGTGCGATAAAGGTGTACAGCACATGTGACTAAAACTGTAATACTCCACATCTTAATTTGATTATTGCTTACTCCAACTGTGACCTTATTTGGAGTAAGGTAATCAGAAAATGCTGTTTACATGGCAGTGTCTTATTCAGAGTATTGTCTTAATAGGGTCAATATCGGAATATTGGTGTCCTCGTAAACGTAGTTAGCATCTGATACTTTATTCATCAGACTGAGTTTTGCTCTCTGGGATGTATGTTGCTGCTATTTTTGCTCTCTGCCAGATGTTTTATGATTGAAAAATGAACAGGTTGGACTGAATTACTTTCAAGAAAAAACAAAAATTAGCTTATTTAATGTAACCAGTGTGAGTCCTGCA
>JAPXVT010000012.1:5849943-5860150 GCA_029823135.1 Acanthurus reversus
ATTTTTCCAGCCTTGTGATTGGCTAAAATGGCCTTCCTGTTAGGAGTGCTATCGCCACCTACTGCTTTGGCATGTGCGTGACATTGTTTGAGGCGGATTTTGCAGTTTCATGTGGACGGAGTTATTTTTTATCACACCGGTGGTGTGGACGGGAATTTTTTTTTAACTGGGGGCCATAAAAGTTCGGTTTCAAAAATACCCGGGTTTGTGTGGACCAGGCCTAATTTACAGCCTCCTAGGGCGAAAACTGTGGCCACCAAAGAGTGGGGGAACGTTAGTGGATCAACCGACCAACCGACCGACCGACAGATCGACCTACAGAGCTGCTGACAACGGCTAAAAAATGGTCAAAGACGAGCACATCAACCAAGAGCTGACCAGAAGGGGTCGAATCTATTGGTTTTAGGTTTTAATCTTGCCTTCTCTTATTTGTCATATTATATAAACACTATGACTGATCTGTTACTTTTAGACTCAGTGCAGTGTAGGCAGTGAACATAGATACTTTTTCTCCTCTCTCAACTTTCCTTTGACAAAACACTAAAGCCAGTCCTTAAATAGTCAGTCCACCTCCATGTTTCCCTCCTCCTCAGAAGGGGCAGCACACTTTTTTTTTTCTTACTATCTGCTTCTCTTTCTGTCAGGAATTCTTCATTTCTCTACATGTGCCTGCATATCTTACTCTTATTTTCACTTTCTCACCACTGATTCACTCCTTTTCTCTTCTGTCATACTTTCTATTTTACTGACTGTGTGTCTGCTTGCTTTCATTGGCAACCCTCCTTGTAGCTCTCACTTTGGAAAAAAAACCCAAAATGACTCTTTATAATACATTGTGCTTTACATTTTCTCCTCTAACCGAAGGCAGTGCTTGGTCTTCCTTTTTTAGCAATAGGCGAGTTTTTCAAAATTAAAAAAAAAAAGAAAAAAAAGCCTCCAACCGGTTGTTAGCGAGACCTTTAAAAAGGACTATCCTTCCCAAATGAAATTTATTGCTGCTCCTTTCACTGGAAAGCACATTTTACATAATTCCTTCAATTGATTAATGTTAGTTTTAACAGATGAATAATCAATCATTGTTAGAGATTCAGTTATTCAGCAATACTGTCATGCAAATGGAAATTTTTAGCCAATCAATAGCCTCTCTGTCCTGACTCCAGGCTTCAGTGCAGGTTTTCAATAGGAGCCATTCACAGTTGGCACAAAGGCAATCTGGGAATCTTTTGAAACCTGCTTCACATATGAGTCATTTCTGTGCTACCTTGAGAGGCTTTAAATCATATCGCCACATGCAGTATGCCGTGTTCGATAAAATGATAAACACTTGAAGTCCATCGTAAATTAAATTGCTTTTTTTATTTCTGCAACAACATACAAATCTGCTCTGTAAATCATCTGTCGTACGTCTCCTTGAACAAAACATCAGAGACCAGATGGAGACATTTTTCCAACCCGCAGTTTGGTTTCGTGATGGCATCTTATTAATTTAATAGAATATTCATCTGTCTGCGTAGATGGAAACCTAATTTTCATACGGCATCCATCCACCAAATCATGCATGAAAGAGTCACAGACTGAAACAAAGACTCTGAACAACAACTTACTGAAGTTTTCAGGCTAAATTCTTGTCTAACTTTCAAATCATGAAAACACATGTTGTCTTACTTGTTAAAGGAGTGATCAAACTTTCACGGGAAAAAAAAAGAGAGCCAACTTTCAACCATCTTTGTAATACTACTCAATAGCATATGCCCAAGAATAATGTTGTACTTCCTTCAGCATTGCCCACAAACAGAACTCCCTACTTACACACACAGAGGAGAGCAGAGTCGACGATTGAAGTTACTCAAGTCAACCGCAACTTACGTCTCTGTAAGCGCAATTAAAGCTTCTGAACAACAACAACAACCCACTATTACATCTACTGAAGAAGAGGTGTTGCCTGGCTTCAGTCTCCTCTACCACTGCCGTGACCTTGTCTTCCAAAAAGTTTGTTATCTGTTTTGGTCCATGGCTAATGGCTTTTATGACCAAACCACCATTTCTGCTTGTGTTAGGGGAAATCACAAGGCAGGTGCAATAAATTCTACTTGATTTTAGATTTATGAATCACAGCTGCAAAATTTATAAAAGTATAAATCTAAGATCATTTTTATAAATGAGCACCCTGGACTTCACTGCTCCAGTCAAGGACTTTTCTACTTGGAAAGTGTTTTAAGATAGGAACAAACTCTAATATCTGAGGTTGTTCATTTGATTTATGCAATATTCTGCTTGCAGCACTTGAGAGTGAACAAAATGATGCATGCAGGCTTCTCTTGCCAGTGTTGTAATGTTGTGTAGGCCTATGACTTTTGTTTTCGGGACATTGCTACTTCCTTTTACCGTGATCATTTAGACTGTAGTACATTGAAACTTACAAATAAAACTTGCATGATTATATGACATGTAATTGTTACCACCGCAGTCATAAAATAGACTGCAGATTATTGTTGTTGATGCTTTACTGCTTGCAAAATAATCTGGCGGGGGGGAGGAGGGAACACCCAGTTCCCAGCACAAAAACCAGTTTCTTTCTTCTGGCACTGAACTGGTGCACTAATCATCGCATACCACTGTTGTACCATTAATCCATGTTGGTTAATTTTAATTACAATTACAATATTTTTCTAACCAGGACTAAATGTTTCTGAGATCAGTTTTTGTAAACTTCCTGTAACCAAACTTTTTCAGGAGCTGGTGCGTCCTTAAAGGCACTGACTAAACCCCCTTTTCTTTATTATGGATGCAAATTTTGTTGAATCGGTCTGTTTTGATTTTGCAAAGTTATCCATGGAAAATTTAGAGGGACAAAACCATGACTGGGAGTTAAATCAAGCTTAAAAACTTATATTCTCTCCAGTGAAGGTATTTGTTTGGGAACATTGTAAACTTAGATTCTCTATTCTCTCAGCAGCTAAACAAGGAACAACAATCTACCCAAACAGCTGGCGCTCAGCAGGAGACAGTCAGTCGAGACGAGGAGAACCAAGCTGAGCTGAACACTACTGAAGTTTGTACGAAGTTTTCAAGTAAGATTCATAACACTCCACAAAGAAATATGTAGTAATGAAGACAGTCGTATGAAATTTGTTGTTGTATTTTTTAAAAATTTCCTGCTTTTCTAATGACTAATTGGATTGGGAAAGGAATTTTAATTTTTCTACTTTCTGTTTGGGTCACAGTAGAGATAGAACTTTTAAAGAGGATTTCAGAAAGACACGTCTCTCCTCTCTGTCACACCTTTCAAAATAAATGACTTCCAAATCATGAGTGAGACAGAAAAAACATGTACTTTGTATCAGCCCTTGGCCTATTTTTCGACTCCCTGCTGGTGTGAAAAGATTTAGGTGAGAGGAGAAGGGAGTTAATTCAGACATTCAGAGACACCATTAATAACGAGGCACCATGAAAAACAAGACGAGACAACTGTTGGGTAAACTGTTCATGGTAAAGCAGTATTTAGAAGAATATTGTGGTGTGAGGGAATAAAACATGCATCATACTTACCTTTCAAGGAATTTTCTGTTTTTTAGGCTCTTTAGTGTCTAGAAAGATAAATTATGAGTAACTCAAGCATGCTCAAATACATTTTTCATCGTGACAGGATCAGCTTTTTTTTTGTCAAATGATGAAAGTGTTCCCTGAAAAGGATCCAGCAAAGAAGAAGAAGAAGAAGAAGAAGGAGTGAGCACTTTGTTCAGACAGACTGACAGTACTGCTGCCTCTGCAGACGATGTGATTTGCAGAAATTTTAAGGCAGAGGTAAACTTATTCCTGTGGGAAGGCATTTTCAAAAGAACACAGCTTTGAGTGATATGTGCGTTCAGACACTGAGGTTAATACAAATGATACTTCAATTCAGAGATTAAGTATATGTCAGACACCACTTTTGCTAAAAAAAGCTGGATGTGTTTGTGTTTTTATTGGTCTGGAAGGCTCCTGCTATTGCAGCTATTCAGAGACATATTTTATCTAACATTAGTGGATTACAGGAGGGAATATGTCCTAATAAGCTCATCCCTTCTGAATGCCTCTCAAGCTTTCCCAACTTTAAAACTCCTGTGAATTATGTCATAAGCGCTGCAGGCAGAAGTATCTTGGGGTTGCTGTTAAGTTTTTTTTTTCTTGTTACAGAATGGTGAGGGTGTGCTGTGTTGCCTCTGGTGATTAAAGCCTATTAGACACCAGTGAAAACATTTCCAAAGCAAATGTAGACAGACTCTCCCCTTGCCACTTCATCCGTTTTCCTGACAGCACAGAAGACAAATAATCAAGTTGCACCATCTTGACGTGACTCAAGTTTCAAATTCACGCTATGTAAGACTGGTTTGCAAAGGATGTAGTACAGCGTCTGCGAAACATGTACATGCTGCGTTTGCAAGCAGGAAGAAGAAGAGGGTCAAGGGGGAATCCGGCAAATACAGAGTGAGATGATCCACGCGGCAAAGATGAAAGAACCAAAAGAAGGGTAAAAACATGGGGAATTATTTACATTTCAGACAGATCCCATGTCAGTGTAACCGAGCGGCTGTCCTGCAATCTGTTTTTGAGGAGGTCTCATCTTTCATCAGGGAAGTTTCGCTAACGTTAATTAAATGGTTTACAGTGAAATCAGCCAATGCTACCATCTCTGAATATCCGTCCTCCACACTCCCCATCTCTTTAATCGTGTCTTTATTTAGTCTATTATCCTTTTTCTTTTTTCAGATTTATTACTGCCCCTGTTTTGTCCTGTCCTGTAGGAGCCCACCTCACCTTTGCTTCATCAGGCCTCATTTTCAGTGTGTCATGTCCTCCTCCTCATTGTTAATCCTCTCTCTAGCCGTCTTTCTCTCCCTTTTATTTTTGGCTGCTCCTTTTTTACCTGCTCTTTCAAGGTTTGTAAGTTCATCCTCTATACCTTCCCTCTCCATCCACTTCAAACATCTTCATTTGTTTGTCTCATCCTGTCCTCCCACTCCTCCTTCTGCTCTGGTTTTTCCCAGCGTCCTCTCCTTCTCCTCACTGTCAGTGGTGGAATGGTACAATATATATTTGCACTGTAATTTCATGAAGCAGTGACCTGAGCATGGACATCTCAGAGATGATATGGTCCATATGATTTGTCTCAGATTTTGGGGGTGGAAATATAAGGGGGTTGGTATGAGAAGTGTCCTTAGAGCAAGGACGTGTGACCACGGCTGCCGTCAAGTAGACATTTGTATTGCTTTCAAAAGAATCAAAAGTCTTTAAAACTGAAATTAATCAACAGTTTGTTTTCTGTAGTTTTCTGTGCAGGGAACCAGGCATGTGGCCAGAAACTTGCTGGTTTAGCTCCAAAATGTGATGTGTTATTTTGAATGAAACCTCAGTACAGCTGTATTGAGTGGTTGTATGTTAAAGGTTCAGAAGTCTTGACACAATGTCAAACATCTAAAAAGGTGTGAAGAGGTTAAGAAAATAGTAACTGATGGCTCTTGTTTTGATGTCAGATAATGACACCAGATTGAGTGCAGTGGATTTCTTGTGTTATTTTGGATGAATTTTATTTTGAAAGGCTGGTGTTTTGGTTGTGGAGGCTCTGGTGTGGTTTGTGTTTCAGAGGCTTGGGCGTGGCTTCCTGTGGCTAGAGCTCTGGAGTGCACACCTGGTCATCATAACTCATCAGCTGCAGCTCAAAATCCTTGGTCTCACTCATCCATGCTGCCAGAGTATTATCCGCTACTCTTGTGCTAATGTTGGCTGACTAATTGCTCGAGTTTACCTCAGAGTCTCAAGTGAATGTCTAGTGAAGACCTCTCCAGTGTGTTTTGCATTACTAATCATCTTCTGTGTTTCCTCTCCGGTGCCTCCAGCCTCCAGTGCCAGCCACAATGCTCAGCTTCTCAGCTCTCACCAGTCCACCAGCCTGAGTAGCTCACCAGCTAACTCTCAGAGTCGTAAGCCATGGCTCCCGCTCTCAAGCACCGTAGCCACACGGCCCTTCCTCCCTGTTCAGCTTCTCAAGCCCCGGCTGTCTCCTACAGCCTCCCCAACGCCATAGCTACATGACCCCTCTTCAGCCATTTCTCCTCTGCTCAAGCTCCTCATCTCCAGTGCTGCCTGCGCCTTCCCACTTCAGCTCCCTTCCCTACATTAAAATCCTTAAACCTTCCCCAGTCTGTCTGTCAGTCATCACAATATTCTATAATTTACAATGTCAACATTTAAAGTCCTAACAACATGGTTGCCACAAAATCAATATTTACAGTTTGCATTTCGTAAATCAAGGATGTTAAAACTTGTACACATTGCAAACAACATATCCGTATTTCAGTGTAAACATTAATTTCATGAAGATTTGCTTATATGTCGGCCTGTATATGGAAATTTTCTCACCAGGACGTTGAAAAAGATGGTGGTGGTGTAACAACTTTAGGCGGAAAGGCTGCCAAAGCGGCAGACCAGAGTTCAAAACCACATTCGGCTTCGACGGTTTCAACTGGGTAATTTTAGGGACCGTTAGGACATTTTACAGCTGTTATCATGGCGACCAAAACCAGGTTGTTTTTTGCACAAGATGATGAAGCATTTTCCAACTGTGTTACTAGTGGCATAGTCAGGTACTTTATAGGATATAAAGGATATTTTCCTTACTCCTTACGCCTTAGCCTGATCAATTCTTAACCACAGAAACATAGAGTTTTAACATAAAGACACCCAAGGATTTCACGTCTAGTTTGCAGAAATGTACATTGAAAACATTAATTCCTGGCATTTGGGTTGTCCCTGGAAGTCGCAAAACAACTGGTTTGGCATGTTGCCTGTCTAACATGCATTTCAGTTGCCATCTAGCCACAGACCTCCCATTAACATCATACTTTATTTGACAAAACCACAACTTTTTCCCAAAACCATACCAAGGTGTTGGTTGTGTTAATTGCCCAATCCTGACTGTATTTTATTTTCCATAGAGACACAGATGTTATAGGATTTAAATGCAGGCATGGTATGTGAAAACAAGAACCTCAACATGATGAGAAAAATAAAGTCTTATTTGCTGCAAAAGTTATATTCTGGGTAGGCGAATAACACTGCTTTTTGTCTACATCTAGTACTGAAGCAGATGTAAGAAAGGATTTTTGAGAGCCACTACTCTGGAACCTGCAGACAGACACATTATGAAACTTGTGTCATGCTACCTCCAAGATGCTTTTTCCCACAATCTCACCTGGATCCTGTTCTCTCTTTCTCTCTCTCTCCCACACTCAAACACAGCCAACAGTGTCTGCCACTTCAGGGGACATTTCATGGACTTGCAGTTGTCTGGAAGTCACATCATCACACTCCCTCGCTCCTCTTCATTCTTCTGTTCTCCTCCTCCTCCTGCTGCTATGATTTTCCCTCCTCTAACCCTCCTTCCCACCCCTCCCTCCGCTCTGTGGTCAGGAAAACTGAAGAAAACCATTGCAGCTGGAAACCGCTGCCAAATGAAAAACCCCAACTTGTTACTCTTAGAGTTTAAGCCCCTGCCAAATAAAAGCTGCTGCTCGCAGGCCTGTAGGCAGTAAAATGTGGTAACAGAAACCCGGGCTTGTAAATCACGTCTTGATTGAAGGCTTGCTAAGAATGGGATGTGACGCACACACATGCATGCACTTAAATGCAGACGTGCACACACACTCTTCATGTCTGTCCCTCTTTTCTCTGTTCATTCTTATTTTTAATCTTCATATTTTAATTTTCTGTCTTTCTCTTTGTGTTTGTTTTCCTCTTTCGTCTTTCTGCTTCTGTCCAATTCTGCTCCCATTGTTCCTCTTCTTTGATGCTGTCGGGTCCTTTTCCTCTCCTGTGTAATGCATCTCTCGCTACATAACAAACCCTTTTTGATGGTATCTATGTCTTGAGTTGTTTCTTATAGGTAGATAACACCAACAATTATTTCAGAATGGATCATCCTGGCCATCAGGTCATGGCGCAAGTTCGACAGAGTCAAGGGTCGATCGCACCAAAAAGTATTGCACTGAGTGCAGCCGCTCTAAAAGCACCTCAGAAGTGCATCTGTACGAAAGTACAGCCAGTATTAACTTTTCGTACATGTTCGCCAATATCCTATTGTTTCTGCTGCTGTTTCCCTGGCAACAAAACAAGAAGAACGTGGTGAGTAGTAAAGCCCTCCTCCCACTTAATTTAATTGGCAGCTTCAGTCAGTAGTGACATTGACGAGCGGTGTGACTCCGCGCCTTGAGCTGAAAAGCTGAAATTATTTTAACTTTTATCCGTCAGAAAAACACGTCCCTCAGCAGCAAAAGAGGAGTGCCCAACAGGCGTGCTGTACCATAGGAAAGTGATCGTTTTGCCAGCAACGCTTTTCTAGCGACACTTCTTGGTGTGATCGGCCTCTCAGGTTTTCTCAGTGTTAGCTGGATCAAGAAATCCTGAGAAAATCCTACCCTTAGATAAAGGTATCATAAGGGTGGTTATCAGCTCACTTTGTTAACCCAGGCGTTCTTCATGTATGTTCATGCAATCAGGTGCAGGAAAGCTTTATATTTGGATTTAGGCTAGGAGTGCACGTGTCAATCAGTTGTTCTAAAATCTGTTAAAAATCAGGCCTGTCTCTTGATTAAATGTTGTTGAAACTTGCAAGATCACAATAAGCATTTGTCAGCTGGCTCTGTAGAGCTAAAAATGCTAACAATGTGTGCCCAAGGATCCTTAAGCACCAACATGCATGTTTCAGAGCTCAAATGAAGGCTGCTCTCTATATTGATCATTCTGAAGTGCTTCTGCTCTGTCGTCAGGTGACGGGGGGAATAAAGCAGCAAGAATGAGGCTCATGAAAAGATGGTCACTGCTTCTAATTCCTGCCGTGAGAATCTGGGAATAAGTGGAGTCAAAGAGCTTTCCTCCCTCATTTTACCAGGAAGCTGCTCTTGAGGGAAGTGCTTAATCCCTAACCGCTCCAAGTGGAACTGTTCAGAGCCAACAATATAATACTGCGGTTGTACTCGCTAGCTCCCAGGTGTGAAAGGTGTGAAACTGAGTGATTTTGAAGGAGTTGCTGAAAAGAAGCATAGGAACTCAGCTTTTCGAAGAAGTAAAAAAAAAAAGACATATAGACACTTCCTAGTCTTCTCTTACTTACTAGTGTCAAGAGTCTCTTCTCACTTTAAGTGAAGCCTTCTCTCTTTGCTGACACACACCTCCACAGGCACACTTCCCCCTCCTCATTCGGTCCAACTACACAAACTGCTCCAGTATTTCCTAGGGCTGGAATATTTCAGCTCATATCATATAGCCTACCGTCTCTTTCTTCCATGACAATGATGCTGACATATTTGGATTAGAGGGGGGATTTGTGTCGGCAAACCAAGCGCTTCTAATTTCTCCCTAAGTCGTATCAACAAAATGACAAGGCTGCATTACACCAAATGATGAGCTGTGCAGGCAGAGGTGGCAGGAGCAAAAAACAAATCTAATCTGTGTGAGAAAGAGAAACATGATGAAAGTGGATATGAAAGAAAAGCAAAGTGAGCCTCAGAAGCTCTGCTGTGGTGATAAGGAGAAAAAAAATCAATTGTTTGTTTGTTTTCTCTGTTAATCAGCAAGTACTTTCTCTCTTTGTCAGAAAAACTACTAAAATACACAGAAATAGAAAATCGTTGTGCAGAATCCTTTTTTAAAAAATATAATTGTTTACAAAACAGTTTAAACATCACTGAATTAATCATCATAAATTTATCAGACATGAAAACTACCAGAAAATGCCTGCCACCAACCACATAAACATACCTATTGTAATATAGCCATATACAACACATTATCCTTAAGAATCCATCCATATTGACAGTTGTTGCACATTAGCTGATGCAAAAAGTAATGTATGTGTTAACGAAGCAGGAATTAAGGGGTTGGACTAAGTGTGTAGCACATCTGCTTCTAAGACCAGAGTTTGTCTTGTGTGGCACACCCAAGATGAACTTTTACTCCGACCAAGATGACATCTTTTCCTAAACTTGACCATATTGTAGTTGTCATGCACAGATACATAGTGTTTTTTTTTGTTGGCATTGTGCAAAATGTGGTGTTCTAGAGTCGTCAAGCATCAGTGTTGTATTCGCTGGTGATAAAGAGGGTGAGTCTGTATACATGGGACATTCTTTTAGACATAATGTGATGTTTTTGTGCGTCAGAGGCAATTCTT
>JAPXVT010000012.1:5877311-5887449 GCA_029823135.1 Acanthurus reversus
ATACACATGACATTATAATTACGGATGGAAAGAAAATATTGCACTTGAAATGAGGTATATAAATATTAAACTTTAACTACAGATGGAGAAGTAAATAAATAAATGTTGCACTGAAATGTATTGTCCGTATGAAAAATATTGCACTAAAGTTATTGTCCAAACAACAAAAGAGAGATAAACAGAATATGAAAATGAAAATATTGTCCATGTTGCTATTGTCCTTCAAAAATAGTTATGGTCCATGGGGGCAAAAGATATTGTCCATGGGGGTGGAGTGGGGGGTTATTTGGCATTGAGCAGTCTTATGGCCAAGGGGAAGTAACTGTTCCTGAGTCTGGCTGTTCTGCAGCGGATGCTGCGGAACCTTCTGCCAGACGCCAGGCGGGAGAACAATCCGTGGTGGGGGTGTGTGGGGTCAGAGAGGATCCGGTGTGCTCTGGATAAGCAGCGGCTGTCTGCTATGTCTTGGATGGGGGTGAGCGGGGTGCCGATGATCTTCTCCGCTGTCCTCACCACTCTCTGCAGAGACTTCCAGTCTGAGGCCCTGCAGCTTCCTGACCAGACTGAGATGCTGCTGGTCAGCAGGCTCTCGATGGTCCCTCTGTAGAAGGTGGAGAGGATGGGTGGGGGGAGGGAGGCTCACATCACATGTGGAAGCAAAGTAACAATGGAGCCAGTTAAACTTGCAGTAGTTTGCCTGGGAAGACACAGCTGCTGCGTTTGAAACCGTTTCCTACCACCAAATAGTGCACTATGTAGCGTGTTCACCATTTTGTAGTAGT
The DNA here is from genome assembly GCA_029823135.1 of Acanthurus reversus. Classification (NCBI taxonomy): domain Eukaryota; kingdom Metazoa; phylum Chordata; class Actinopteri; order Acanthuriformes; family Acanthuridae; genus Acanthurus; species Acanthurus reversus. Next base: position 5,878,094 of record JAPXVT010000012.1, read on the forward strand.
GTTCGAATTCTTAGTGGATAATATCATTCACTGTATAGTGCACTGTAAAATACCCACAATGCACTGCAAATTTCAGTGTACATACGATATACGCTAAATTTTACTCCGTATACCACAATGCAATGTGGTTGGGTATTTCCGGAGGAGAAGAAGAAGAAGTTAAAAGCCAGAGGGGTTTGCTAATGTTAGTTAGCATGTTAGCCAATAGAAGTTGGTTGGCGGATTAACCAAAGACTTCTTCATAAACGCCTGAGGAAAGTTTACGCTCGCATCTGTCTGAGCCGAGAAGCAAAAGCTTTACCCAAAGTAGCAAAACATTCAAAAGGAATCATATTCTAACAGCTTTAGCCGCCGATAGCTAACTTAGTCGTTAGCATGTGAGTTTGTGAAAACTGGCCCGAATATCCTGTAGTGTGAGCCCAGCTTAAGGGAAAACTCATCAGGAAAGATGAGATTATCTCTAAATCATACAGGGAGAGGCACTTCGTTATAGGCTTGGTAACCTCAAACACAGGATTTATCAGAAGAATGGCTTAGCATTGCATCTTAACATTAGCAACGTCCATATAACCTGACATTACTCTGGAAACACCTTCACGTCAGCACTGTTTATCTCTCCACCCCCACATCTTCCTCCTTTGGTATTGTTAACTTTACCAATATCTAATGCTCATACAGGGATTTATAGTTGAATAAGTTCTTCCTGTGGAATTGTCGTTGCTGCTTGGATTTTTTGAGAACTCCTTCAAAGAGCTAACACTTTTTCATCAAATATATTTCTATACCATAAAAGCTGTAAGCTCATGTAGGAGGATGTCACAGGGTCACAGTTAAGTCCAACTGCTACCAACTGGCATGTTTGTGCACTTGCTGGATAGTTGAAATGCTTTTTAAATAATCTTCCATAGGACATCTATTTAAAAGAATAACATATCACATAAAAAAACAACATTTGGCAGCCAACTGGCATTTAATTTAGTCACTTTAGAAAATGGTGTCACATCATCTGTTCTTCTGGAGCTTGTCATGCTGCTGGACAGGTGGTCAGGATGATCATGATTGAGCGGTTGCTTTTGGTTCATGTCATAAACATGACAGCGTGGAACAAAACAAAACAGAGCTGCTGAGTAAGTAGCTGGAGCTGCCTTTATTTATTTAACAACATTCATTTTGAGCCTGTCTTTATGTGAGTTTGATGGCATTACAGAAAGGTCACTGTAGCCTGGAAAGCTGTTTTGAAAATGTGCCAGATTTAGTCTCACGGTCACATTGTGGACATGACTAACAATTATCTTAACGCTTGATATATAACATCACTTAGATGGCTCACCTGACATCGCTTAATCAGTTAATAATGGTATAACATCCACTGCAGCTGTGTCTCTCCAGTTTCATAACTGCAGATCTGTGGAGAAAAACTTGCTGCCTTCTTTTTGATTGACAGTAATAATCTTGGTCATCAGAAGGATTAGCGCAGACAACATTTTCTGTCAGGAATCTTTGGCAGTTTGAGGTACAATTAACCACAACTTCAGCATTTCTGTCACTCAAATCAAGCTTGCAAAACACTGTGCACAAGTCAAAGCTATCTGCCATGTTAGTGCCTTTCTAATTTAACAGATAATCAGTGGGCTGTCTGATATGCTGCCAAAGTGCACAGCAGTGTCATGTGATGTGATTTTTTTAATGTTTTACATGAGGATTTCACTTTACTGATGAGCCTTTGACCATGCTTAATTGCAGGCAGACTTTAAACACTGTGTTTTGAAATATTTGACCGGTCACGTCAGAGGAGAGAAGCTTGATTGCATTTAAATCCTCTCCGTAATGGACCTGACAAATGACATTCGGGCTGGCATAAAGTCATCTTGGGTGCAATACTTTTTTGAAACACGGGTTGAAAGTGTTTAAAAAACGATTCTTAATCCAGTTTGTTTTTAACAGAATCTTGTCACATTAGGAACATCACTGCATGTTGCCATAAGGAGACACATGTCAACACTCACCACAGCAAAATAACAAGCCTCCATGGGATATTAAGAAGCAGAAAAGCCCTCATTTTTCATCTTTGTGAATAACAATTGGAGGTGAAGTGCTTCAAAGTCAGGACATTTCTGGAAAGTCCAGACCATTGATCAGTCCTCTCAGCGGGTTATTTGACTTTGTAATGTAAGTAAACCTAACCCAGTACATCACATTAAATTAATTATGAACAGAAACCTGTTCACACAATCACATTATGGGGACTCACCTCACATCTGGACACTAATTCTGGTTCTCAACATGGGAGTACCATGTATTTATGTATGTATGCATGTATGCATGTATGTGGGGGAACAAGGTTGGGAACATGCTTGAGGATGCAAGAATTTGCAGGCCTACAGTAGTCCCTGAACCGTGATTTGTTTTCTGTTCAGCTGTGTCTGTCTCTAAAACCTCCAATAAAAGGACAACTTTTAAAAAATTCTGGTACTGAAAAAGTTAACCATGTATTTCATGGCTAAAGTCTGCTCATAAGTCAAGATTGGAGTTAGCTAAGGAAGACTGACAAGGCAAAGGTGAAACTAATAAGGACCATTACAGGGAGAGGAAAAAACTTTCAAAGACAGTCAACATAACAAAACATGGTACATGAGGAAAGAAAATAGAACAGAAAAAAACAAACACACTAAAACCCCAAACCATGACTGGAATGTGAAGCACCTTCTTTCGAGTCGATGTCAAGATGTGCTTCACAATTAAAGTTCAAAGGAACACATAAAACAAATATAATCCAAGGGTGAGAAAACATAACAAGAAAACAAAGGGAACTCTAAAGACATTGGTCCTCAGCTACCTTTTAACAATGTCCACAGAATCAACAGGTCTCAAATCAAAAGGGACTGTGGTCCAGGGTTTAGAAGCTAAAACCTCAAAGGCAGAGTCTCCTTTAGTTTGAAGCCTGAAGCAAGGTACGGCCAACCAGCCTGGATGAGAGGACCTTAGCGGCAATGTCAGGCTGTAGAAGCTCACTAATGATGGCAGCTGCCTGACCATACAGAGCCACAGAAATGATCACAGCAAATTTGAAAAAGGTTCCGGAATTTGATTTAAAAACAAACAAACAAAGAAAAGACAACAAAAAGACAAGATGATAAGACATTTCGATGTTGGGCATTTATGTTATTTATGTAACTTTGTTTACTTTCCATCTCACAATGCGCCCTGAGCCCGTGGAATACAACTAAAAAACATTGCTGAGGCCAGATTAGTCCGTGACATCTTTTACATTTTATGCTGACAATCTTCTCGTCAGATAAGACATGACATGCTTCTGAAATCCTCCTGCTGTTTTTATCAGCAGGAAGCCACAGAGAGACTAACAGAGCGAAGAGGATGGAGGGAGAGACACAGAAAATATGGGGAAGTCAAACAATGTGAGGAATATAATAATGAGGAGTGAGAGAGCAATGAAAATAGCAGGTGAGAGAAAAGGTAGAAAGGAATGAAAATACAGACAGATGGGAAATGGTGAGATAGCAGAGGAGAAGGGATTGATCAAGAGGACCAAAAAGAGAGCGAGAAAGACTGACCTAGAAAATTCTAGCTCTCACTGAGTGAGTAACAGTCAAGAGCCATTTATTTTCATGGTTTTCAATTTCGTTTATCAGCTAAAGGAAATGTCAAGCACGCTGCATTATGAGAATAACCTGTTTTTGGTTATTTAAAAGGAAAAAAAAAGTGTTTTATTGCAACTTTTGATTGACAGCTGTAACCTGGAACAGTTTGACTCTCACTGTTCATTATCCTGTTGGGTAAAGGATTTACTCACTGTGGATGTGAGGGAGGAATAAAAATTCTTTGGGTTTCCTGGGATGAACATAGAGATGCGTAAGGGGAATGATTTCAACAAGTGGAAATGATTTAGTTGTTGCGTAGCTTGAAAATATAGGACCATAAAAAAATCATCTGTCTTTTCTGATCACTATAGCTTAGAAAAACAATAATATAAACACTGTGTCTGTTAGTTAAGACATATACACTTACACAGAGGTTGGAAAGAACATGTATTGACGTGTAACTTTGTGAAATTTCTCAAAGATCCTCTCCTCTCAGAGTTGTGGGTTTCTTATCTTCATGTTCCGAAAAACCTCTCGACTATAACTGGAAAATTGGTGTTTTCAAATTTCTCTGATAAAGGCGGAGTTGTCTGAGCACCTTCCTGAAACATTTAGATTCAAACCTTCCCCAGGCAAACTACATTTGGTATGCCACAAACAAGAGATGGGGACAGGAGTTTGTGAATTAGACTGTAGACACGTTTAAATCTCACAAGTTGTGACTCAAAGTTTGACTTACAACTCATCCTCAGAAGAGTTAAGACTCAAGTCGGACTCCAGATTTGGGACTTGTGGACAATATTTGGTGTTTTTTTGGCTTTTTCCTCATCCCTTCCTTATTATCATCATGCCTAATGTCTTTGCATTTGGTGTGCGCTGCGTCAAATAACCGAAAGCTCCAGCATAACACGATGGTGCCATTTGCACAAAGGTGCAAGCAAATGATTTCTAAATGCAAGTCAGTGTGTCAGATTGAGAACCACATACTCAAAATTTTCTACTAAGTTTAAACTACAGAGCTGGAAATGACAGTAATGGAGCATTATTTTTATGTAATTATTGTTTTCAAATTGTAATCATTACATTATTCCTTAAATCACATAACATTACTCTGTATACGTAGACCTAAGTAAATTGAAAAGGTATCTGCAACTTAGAAGAAGTGTTAAGTTTTAAACTCAACATTGGTTGATTAATTGCTTGGTTGATCATTTATTCATGGTACATTTGATTTAACATCTTTCAGTCCTTTCCCCAACACAATAATGCACAGAGCTTTGGTTCATAGATTGGAAACACTGAAACCAACACTTGTTTTCCGAGGCAAAAAGAAATCACCATAACATCCCATCCCCTGCATCGCCTCTTCAGGCTAACTTGTAAGTCGATAGGAAGATGCAGACAGATGTTTGACACAATGACACCAGCACAGCCTGCAGCTATATCAACGCTAAAGAGTTCCAATTTTAGGAAGGCATACAATCCAGCAGGCAAACATACCCTGCATGGCAAACAATGACATTTTGTGTTCGTCTTATCACAGCAAATAAATATTGGCTTAGTGCTGATGGAGGCTTGTGGGCAGGATGCTGCTTGTGATTCCGGGAATCAAGTGCTGAGGGGCCCAAAGGCGTGTTGTTGCTTTCCATCCGCAGTCTCCCAATGAGGAGGAATCTATCTCCCTGACCTCAGCTAACACCCCCAGACATGCTGATAAACACTGAATATTTATCACACACTCTCTCGCTCTGTCTCACACAGAAACACACACACCTCTCACGCTCATCTCTCCAAAGAAAATCCAAACGCACACGTCCGCTCACTCTCACCCTCGCACACGCTCTGTGTCCCACACACGGCTCGACAAAGGAAGACACAAACAGTGTTATCCATGAGCGTGTATGCTTTCTACCCCTAACAAACACATGCGCACACACATGCACATCCATGTACACACACACATATATTTATGAAAGATGATGCAAGTGTGTTGAAACCTTAAAGGATTGCAACAGAAGATGGACATTAGTTTTGTTTTCTTGTGGGGAAACTTTCAAGAACAATGTGTTCCAAGATGTCCTCTGTGGTGCATTGATAAAACCACACTGACCTGTTTGATGATTTCAGCTAATGCTTACACAGGCTTTAATCATTAAGGTGATTACCAGACATGACAAAGGGGGAACACAAAGCAAACAGAGGACTGTACTCATCAACATGTACCAGGTCTTGTTGACTTGTTTCCGTTTTGATCATTAATCAAATGCTGTTCCGCAAAATGAGAAACAGTGGCTCGCTCTCAGAGTTCTTGACCAACTGGCGCACGGTTCCAAGTTCCAGTCATTCAAAATGCTATGGTGTAATTTAAAACATTGCTAGAGAAAGCCAAATGTTGATTGTTTGGACTTTGTATTTGTTCCAGTGAGACTGAATAACTCAGGCAAGCAAAAACTCAAGCGGGTTGTTTTTTTTCCTTTTTTATATCCTTTAAAACTTTAACATTTAAGCCTTTCATTTCATGGCTGTAATCAATATTTCTCTAATAACATTAAATTAAATGAAAATAAGAAAGCAAAGTGCAAACAATGTGGAAGTAGTCTCTCAATGTGATGGACCTACAGAGAAGTATCACCTCAGTTACCTTCTCCCTGTGCTTTAAAGTGTGTTTCAGCTTATTGTTTAGCATCCAGCCTGAAACTGGACTCTTTTTGTTAACTCTCACTGCTCTTATAGCATCATTTTCAAGGGAAAAAAACCCCTCTAAAAAACCCATTGCACTCTACCTGCTTAGCACCAAAAGGCAAACAAACTCAAAGACTAGCTAGTGAACAGTGTGGAGCGTTTAGCAGCTGAGGAGCCAGATGTGTACCAATGGAGGTAGTGGAGATCTAAACAGAGCTAAAAGAGACTGAATATTGGCCTTACAGACAAGGAAACATGACTCTAAATAATTGATAATGTTGCTATGTAACCACTAGATGTGTCAATGATAAACAACCGTCTGCCTAGCATAAAGGGTGTCACACAATGTAGGTTAAATGTCAGTTTTCCTGGTTGTTAGAGCTGACAGTTCCCGCCATAAAACATATACAGTTGTGCACATAATAAGAAACTCCTTATTGTGTAAGTTTGGCTGTAAAACAACACTTATCTTTAAATCATTACATGTGTAAGGAGAATAGGATGGACCTTGTAATGGACATGAGGCCACAGTGACCTCGACCTTGGACCACCAAAACCTTTTATTATATAATAATGACTTCATCACAATAATCAAAAGCATGTTTACATCAAATCTCTTGTCATATATTGTTCAGTGCGTCTCCTTTTAAAGTGATGAGCTAATTATGTGCTAGTGTGGCAGGACTGTGCCATTGTAGAGTTAAAAAAAACAAAACAAAACAACAACAACAACAACAAAAAAAACATGTGTCCCTCGCACTACCTCACTCCACCTTTTTAAAAGAAAATGGTGTGGATTCTCACGGCTTTTTCAAACTGCTGAATGCTCATGAGCAGTAACCTTGGAAGTTCCATATTTTAACACAACACAGATGCCTCTGAAATTAAGAGATTGTTTGGGCAATTTATTAAAGATGATCCCCGATTTCATTGTGCGAACATGGAAAGCAGAGTCATTTAGCCCGAGGAACTCATTAGTTGTCTCAAACTTTGATCTTAAAACTAGTGTAACCGTTAATTTGAAACTTGATACTGTTGTGTTTTTACAAGTCGAGATCCAAAGAAAGCTCAAACTTTAAATATTATGATTATCATTGTACCTTGTCAGATTATTTTTATGTGGAAATCCCTGTTGTGATTTCCTCCACTCCAACAATTATCCTTAAAAAGCCTTTTTAAGGCATTAATTTCATGTGTTTTAACACATACCCACAATGCTTTTATTGAGGTGATTATATTTAATGAGATAACAAGCCTGAGGCATAGTTTGGCATCTGTGGAGAATTAAAACCTCATAGAGAATGACTGAATCGGTTTTGCTCAAACATTCATTTTACTCTCTTATCTGCGGGTAAGATTAGTGCATAGCAGAGAATAAACTCATGACCTGTAATTCCTATTATTTAATTTAAAACCCTAAGATTTCCTCACCATAGTCCCTGGGGACTTTGTTCAGCACACTCTCTGAATGTGAATTATCCGTTTAATTTTAATTTAAACCTGTTACGATGGCATTTGGCGACTGAGGGCGAGATTAGTATTTGGCTGAAATTCAGCTTTCATATACTGTCCACAGAAGGGACGTGTATGCTTCATTGTAGCTAACATTGTTTAGAAATTATTAGTTCTTATCACGGCATGACAGTGTGGCAAGGATTGCAACTTAACAGGCTTGGCACTGGTGGAAGGTGACTGCCATTTTGAAAAGTCTGTCAGCGGTGTTTATCAGCGGGGAGCAGGCCCATACTAATCCCCTGACCCAACCTGACAGTTTTCCTATTATTATTTTTTAGCTGTTCTGCTGTGCAGAGGTTGTCATGACAATGGTCAACATGTCCCAGCACCTAAACAGCTAAACAGGTTTATTGCTGACTTCCCTTCCCAAAATATGTGACTGTTCCCAAAATGGTATATGTGACCATTGAAGAGTGTCAACAGGTGTATCAGACTTTTATTTTGGTAGATTTAGGGACCAAAACAACATGGCAATGTAAGGAAAAGATCATGGCTTGGGTTAATATAAGTATGCTTACATTTACAAATGTGATGTAAGTTAAATAGCATTGTAACGTCCCTTTTTACAACAAAAAGAAACAATAACACGGACAATCGCTACAGATTGAGTCAATATAGGAGTACTAAAAGTTGTGAATTTATTTAACCTAAACTGATTAAACAAACAAACAAAGGTTCTCAAATGTAGGGGAGGAGAGACTATGGGGGTTGTGCCAAATAAATAAAATGAATATAACAAAACTGGGCCTGACTTAACTCTGTCTGTGAAAAAAAAGACAAATAGGCCTGGCCATCTTCTCTAAAAAAAAGGCTTCAAGAAAGTGTGTCCAATGGTGGCATCAACCTATAACCTAATAAAACAGACAAAAAACAATTATGTGTGTGAAAATGTAAAGGGTTCCCTAGTCTTACTTCAGTCTACCAATCTGTCACCACAAACCCTCCAAAAATCTAACAGTCTCAATTCCAAATACAACAGCACCGTTCAAACAACAGGGTGCAAATGAAGAAGCTGAGAGTGACCTCTTAAGGAAGCTACTTTTTAAGGGCAGCTCTGGATCATGATTGGCCAGCTTGGGTGACTGGAAGCCAGTGCGCTGCCTTGCTGGACCTCACACGGTGGAACCAAAGTGGCAGGCAGGAGCCCACAGGTGGCAGCCAATCTCCTCATTCACACCTGGAGAAAACACAGGGGAGGGGGAGAGACACACAGGGAGAGAGCAGGAAAGCAAACACAGAGCTCGGATCCTGTCTTTCACATAACAAGCCTGTTTTCGGTAAGTTGAATCAAAATGGACTTTTAGTTTCACACATGACACAAACAGTGGCTTTCTGTGCTGAAAAATCTGGTTGTTTGATCCACTCATCCACCTCGTCCTCCTCCATATGCAGACGTTCTCTGTCTTTAAACTGTGCCACCTGAAAGTTTGTTCTCTCTGACATTTGCGCCTAAAAAAAAAATCTTGAAGCAAAAAGCATTAAGTAACATGCAAAAAGCAGAGATGCCTTGTAATAACATGCAAAATGACAAAGAAATTAGAGTGTTATTCTTTTGCCACT
>JAPXVT010000012.1:6001819-6014809 GCA_029823135.1 Acanthurus reversus
GGTGACTGAGATAATGAATGATTCTCAGGCTCTTTCAGGCACACACACACACACACACACACACACACACACACACACACACAGGGAGAGCTTAGATAATGACATCAGTGTTAAGTCAGCGATGAGTAAGTGTAGTCCTCTATAATAGTGCCGTTCAGCAACTGATGACTCTTCCTGGGACCACTAAGCACACAAGTGTGATATAAGATGATGTCCTGAGTGCTCAGCAGGTTTTTGGTGCATGCAGTGCACTAACTCATTATGTTTCAGACTGCAAATCTAGATTTTGATCTAAATAATATCCCATGCATTTCCATTTGCTTTCTAAGTAGAGGTGTCAGTCCGGACATTCATCTTCCTAATGTGTCCGTAAGCAAAGCACTTAAAGTCACACACACATCACCCCTTGAAATATATCATCCATTGTTTAACCTGACGTTCATTCATGCATTCATACCTTTCAAAAGAAAGGTAGAAAAGATTTTTATTTTTAATATTTATGGAATTTACATAAATTATATATGCACTAGGCTTGCTGCGACAGTCTGTGTTCCCGATGTTAACAAGGTGGTGGGACGTATGATTACATTGCATGCCCATCACCCCCAGTTTAATTTCGCTTAAAAAAAACAAAAACAAAAAAAACCCCATCACTTAATGTATAACGTCACAACAGTAAGGAGACAGCTGACCAGCAGGACGACAGTGGAGGATTAGTTGTCAAAGTGAAACACGAAGGCAGCTATTTCATAATATTTTGGATGCTAACAGAGAACTTGATAACTCTAACGAGGGAAAAGCATTGGGGAAAAGGAGTTTGTTAGCTCACCTGTAGTTCTCCATAGTATTATCTTGTCTCTATTTCACTGAATTTGTACGAGAAGTGTTGTACACAACATATGTACAATGGCGAATGCTCATTATTATTTTATTTATTGAAAGAAAGCATGAAAAATAAGAATTGCACAATCTAAACAAGCACAGAGTTGAAGATTCTCATTTCCTTTAGTACTTTATTTTGAAGCAGCTGAAGTAACTATGCAAAAGTCCTTGGACACACACACACACACACACACACACACACACACACAACTATGTGTGACTATAGACTATTTCAATCATGTATTTACTCGGAAAGAAGCAACAGACATTTAACTGTACTGTCGTGAATGCTCCAATATAGTTAGTGTGTTTATCTGGTTACAGAGGTTGTGAGGCCACCCAGCTTACAGTGCACGAGGGTTGTGTGTGTACCCACGGTATGTGGATGTGTGGATGTGTGATTTTGCATAAAAAGTGTAAATTGCATGTAGGGGGTGTGGGAGTGGAAAGATTTGTCTGAATTTTATCCACAGCTTATATCATGTTTTCCTCAGTGTGCACACATGAGTGTTCTTGTTTGCATCTGGTGGTCTTGTGTAAGATGTTTTTGTGTGTGTGCACGTGCGTGTGTGTGTGTGTGTGTGCATGTGTGTGTGCAGTTTTTGTCTGCATGTGTTGAAAAGGCCACCCAGCTAATAGACAGACAGACATGAAGGACATAGGAAATCAATCTACAAATAGCCGCCTGTGGTAAAAACCAGTGGACAGTTGAACACATAGTATTTGTGTGGTGTATGTGTGTATGCGTGTGTGTGTTTGAGTGTGTGTGTGCGTAGGTCCGGTCTATGCTGCTACTGTATCCACTATATTTACTAAAGAGGCTTGGCGAACAGGTTGAGTAAACATACTGTTTTTAGTTTCCAACACATGCAGGGAAACACTCAGGCTTGCATTCACACACAAGCTCACGCTCTCTCTCTCTCTCTGTCTGTCTGTCTTTCTCTCAGAAGGGAAATTTGTTTCTTTCTTGTTCTTCATCCATCTTTCACTCTTCTTTATCTGTTTTTCAATTCCCATCTTTCTGTCTTTCTTATCTCTCTCTATTTCAGAGTCCTCTTCCTTTTTCCACTCAAACTCCTTCACCAAATTAAGGCCTCGATCACAATTGCCGCTTATGTGTGAGAGATCAATAACCTCTTCTTTGGGGGAAAAAAGCCAACACAGATATTCAGTTTTGAAAAGATGCAGTTGTGCCACATAATGGAGACAAACAATGGGATAGATTCACAGTTCACTTTTGAATAAGTCCTGAATTAACCATTGCCACCCTTGATTGCAAAATTGCAAAGATGGTGGAATGCCAGGCAGACTAAGTGGAAAGACTACTGGGGCACAGTTATCGAGAAATGTTTTCTTTATTTAAATCTTGAAAAATACTCTGTTATCTTGAGAAGGCATTGCAAGACAGACAATTGTTTTTCACCAAGATGCAGTGTAACATTTGGGCATAAGCTATTTGAATTATGTTATGCAAACATTTTATTTTATTTTGTTTTATTTTATTTTTTTGTGATTTTAGAACCTTCTCCTCTGATGGTATCTTCTGAAGAAAACTTGAGAAAGTACAGCATTTCCGAGGAGATCTAAAATGCACTGCATGCATGAGTTATCTTACTGAAAAACCCTCAGGACGGAAGAAAAACCAAGTTGGGCAGTAAAAAATATAGTCATTTGTATTTGGCAGATTTCCTCATTTAAAGTGCGCCTTTTAGCAGCTGAATCTTAAATTTCAGTTTCCTTTTCTGTGAGGCACCAGAGCTCACCACTGAGGCTCCTCTTGTGCTCCAGCCAACTGGTTTCCAAACATACAGTAAACACATACAATCTCTGCATTACACTTGTGCAAAAACATTTTCCCAAACTGGAAATGAATCTCTCACTAACCTGCTGCAACCTGTAACCTCTTGCATACGTCCAGTTTGCTTCTTTTCATTATCAAAGGCAGATTTGCTTCAGCATTTCTGGTCTTGTTACAAAGACTCTGGCCTGCACACTGGTCAGGGGAATAGGCAATTATTCCCAATATAACATCAACTGGTTTTGGAAGAAAAAAACCCTTCATCACACTGGCCATAAGGAATGCTTAGGCTCGGCTGGTGCAAAGCTCTTTCAGCTTGTCGCTGAAGATTTTATAGATGTTAAACGTACAGTTCCCCCCGAAATCCAAAATACAGATTTTACCTCTTACCTGTGGTGCTTCTTGTCAGTCTTAATTGTTTTGGCATTGTTTCACAATACTTTTCTAAGTTATTCCATAGAAATCAATCAACAGTGAATTAACTAAGCAATTTGAATAAGCTTTTGCTCTAATTGTTGGTCATTTATTTAGTCAAAAATTGTCAAACATTCAGTGGTGTCATCTTTCTAGATTCAAAACTTTAATATGTTCTATTTTAATCGGAAGTTCAGTAATGTAGCCTATCATTGGCTGTTTGGACTGTTGGCCAAACAAGCTTCATTTAAAACTGGTATTTTTATTGTTTTGTTCCAAAATATCAACCGTTAGAAAACTATATTTCATATTAGATTATACATAACAGGTAGCAACAACATGTGAAAGCAATATATACTTAAATGTTATTTTCTGTTTATCAGTATGTTGAATTAGTGAACAGTAGGGCAATGACTTTGCGTGTGTGTGTGTGTGTGTGTGTGTCTGCTTTATCCACTGTGGGCAAGGCTCAGCTCTGGTTCTGATTAACTCCCTGTAAAAACACCTCTGTTCAGAACATCACAGCCCGTACATCACATTCTCCATCATACACACTCTCTCACACACACACACATGCTACACAGCTCCTGGAGGCTCCCTGTTCACAAAGGGGAGTCTACACCCATCATTCAAAGCCTTATAGGCCGTAAGAATGCTGACACACACACACGCTCAATCACGCACAGACACACACACACACACACATAGACACACAAAGTGCTCTGTTTTCTTAGCTTTGATACACTTATAGAGTTCAGGGGTGAGAGGGCTGGAGGTAACACTATGTTTTTCCAGAGCTTTCTAACCACCTAAATCTGCTTCTACACACACAAGGAGGTCCAGATGGCTGGGTGGAGACAAAAACACTCTCATACGCACATAGATACAGACGCAGTCATGCTCAAATGCAAAAAATCTCCACGTGATTAGCACTCATACGTGCACATCAAAGATCTGTTACCTGACGTGGGCATGATGGGACTCAGTGATTGAGGTTTGTGTTTGGCTGTTTATTCACATACAGCCTCAAAATATATTATTAACCCCGTGCTTAGTGATCTCATGCTTCAATATTTATTCAGCTAAACACACAAATACCATCCATAGATTAATAGAGACAGTGTCCGCTAAGGATGAACTCATATCGCTGCCTCATAAAATGTGCAGTCTGTGCTTGTAAAGGTACTTGTGTTAAACTATCACAGGTTAGGCACCAGCAGCACAGCAGCAGCACTGCTGAAGGATACGTGATACATAATAGCTGACGTGTTCAGGTCCTCTAAATCTCAGCCAGCTGAGAGCAGTCACATGTGATCAATGGCTGAATTTATCACTCAGAGCCAAGTGCCGTCATCCACGCGCGCGTGCACTAGAGTGTGTGTTTGCGTGTGTGCATGTGTGTTTGTGGGCGTGACCCCTGCTACTTCTTGAGTCACGATTGACGCTGTCTTTAGCGAGCAATTATAGCCTGAATGACTGTGAAAAAGGTCACAGCCGTCCGGCTATCAACACTCTGCGCCAAATGCCAACTGTGCACATCAGTGGGTGCGTAAGTGTGTATACATGTGTGTGCACTGCGACCCAAAATGCCAGCAGACACACATCAGGCTGGGCTCCCCGCCTCCGCCCTGCACCTCAGTGCTTGTGGGTAAGCGGCAGCAATCCTGCATGATTGATGAGAGAATTAGTGTTGCCAAGCATAGCAAAGAATTATGGGAATGAGGAAGTTGTATTATTGTATAGGGAGCATGACATTAAAGGGTGCAGTGGCAACAGTTATTTGTGATTATGTGTTTGTGTATGGGTCTAAACATGTGTGTTTGGTCAAAAAGGATTATCTGTAAGACAGTTACTGATGGATGAGGTGCCATAAATCCATTTTTTTCTGTTATTACGGCTGTTGGGGTCACGGGCACAGTAATCTCATTAACATTTGAGCTAATTAATTCTGGAATCCTATGTGGATAAATAGCTGTCAGTAAGTTTACAGTCATTGTTGTGGCTGAAAGAAAAGTCAGTTTTGTCCTTATGCACTGCAAAGAAAGAGATTGCTCTGAATAAAACCTGAGGTATTTTTTAAATACTAAAACAAGACATTTTTTGTATTCATATTGGAATGAAAATGAAGAAACTCACCACATTTTCGCTTACTGGAACTCTTCATCACTACACAATTCATTTGCCATCATTCTTGCTCAGCCACCTTTTGGAGGAACTTGAGATTAACATTGCGAATTCCTCATTAAATTCTAAAAAGTACAGTTTTAGTTTTACTTTGCTTCTCTAGATTTTATGCAGATTTGTCACACCCAAAATCTCTTTTCAGTACTGCAGTCTTAGCACCAAAAAACAAAATATAATTTTTCTTCCCCCACAAAATTACTTGCCTACATTGTCTTGGAAGAAATGCTGCTCTTCTGTCATTGCCCCAAGGAAGGACAAACGTGTGGAAAGTAAGTCAGTTGGCGAGTTCAGTGAGTGGTATAAAGAATGGGGGTCTTACTTCTGCAATGAGGATCCTTTTAATGTACCATTGTACCCTCTGGACGGCATGCCTCACCTCAGAGTTTCAAGGTTTTACTTTTTATGATGGTGAAATTAGAATATTCTCTCTGAAAATATCGGAAGTTATTCACCATTTCTCCTTGTCCTAGGCAAGCTCTCCTGGCAATTCTCTCTATCATTTCATCATGACTTAAAATATCTTTTAAAGACTTCTGGATTTAACAGGACTATTCCTTGAGGAGGCGCTATGTTTTAGCTCCAGGAGAAATGTGAGGCTGCCTGTTTTGTACTCTCCCTGGCTGCTATACGAGGCACTCTTTCCTGTTTATGTGTACAGCCCATTCCTCCAGATGGTGAGTTGTGTTGCTGTGAGTCACCATATAAAGCAAGTCGGAAGAGAGAGGTGTGATTTTACAGACTTTTAACGTGATCTACAGTGCCAGACACACTGGTTTCACCATCCTAAAAACAGGCAACTCCAATTATGTCCCAGCAGGATAATGCACCACTGTTCCAGCATCATATTCACTTTCATTGCCTTCCAAATTCTTACGTCTCAAGCCAGTACATGCACAAGAACTGCTGATAAAAATAGTTTTCCTGAACCTTTAAAAGTTAAATAACTTGTTTTGATTGTATGTTGCAAACATTTTGTTAGAGCAGGTGCCATTTTTCTTACATGATGGATGTCTCAGATTAAACTCTCTTCACATAGCGGGCTGCTAACGGTCTTAAAAACTGCAATTCAAGTTAGAGTTGGTTGGGTGAAAGAAAAAGAATTCACATTATTGTCTCGATTTCTATTTTCTACTAATTGGAAACATTTCACAAATCAATCTATTTTGTCATTGATGAACAATCATGTCAAGACTAAGGTTAACAGAGCGGACAGCGATTAGCTGCAACAACTAGACAGGATAATGCTTTCTACACACTGGACAATTATGAGATCTTATCTTAGAATTTATGGTAATTTGTGGGAAGGACGAAAAGCTAATTGGTCCCAGAATCGGGCCTAAAATCATCTGGTATGTAGCCAGTTTAACTAACACAAACTTCTGCCTGAAACAACTTGAACCCAGTCTCGAGTTGAAGAAAACAACTCAGACTGTTTCACCTCAAAAACCCTGCACTTGTCCAGTGATACATACAAATGATGACTTTCCCCAGAACTAACGGTGCAGCAGAGCTGTTGCTCTCCTCTGCCATAGACTTAACGTTACTTACTGGGGACCTTAAGCAGCAATGTTTTAGAGAGGGCTACGGCATCCGCTTAAGATTTTAACAGCTGTGGCAGTAGTGGAGATTTGGTATCCCTAAGCAACTCTCGCAATGTCTTTGCAATCCCTCTGAACATCTTGGCTGAAATGTCACTTGAAATGGACTGAGAACTTTTGATGCTTTATAGGATTTATTATTAAACAAAGAGTTAGTATAGGCTATGAACACATCCAGCAATTTAGAGTCACCCTATACACAAGTTTGTTGTTTAACAGCCTATGGCGGCAGGAAGTAACAACATATATTCACGCATGCACAAATTGAGTCTCAAACACCATTGCTATTCACTCAATCGTTGCTGCTTTAAGTCCCTAATAACAAAGTGGAGCACTGCAGCTTGTTTTGATATTTACATAAGCAGGAGACTGTTAGATGATTTCAAATTAACTAACTCCTCAACTGGTATCGGTATCTGTATCATTATTGGCAAATATCTAAAGATGTTAGTATTGTCCCATTCACTCACCTGTTACATCCAACGGCGCAACAATTTCTGCTGACTTCTTTTCCTTGTTGACCCTATTGTGGCGTGTCTTGCCTGAGACGGCACTCATGTTGTCACTCTTCCTCATTTAAATATCCCACTTGGCTCAGGGCGCAGTTTTGTTTATACTTACTGCCATGTTTGCAACTGCAAAAACACGCAACATCCGACTGGTAAAGTTTCTCTGCCCACTCTCATTGGCTGTCGAAGGTCTTCCGTCGGACGCAGCGTGACCTGGAATTTACGATCTGAGATCAGGAGCAATAAAATAATCATACTGACACCAGACACTAGAGGATTATTTGGACAAATAATAATAAAAAGCAAGGATAAAAAATAAGCAAACATTGCTGCTTAAACTCCCTAAGAGCAAAGAGGAGATTAACATAGGCAGGAGACAGATGATTTTAAATTAATAACTCTTTAAAAGGTATCAATATACGTATCAGTATTGGCAGATATCTAAAAAATTGAAAAAACAGTGAAATGAGTCATCAGTTGTTCTTCTCCTGTGTATTTGATAGCTGTGGTTTATATTCCTGAGGGCTGTAAACTCTTCTCATGCTCTAACTGGAGAGCTCATTTACTACCCAGGAGAATGCTGCTCTTTATTTTCTCTGCAGACACATTTGTAATGAACTATTTTATTTTTGACAGCTCGCTCACTGGGGGAATTTGGCTGTTTTGTTTTTACTAGAAAGACATAGAGAGAAAATTGTATGTGTTTGTATTTGTTTTGTCTGTTCTTCAGTCATTTAATTGATGGTGTGACTGAAGAGGGAATATAATTGATATACGCAAGAAGCAGCTGCTGAAGCTTACTGATACAGAATTGACTGTTAGCACACACAAAGTTGTTATTTTAAGGGCCAAACCTCCCAAATTTACATTACAGAATGTTCTTTTGTGCTATTTGGCCAACCCGTAACTCTTTCTGATTTTATATTTCCCGTCATGAGAGGAAAAAGGACCAAGAAAAGAAAGAGCGAAAGAAAAGAGTACGCATGTGCATTTCGTTAAGAGCAGGATGCTTTCTAACTTCACTTACATGCCCACTCACACACACATATACACCCCGGCCCGCCTAGTGTATTTCCCTCCTGGCTTTCCAATTTAAATGCAAATGTTCCCAAATCGGACTCCACAAAGACGCAGAGGCAAAATCATTTGACGCAGCGATGAATTATATATTTTAATTAAGCAGCCAAAGAATCACGCCTATTCAGCCCTTTCCCCTCCAATAAGAAATGAATAAATAAATATGGAAGAAGGGAAGAAGAAGAAAAAGGGAATAAATAGGAGGGTCAGGGGAGGGATGGATGGATGGATAAAGGGAGGAGTGCTTGTATTGAGTTTGTGTGATTGCAACGCTAACCGCCCGTGGGACGTCATTATGTGAGCGATCTGAAGCTGTCAGCTTTCAAAACTGTATTGTTTGCTGATAGACGGGCTAAATACCCCCACAGTTTCGAGCATGCACGCATACACACCAGAGCGTTTTCACCCACAGAATCTCAAATGCATGCTAACACACGCACACACACACACACACACACACACACACAGTTTGGATTTTTTTGATGGGCAAACCAGCACTTGAAGAGCAGAGATGGGGATTGTGATGCTCTGACAAGGGATGCAATTTTAATTTCACCCCCTGTCACTCTCCTCAATATCTGCTCAGATGAAATACATATGAGCTGCCAATCACTCTCACATACAAATAGACACACAGGCACACACACACAAACTCACAATCTATCTCTCAATCATATGCATGCATGCAAACTTTCAGTTACTATTTCTGTCTTTTGAAAATCACAGGTACACACACACATGCACACACAGACTTATCTATGAATATATTGAAAACTCAATTCAGACTTTCCTCTTTTAAAGGCAGCGGCTCTTGCACACCAAATGTTGAGATCCCAACATTTTAAAGGGATTGTCACACTATTTTACATCTGTGCTCTTGTGTGGTCTGCATGCACCTGTGTGTTGAACCAGAAGAACATTGTATGTGATCAAAGAAATTAACCTTATTTAAATAAGAATGGAGTGGATTCCAGCAGCAGGTGCATAGGACAGCTCAGGTTCACAGCAAAACATCCTACAACAATGTTACCATACCTGAAAACAACAAGCCAAAATGGCTTCATATGACGCAGAAGTTTCTTCTCCTTCGTCACTGGACTTGATGGTTGATCTCAGGTCAGCTGTATAATAATCTGAGTCTCATGAAATTAAAGTTGGGTATAAGCCTCCCCATTTTTCTCTCCTTCCACCATGGCTACGCAACTATTTTGTAAGGGCACCGTTGCTGCATCCTGGGCTTAGCACTGCCCAAGACGATTGTGGTTTAAAGGAGAAAAAGGTGAACAACATCAGAAAACGACGATTGGCATGGAAAAAAATAACGAAACCCTAATCATATGGGTTTAGTATTACCTGGGGACTTCATGCAATTTAGAAATTACCCCCCTACATCTGTGTTTTGTGTGGCACAGTCGCACAGGATAAGCGAAGCCTGTGATTTTACTCAAATTCACAGACATTACCCATGGATAAGATGTCAAGACTTTGCGTAAGGCTACATAACACTGTCGAGCTTGTCGAAAAACAGAAACGTGTTTCTTACCGCATGCTGCAATGCATGTCATCTATGACAATCTCATCATTTTTCGAGTTTTTGCTCTTTTTGGTGGCTTTCAGCTTGCTCTTTCTGCGAATGGTATACGTGTACCAATTTGACTCTCCATACAAGATACTGTCAAGACCTTCCAAGGCAGCCTCCATTGTTCTTTTATGACTGGGGAAGAGGCAGAGAAAAGGCGCAGAGGAAACAAAAAACCTTTAAAAAACAAAAAACAAAAAACTATCCTGCCAAATCACAGAGATGTCGATTCACACTAGACAAATATTATCACAGGACCTGTGGGTTTGGTGAAATATGGTAAGTAATTTGCGGTGGAATTCTTACTTAACAAATTACGGAAATGGCCAATTCACACGGAATTAAGATCACAGACGTCCTCCACTATTATTACAAATTACTAGAGGTCCCCAGGTAATACTAATTCCTTGCGAATAGGTCTTAAGTTGTAAAGTTAGAACACAAACCAAAACCAACTTTTAATAAGGCATGCATTATTATCAAGAGACAGATCTATTTATCATTTGGGATGCTGCAGAACATATTGTAGTATCACAGCCATGAAGACTGGTGTTTCCCATATTCTTCAGTTTAGCTGTTCATTTTTACACAATTAATATAAACAACATGACTTTTTGATGAATCAGAAGAAATGTCTTCAGTACTACAATCGTAATTCCGAATTAGGATAACCTTTTTTCTATTTACTATATTGCTTTGACATAAAAAACACCATTTATGCTATCTGAAAACCCAAGAATTCTTTAATAAATTGATAACTTACAAGAAGAAAAAAAAACTTTCTTTGTTCTTGACTGTAATAAGCTGTTTAAGTGTCAAAGCCTTTTATTTAAAAAAAAAAAAAAAAACTCCATTAATTTTGCTGTTCATGAAAACATTTCCTAGTTTGTTTAATGTCTTTGACTGTTTTATATGTCTTTGACATTTTAGTCGGACTGTAAAAGCTTTTTCATGTTCTTGAACTTCACTCAGCCATTCTCGCAAATGTGTTCCTTTCATTGTGAGATGCTTAAACATGGTGTCACAGTGTTCACGGTCAGCGTTCACAAAAAGAGACAGACGGGCTGAAGGATACAACATGAGGGAGAGAAACAGAGATTCGTACTTGATGCACTGAAAAGAGTAAGGACGGCAGAGTGAAAACGCCAAAGATGAAAAGTGAGCAGAAGGAAGAGAAAAATAAAAGCTGAAGCTAAACAAAGACCAAGAGGTAATGCTAGATGACAGTGGTTTGTGACAGCTGGAGTTTGCATCGAAAGTACAAGGAAACTCACTTTCCTTTCTGTGCCTGTAGAGCGCTCACTCTGTTCTCCACACGCTAACACACACACTGTATTCACTGCGAGTCTCAGCAGCAAGCAGTCCCTTTGAAAACCTTTGTAAGAGAGCCAACTACCTGTCCTTGTTAAACAGAGGAGGCGAGAGGGAGGAACAGACAAAAGAAAGGACGAGGTGCAGGGAGAGAAAAGAGACGAGAGAGGTCACATTTTAATCGGAGTGTCCGGGTTCAAGCCCCCTCCCTTGGCAGACATCCACCCTGCTCAACTGTCCTTGAATGTGGCGGTGAATCCCTGCAAGCTCCAGTAGTGTAATCATGTCGGAGCTGACCCTGACCTCTGATCTTTTACCCTCTAGTGGAAGCGAAAAAGCAGAACGTTTCCCAATAGTGATCCTTTTCCAAAGCATATCTTATTGAAACACATCTTTTGTGCTTAAGCCACACAGAGACAGAAATATGAAAACTTATGAGACTAGAAACAGGGCACTGTTTTCTTTGTGAACAACGGCTGGGCATCATGCCTGCTGTCCCTGCAGGGTTGACTCAGAGGCTAAAACTTGTGCTCACCGACTGTATTTGGCAACCTGCCGCTAAAAAGCCTGTTATTTTTATTTATTTATTTTTTAACATTTTTGCTTATTTACAGGTTAAAAGATAGGCTAGATATTTTGAGAATATGCTTGTTTGCTTTCTTGCCACTCTCATAGCTGTATGCTAGTTATGAGCCCTTATGTCAGTATGCTAAATTGAACTTTTATGTCTGTTCTCAAAAAGAAAAAAACAAAGCTTGCTGGTTGCTGGACAATTGGTTTGGACCAAGAAACTTTCTGGCACAGAGGCCTCCGTTAAACAGTCATTTGTTCTTTAAACAATTTGATTTTATATGAATTATATCTACATGTTAACTGATTAATTATGGAGGTCTAGCTGTGCTGGTGTGTGTATTAACTACCTATATCAGTAATATAATACTATTATTATAATATTACTAAATTTAAAACAATTTAAGGTAACACTTTCTATGACGCCTGTCTCTTCCATGCATTATATCACATTATAAACATATATACCACATGATAATACATTTTGAACACACTTAAAATGCATTGTATGTGGTAATGGTTAGGGTTAGGTTTAACTTTAACCTGGCTTACAACCATGATTATAAAGTACTGCAGGTGCATTATAATGCATTGGAGGTATGTTCATAATGCATTATAGATGGATGCTTTAAGTAAAGTGTTACCCAATTTAATTACAGATTGTTGTCTAGACTTACTCTTTATGTAAAGTGTCTTGAGACTTTGGCGCTATATAAATAAAACTGACTTGACTGTATTATATTAACTTTAAGACACGAGAATAGCAATGATCTTTTCATTTTGGCAAAAAAGAAAAACAATGCAAGGGGCTGACTTCACTATTTAAATGAAGGCGATAAGAAGACGATAGATGAAGAAGACACAAAGAGAGGAGAAAAACTACACCATGAGAACACAAATGCATTAAAGTATGAGAAAGAGACAGAAATAAGAACCCCTTTCACCTCCCTCCTCTTTATCTCCATAATATCTCACGTTTTATTAACAACAACAGTGAGGTTCTGGGATGTGCGCGGAGTGTTGTTGTTTTACATGAAAGCTGTGTGTTTGTTTATGGTGTGCTATACC
>JAPXVT010000012.1:6110382-6120793 GCA_029823135.1 Acanthurus reversus
AAGTATATTATGTAACAGTTCCCCATTAAAATGTCCAAGAATGACTGTGACCCATTTATTTATTTTGATGAATTATGTACCTACCTATAATGAAACTAGACAACTTTTTGGCTTAACCTTGTAATTATGATGTATTACCTGATTAAACAGTGTACTAGTGGTTGAAAAATGACACCATTCACTGCTAAATTGGTCTCCAATAAGCCCTGTTTTTACCATGATATTTTCCTTGCCACTGGGATGAAGGTTTTGTTAAAAAATGAAAAAGCAGTGACGCTCTCTGTACTCTCTGTCCTGATTCGCCGATCTATGCTGCGCTTCTTAGCAACAGGTGATGTCGGTACCAGCTGATTAGCTCAATGTGCTCTAAATCGCCTCTACCAACAACTGAGTGTCTGCAAGCCACACTGTTGGCTGTCACTGTCGGCTCAAGCTTGAGCTGAGACGGACCAGTTTACTCTGCTGCAACTTTCAATGCAACCGTTTCGTCTCGCTTCAAACTGGACTTAAAAGAGAGAAAGACAACAAAGTAAATAAAGCATGAGCTGGCACAAATGACCGCAGTGGATTTGCTTCCCAACGAGTCTCATGCTGCAGCTAATGTTAGCTTGCTAGCTCGTTTGCAAAAGTTATCTGCTGCAACTTCAATTTTTTTAGCAGTGTTAAAACACAGAAAAATCAGGCGTTTTATTCAAAATAACCACATTTAATTCTGTAGCCTGATGCTAACTTCCAGAGTGACACCAGCCAGAGAGTGAGGAAAGAATTTAGAGATGTGAATAACTGTGACTTTAAAAAAATATAAAAACATTATCCGGTTTGCAAACATTTGTTTTTTGAGCCAGTCGGAGGTGACGTTTTCATCTGCAATGACAGCTGATTAACATTGAAGACAACAGCTCCCATGATCCCAAGCTTCTTTACAACCTCATCAAATTATTCCACAGTCAGTGACCTCTAGCGACAGAAATGTGCATTAAACTCACCAGTCAGAGAGAAACTTTGTAATGCATTTACCTGTTTTACAGCAAACCACACAATAAACAAGGTTAGATATGAACTTGATGACAGCATTTTTTAAAATCCTATCAAATATATTGTTTTGATGAGACTATTGATGGGCCATGGCCTTACAATACTATCAATAATATATGTGCAGGGACATAAATAGCACAGTTTTGAGAGTTATAGTGCCCTGTTCTGAGAAATAATATGAAATGCAGGAACAGTGTGTGAGGCTTTTTACTATGAACTGAAACATCAAATGATTGTCTTCATGGAAATCTGCCTCGTCTCTCTGCATTTTGTACACATACACACAAACTCACACACTCACACACAGACAGACGCATGAAGAGGACAACAGGACTTGTGGATGATGGTCCTCCTTCATCTCTCTGCAGTAAATGCAAACACACACACACACACACACACACACACACCTCATTGGCATGCTTATGTGCCTGCACATGTTCTGTCAAAAGCAAGGAGGCATTAAAACACTAACAAGGCTTCTATTCACTTTGGCCTCATGCCAGCCGACGCACATATACACATGCATGCATGCATGCACACCCAGAGAGAGCCTATAGAGCCTCGCCGACAAGCGCTTGCAGGTTATGCAGACAAAATGAACTCATGCATGCTCACACACACATGCGTACGTTCAACTCAGTAAGCGGAGTTCTACAATTACACAGGAATATTTTGATAGAAAATTCCCTAACACCCC
Organism: Acanthurus reversus; assembly: GCA_029823135.1. Lineage (NCBI taxonomy): Eukaryota > Metazoa > Chordata > Actinopteri > Acanthuriformes > Acanthuridae > Acanthurus > Acanthurus reversus. The sequence goes on from JAPXVT010000012.1 coordinate 6,112,115, forward strand.
AGGTGACTGACCCCCTGGTGCTGAAAAAATACACACTCCCCTCACTCAGTCGTACACACACAAAAATGTTTCCGTCAGCCAGATGAAATTGCCCTTCAAAGCAACCGCACAATCATCGGCCGCACAGTTCTGACCGACGACTCTCCACAGCCTTCAGATTTTTTCTGTCTGATCTCACTGCAGTATGTTTGCGCATGTCCTATATTGTGTGTGACTGGGTGTGCGTATGTGTGTGAGTCTGCAGATGGAAGAGAAAAGGTCCTTTCGCAGGTGATGTTGGTGGTATTTGTGTGCCACAGCACGGAGCGGTTAGTCGTGTCACATTCCATCCACATCCAGCTAACACCATAGCCTCCCCTTTGATATTCAGACACACACACAACCTTACACACACACACACACACACGTGCAAGCTAGTGCACTTACTTTAAATTTCATATTTTTACTACTTGAAATCTTGAATAAGAGGATTTTTTGCAAAAGTAATATTTCAATCTTTTGAACAGATTTAAGCAAAATGAATTTGTATGAAATTTTGTTCAATAGAAACCACACACACACAAAAAAAAATTAATAAATAAATGGAAATGGAAATGGACCCAGTAGCATTTTGTAAAGCTTGGCTTCTCTGACCTGAACTGTCTAGTATTGAATTTTTTAAAAAATCAAATAATAACACACCTGGCAGTGAATGTCATGCTGCACAAAACTAAACCTTGTATAATAACTTGGAGTAAGACAAGTATTAACTTTAAGTTCAAGAGATTATGCTTTGAGCACAAGGACGCATGTTTAAAGCACACAAGCAAGCAGCTGATGGAATACACTCTTCTGTTCACTGCAGATGGCACTAATGCAATTACACCGTGTATGAAAGCCACCATGTTAAAATCTACAAGTGATGGCAGCCAACAGGTTACCGTAATGCACTGAGCAATGCAGCAATATGCCAGCAAAATGCGAGGAAGAATAAATCCCCCAGAGAAAAGCATGGATTTAAATTCCGCAGGTATCAAGAACTGGCTCTGCAAGTTTTTAATAAGAAAAGAAAAGGCACCTAACGTGTTTGAGGGATGTTTCAGTGAGAGGCGAGAACAAGAAAATCGTACATTGTCCCTTTAAGTTCATTAGGAACATGATAAAGGCAAAGAAAGAAAAGTAAGGTTCCCCCTCCCAGGACTCGCATTTGTAATGTGATCCATACTTTTGGTTTTGAACCTGCTGTCCCTGTTGCTTTCTTCTCAAAGTTTCCCACCCCCCCCTCCTTTGGGAGCCTTCCTATTCACTGTCAGATTAAAGCTTTGCACAGTACATTATGAGCATCAAACCTCATTGAATATTTTCTCTTTGCATTTAAGAGGACCTGAGAACAATGAGCTTCTCTCTTTCAGATATTTTCGGTGTAATTGAGAGCAGGCACAGACCAGCTCTCAACCTGCCAGAAACACATTAATGTGTTTATAATGAGGAACAAGTGTATTATGACTCATGTCACAATGAATAAATTTCGAAGTGAATCAGCACTGATGTTAGCACCCTTAATGCACTCCTTTCTTTTTTGCTCCCATGTGCAACATTCTGCAAAGAAGGGGAATAAATATTTCATCTAGTTGTGTCTAAGAATGACACCAATTTATCAGAATTTTGAATTTTAAATTTAAATTTTGTTTTAAAGAACTGAAGGTGGAAGTGCTGAAGTTTGAGTGATTTATACTTAGTGAAATGCGATCTGATACCACTGAACATATTTTTATCTCAAATTGTAGCTTTACCTTGTTACAAAAACTTGAAGGTGGTTTGAAGATGTAATTCTTTGTCAGACAAGTATGTATTTAACGCTGCACAGTGGGCTGGATTCTCGGCATTTCAGAGTTCCTGGATAAGGAACTCAAAGTGGAAAATGAAAGAGTGTTTTTCTCAACTACAGTCTATCATTTGTTGAGATTGGAAACAAAAACTCTGACCGCAGATATCCTGTGTGAAACCAGACAGGAGGTTGTGCTGTTATGACAAGCAATCTGCAAACCTGTGGCCTTGGCTGGGTCTGCTCATGGCCTTGTCCCGTCTGCCACTGTGTGGGTAAATAATTGAACGTACTGTGCATGAGCGTGTGTGTTTAGATGTCTGCATTCAACTCCAGTGGTTGTTAATGGTGGCAGGTCATGTTTAGCCACAGGGACACTAAAACCATAAACCTCAATATATTCCAAACTCAGTGTAGACTTTGGGAAGCTGTTATGCTTAAGGAACACACACACACACAAAATATTTTCTGCTGCAAACAAATGGGCAAGCTAACCAAAAGCAGTGGTTACACAGTCTTAAGGCCTTTACACTGGATGCATTTTTTTCAATGTGATTAATTCGCATGTCAGTAATATTTTTTTAACTGCTAATTGGGCTTTCGCACTGAGAACAAAGGTATCAACCAGCACAATGGTTGTGAGGAATGAAAATCTCCTTCGTCTCCCACTGTAGAGCGGAAGTTTACATGGCCTGCGCCATGTTTTGAGAGGAATTTCAGGTGCTAGTTATTGAAAACTACAAAATATTAAATAAAAGGAATGTTATGACAAAATGGATAACAACCTAGGTGACCTGGTAAGTACTGTTTATTGTGATAGGAGCAAGAATAGGAGCATTGGTGCCTTCACTACTATGTACAGTGTTGACCTGAGACTCAGCCGTGCATAGCAAGATGAGTCTCGCAGCCTCTGTTCAACACTTTACATTAAAAATTACAGCAGACAAAAGCACTACAACTGACGCAAATAGCTAATATCACAACAACATAATATAACATTGACATGACTATTTAACAATTCGTTAAAAGTTACGTTAGCTGCCACTCGTCTGTCTGTAGGCTAACGTTACCGATGCTTCGTGTCAGGCTACCAACGGAGCTGGAGTGAGCTGACGAAACTCATGCGCAAATTCGTATTCCTGTGTTTCTGTAGCAAATTTGTGTTCCCACCGATCTAAATAGGTTTAATGTGAAGTAATTACCAGCGAGCATTTTGCATATTTGTGTTCTTTATTCGTGATGCTCCAGTGTGCAACAGCTTTTAACTCTTACTTAAATCAGTGCTAAAACACTACAGCTGTCTTTCACTAAATCTCCAAGGCTTTTTCACACAGCACACTGGGGAGGGATTTTTTTTTTTTGGTATATTCAGCGAAGTGTGACAGGTGTTGTCAAATCCAGGTGCAGTGCAGGAAAGCTGGCCACCTTAAAACTCAAAACGGTGATCTGGGCTTCACTTCAGTCAAACTCCAGTGGTTGCCTGGAGTTCACACCAGATGCTAAATGTTAAGAGGTATGAGTCTGTGAAGGAGTGCAATGTATTATGGTAGTCTGTTAATATTTATGGCAGACATTGCAGGGACCAAATATGTGAGCAAAAACAATGAGACTTAAGCTTTTTTTAATTCAGTTTGAAGGTAAGAAGTAAATAATAAAATGTAGCCTACAGTTTTAGCTGTTTCCAGCGGTTAAAAAGGGCTTTTTTAACCCTTTTTTCGTAATTCCTACTGAAGCATGTTTTTAAAATGACAATTTTTACCGTTGCTTTAGTTATTTTTCATGGATTTTTTTGTAATTTTACTCTTGAGTATCAATTTTAAGTTAATTTTAAGGAGTCTGAAATGACCCCACATGACAGCTTGCGGGACTTAAAAGTTTTAAGTATTTGAGCTATGAACTTATTTGGGTCTATACCCAGCCATTGAAGTTATAATTCACAACTTCTCGTCTTTGTTGCGGCTGTTAGTTGTCTATCGAGTGTTTTTTCTGTCTTACTAACTCATCCTTTCTCTCTGCTCCTTTGTAGGACTCTGTTCCGAACATAAAGCGGGGCTTGAGACAGCCATGGTGTAATCTTCTGTCTAATCTGTTAATCCAATTAATTATCATGCAGCCATGATTCTACCCATTCATAATCCCCTCTCAGAGACCTAAACCACACATATAGACAGAAGTCAAAGCACGATGTCTGCTCATAGAAAAAACAAAAAAACAAAAACTGAAAACCCCTTAACCACTGAGAAGCAAATCAAATCAAACTTGAATACAGCTCAAAATGCCTCACATAGAAATATCAACAAATAAAACAGCATAAAACAACAGATTTCTTTTTAGCTTTTTTTGTGGTAAATGTTGTATTTTCTTCTTTTAGCCTTTAGTGTCATGTCAAAGTGTAGACAACATCAATAGAGCCTTTTGAGTACCTACAGAAGTTAAATAAAAGTGGTGCCTGTATTCATGCAGGTCGAAGTGTGATTTTCTGACATCTGCTTTGACATGCAGTGAGCCGTTTAAAAAAAAAACAACAAAAAGCTGCAATATTTGAAGTTGCAACATTTTTGCGAAAGGTATTTAAGCAGCGTAGCTCCAAGACTTCATTCTCAAACTGTCAGCGGGTTGTTATGCCTGAAGACATTTCAAGAGGTGAAGTCCATAGATGCCAGGTTTTCGTCCTTCCCCCAGGCCAATGTTGGAGGAACAGAAAGATCCAGAGGGGGCATGCTTTATTCAGAGCTCCGCTCTTTTAGTGATGTTGTAGTGGAGTAAGGGCAAGACTGAAAGTTAAATTAACTGATGTTAACATTCAGCTCTGAGGATGATTTCAGGTGTTTTTACTTAGAGAGGACCACTCAACACTAATTAACATCCCCTAAGATCCAATAGAGGCTGCATCTTTTTTACCTTGCTATTATAACTGTAACAACAACATCCAACAAGTTTTTAAAATCATTTTTGAACAGACAGATAAGGACCTGCACACTCATACACACTGTACAGGTTTAGACTTAAATACTGATTTTTATGCTCATCTCGAACGGAACACTTTGAACTCATTGCCTTGATATTAAGTGGGTAATAAAGAAGCTTTTTGGGACTGTCAACAGTTTGAGATGGGGACATGGGGATTTTTCTCATCATCAGTAACCAATTTTTAGGAATAAGATTGTTTTTTCCTTTGTTTTTGTTTTGTTTAGACAAAAGATGCTCTTTGAAGTGGAGGAGCAGTTTTCACTATTTGCAGCACTTCAGCTTCCCCAGTGCTTTTGTTTTTAGGGTTTTTCTTTTTTTTCTTCTTCTCAAGTATAACCGGTGGGATAATATCAGTGGTATTCTCCTGCCCATTGTTAAAATTATTCTCAAAATTATCCCGGGAGGGGGGAAGTAAATTGCTGAAAGCTTTGTAAAAGTCTCAGTAGCTTCAAAAGAGGTAAAACATTTTTCTTTTACACTTTCTAAATACTGAAAAACATCATCAAACAAAAATTCCTTGTTAAACCTCATCTATTTCTTTTTATGGATTGATTCTATATATTTTGAATGTGTTTATATATATACATATATATGTATATATATGGTGGTACAGTTATGTTTTGTTTTTGAGAATACAGGACCAGCCATAACTCATCTCACACTATCGTTGCAATGAGAATGCACGTAGACAGCACGTCTCAAATAAGACCCCAAATGGGACCTGAGCTCGTGAGCATGTGAATATGCTCAGTGCTTCAAAAAGCAGCTGATGCACAGACCATAATTCATTCACCCAAACCACTTAGCCTTATTAGTCTACAACAAAAGATTAATATTTCAAAACCATAAACATCAAAACAGCCAGAGAAGCCACTGAAGCACCATAACTCAGGCCTGGGCCACTTAACGTTATTGTAGACCAAATATTTAATATTATAAACCATAAAGTTAAACAAACAGACAAGCTCTTTGTCCTGCAAGAGTGCCATCCATCTCTTCCTCTTCGCTCTCGTTTCTTTCTCCCTTTCCTCATCTCGTCTCACATGGATTAATTTGTGTACGGCGTGTGTTTATGCATTGTTGTTCCGGGGTTTGTTTTCAGTTTATCAAATTAATTAAACGCCCTAAATGGAACAGTTGTCTGTCTACAATGAAGGAGGGGGAGATTAAAAAAAAAAAACAACAACAAACGAGGGGATGGTAAATATGAGAAATTGACAAGAATCATAAAAACAAGAGAATGAGGCAGCAAAGAAAGAGGAAGGGGAAGGAATCAACGAGAAAAGGAGAGCGGAGCAGATTTCGAGAGAGGATTAAAGTGAGACTGAGAATGGGTTTGAGCGATTTATAAAGCACAGCAAACACACGATGGGCGAGGGACGTTGAGCGAGCAGCAGAGCAACTAAAAAAAGATTAAATAAGTAACTCAGAAATAACGCTTGATGATGCATATTTTGGGGGGATGAAAGGCAAAGAAAGTGGAGGGAAAAAAAAAAGTAAGAAATAATTGGCCGGCAGAGAAGCAGGAATAAAGAAGATATTAGTGATCGTCTAGATGATCAGTTCTTGTTGCTGTTATTGCATCGAGGCCCTGATTCAGTCCAGAGTCAGCTCAAACACAACACACCATCACTCACACACTAATGACTAGCTAGCTCAGCGTTGGTGTGTGAGATTGTGTGTTTGGTTTTTATCTATTTGCAGGGTTCGGCTGTCATCACAGTTTTTGTCTGTGTAATGTTCTTGCTTTTTGTACTTGCAAAGCCTGATTTGGTAGCAATGAATGATTGTCAGTAAGACTGAGAAAAAAGATCACTTTTAGATGAAAGGGCCCTGCTTCTATTTCAATGCCGCACTGCTGCCACTTTGGCTCGGGGATGAGAACAAACACGACGTTTTGAAAAAATGCTCGGCGACGATGAAATAAGGAGTTTTGATGAAACACTTTCTAAACAGTAGATATGTTTAAATCTGCATCAAAAATGTAATATAATGTAATGTTTAATGGACTTGAAGTTGGGACGTTGATAAAGGAGTCTGCTTTTGTCCATAAATGAATATAATTGATTCTGACTGGTAACAGCTGGTACATAATGGATTTGTTTTCCACTTCAGCCAGACCTCTCACACCTCAAACTGTTGCTGCACATAGCTGAACTAAAATAGCAGCAACACTTTGTCTGTGCATCCAGTACCTACTGCTATGCACCTTTCATTGCACATGTGCAATTAAAACAGGGCCCCTGATGTTAATGTAAACTGTTGTTCCAGATTAAGCTTTTTAAAGCAAAGCTACCTATGACTGCTCATAATATTTTTGCTTGTAGCTTCGAATATACTCCTGAGGCTGCTACCCATGACACCATTTATTTATTTATTTTAGCGCTCCATAGAAAAGAAACAAATACAGAAATCTGAAAAGAATGTGCAGAGTAGAGACAAGAGACCCACAGGGGCCCATATGAGGCCTCTACTCGCACAGAACTAGAAATACAGTTTTAACTAGCAACGAAAGACAAAAAGCAAGTACAAAATACAAATGGAATACAAATCAAAAGAGAAGACAACAATCAAAAGGGAAAAAAAAGAAATCACCAGAATAAAAACCATAGGATAGACACATATGGCTTATATTGATTCCAGTGGTTACATCCTAATTCAAGCTCCGTGGCCAGTCTTATTTGCTCTGTAATTATTGTTGTCTTTATTGGTTTAATTAGTAGTAATCAATACGCTATCTGTCAGCTGGGTCTTTGAGTCTTTTGTTTTGTGTCACCCAAGCCTTTACTGAGATTTTTATGCACTAGAAGTAGAACAGAATGGAACATGAAGGGACCTGGTTGGATTATTTCAGCTGTTTCTCGATTTCATGGCCTGCACTGGTCGTTAATTTCATCCCTAAATGGTGTGCTCGCTATGGGCTTTGTGTATGTTAAGCTCATCTGTGGTTACTCACACACACACACACACACACACACGGTGTCTTATTTACCAGTCCCCTCTCCGCCTGCGTTTGACAGAATCCTCCATAATTAGTTTGACCAAAGCCGCTCTGCTGTTTTTTAATGGGCTGAAATTATTTCACTGCATCAGCACAGAGGTTTAGAAAAGTTCATCTAACCGCTCGATATCTCAAACTCCTCAAACTTTGTGTGTGTAGGTAATGGAGTGTGAATGCACAGAATCTGTATGTGTGTATCTTTGTGTTGGCAACGTGGGTGTGCCCCATTGTGCTTTTGCGTGACTGTGTGCGCAGCTCTGTTTTGAATGTGATAATGGCTTATTGATCTAACGACAAATTAATTTGTCACCATGGAAGTCTGCCTGATGGTTAGTGCGTGACGCATTTTCTTTCTCTCATTCACTTTGTTTAAGTCTAACTTTCTGTTGCTCCTTCAGGCTCTAGTTTCACCTTTCTTTTCTCTGACTCTTTCTCTTTTTTTTTTGTAATCCTCTCTCTCTTTCATTCCGTCAGAACGAAAGTCCTTCCCTTGATGTGGTTATGCTGAGATATCCCAGGGAAAGCAATCTGTCTCGTGTGATTTTGTGGTCAAAAGTTAAAGTTTCATGCAGGGGAAGCCATTGTAGAAGTCCCCACATCCTGCGTCTATCCCACTTTTCTACTCTTTACCATGTAACCGCTGTGGAAGACCACCATATCCTGCAGTTATCCTCCACGGTCAGCACAGCTGTTTCTGAATGATTCCTCAGGGGGGCGAAGTATGGAAGTAGCAGGATTGCATTAAATAAGCACTCTGAAAAATGAGAGCTATTCCCATTTTAAGATTTGCTTAAATCATTTCATTTTGTTGGCTTTTAGTGTGACTGATATACTGTATATTTTTTATATGTGTAGTCTTTTATGTGTGATCGTATCATATCTTTTTATGTTATCTTCCCTTTTA
>JAPXVT010000012.1:6181119-6191879 GCA_029823135.1 Acanthurus reversus
GTGGGTACAGTTACAAAGAAAAGCCTCAAGGAAACTCCGGACTCATCAAATGATAATTTAAAGCTTTCTAGTGCCGGGATGATCAAACGATAACTGATCTTGTGAAAGTGTAAAAGGGCTTCTAAAGTTAAAGCAGCTTTTACTTACAAAGATTTTTTGACAGCTCTGATGTTAGCCCACCTGAACACCTGCTACCATAAACTACCACGTTACTCAGTCATTGTGATTTAAATGAGAATACCGTAACTTAATCCCACAGCGTGAATTTGACTGAAGTAGCTTTTCAAAGGCATCATTAAATCATCTGCAACTTTCAGCTAATACTTAATAATGATCATACACTGGTTTAATTTGCAATTACGTAGTTTTGGGGGAAAAACAGAAGTGTCCCATGTCCCAGAGGTAGCCTGTAAAAGTGGATTTTAAGAATTATGAATAACTGAATTAAGAATTCAGTAGTGTTATTTACAGTTGTTGCCTCAAAATTATTTTTTTTCTGAGATTAGCAAAACACTTGAAGACTGCTCCCAACAACTGATTTGTTATTTAAAGCTGGGGTAGGCAACATCTGGAAATCAAGCTAGCAGTAGCATGAGACTCCTTAGGAAGCAACTCTGCTGCAACCTCCCCTCTCTGTTTTTGCTGCGGCTCACGTTTTACTTCGCTTGACATCGCTCTTTCTTTTAAAGTCAGTTTACACCAAAGATTCACAATGAGAGGAAACCGTTGCAGGGAAAGTAGCAGCGGAGTAAACTTGTCTGTCTCAGCTTGACTCAAGCTAGCTGACGGTGTTGCCCACAACTCAGCTTGTCAAGTTGCCGGAATCATCACTTTTTTCAACAGCCAATCACCTCATATCAACATCACCTGTCGCTAAGAAGCGCAGTGTAGGAACACATGCTGTCTGCCAAAAAGTGTCTGCTAAGGTCTTCATTTTAAAGTGAGAGGAGTTGAAGTGTAGTGTTCTTTGAGACCACCTGAATTACAGTATACTGAAAGGTTATTATGGAAATTTTGCCCAGTGACACCAAAAATAAACTGCCTACTCCAGCTTTAAGACCATTTATCAAGCAAAAACAAAAGCAAAAGAAAAAGGAAAAAAAAAATCCCAGCAAGCTCAGCTTTCTCCACATCGGAGGTCAGAGAGCACTGGCTACTATAAAGCAAAACCTGGGCTGGCAGAGGTTTAGAGGCATATTGACCACGAGATAGTCTAATTACCACCATACAAAACTTTACAAGTACAGCTGTCTCCAGGACAGCAGGGGATTTCTGAAGAACTGCTGTACAGTTGCAATTTTCCTCAAAAAATCCCCGAGGCGCAGACATGGTCCCAAATGCCTCAGATCTACTTCAAATGAATAAACAGCACAAGTGAGAGATCAGATTGCTGTTTCCCTATCATAATTGAGGAGTCAGGAGATGAAAGTCTGACGAATGTTGACTCCCCAAAGTCTGAAGCGGTCATGTAATAATAATTGCAACTTTTTTCGAAAGAGAGCAAACCTGGCGCAGAATTTTCTGGTGGGCTTTTTGCAAATTCATATTTATTCTCCTTGCCTGTTGTAGCTTTGAAGAAGGCGGCAGCCATGGACAATCTTCTTCTACTCTTCTAATAAAACTCTGTGTGCTTTTACAGGAGATTTGGTGTAATTTTGGTTTAGTGAGTTTATGAGGAATCAAGTTTAATCATGTAATTGTATGCTCTACCTTTGATATGCTTTACATATTAATCAGTAATATGCACTAAACATATCTATCCTGTTTGCTGTTCATCCAACAAAATGCTTGTGCACAGAACAACATACTTCCCTTAAAGTTTAGCTGCAGTTGCCTCTTTGATCATTACTTGTTGGGACTTCAGTATGATATTCTCTTGACTGCTGCTTTTACAGCTGGCATTATTCCTCTTATATTTTTTACTTTTGCAAGATTTTGCAGCTGATCGAAAAACTCTACCGCTCCCCATTTTCCTTAAGTGCACTGTCATCCAGCACCTGTGCTCCTGTGAAAACAATAAATAGATTTCACTTTTTTTCTTTTTGAAATGCCCATTTATTTGAAAGGGGTTATGGTGTAGTGTGAGGACAGAGGAAAGAGGAGCTGTAGAGTTTTAGTCCTTTTTTTTACAAATCATGCAGTCTCTTGGATGCATTAAGGACACAATGACACATAATAATGGCTTTAGAAACACTACAATCAGATGTTCAAAGAATGTAACAAGGCGTACACTGGCACATTGGGCTCTATGTGCAGATTTAGCTTTTGCAGATCCCTTTTTATTTCTGCATAGTCCGAGCCGTTGGGTAGCCTTTGAGCAACACTTTTTTAAAATTCTTTTAAGCAAGAAAGATTAGCCACTCTCATCCCATTGTCTCATTCCATTTCAAGCCGACAGTGTATATAATGGCCTCGCAAGTAGCTGTTTGAAAGATTAGACTTTCATGTTACAGTTCACCTGTTCACTTGCATCAGCGACAAAGAGGAAGAATGGGCCGCGGTCTCTGTTGCAACACAAGAGTGAAAGGAAGAAAGAGGGACCGTAATGTGGACGCAAATTTGAATGAACAGAGCCGAGGGAGGCATGACGACGTTTTAAGGCTGAGCACGGATGGGCACAACAATGGGATGTCATAAAACTATACCCTTAAGATCACACATCCTTATTCTTTCTTTCTTTGTTGTGAAATCTTTTAACATTTGCCCCTACAGCAAGATTTCTTGCTGTGTACTACATACTAATTCTGGCTATATATGTGTGACAAGGTGTTTTTCTTGTATTAGCATTGCCTCATTACACTTTCCTATTTCTTTCTCTATAATTTATTCATTAGAAGTTGGCATTTGTGCCTTTGCAGAGCAAAATTTGTTCTTGACAAGGATAGCTTATGTCTGCCTACCTGCAGCGCTACTTTAATGAAAGTGAAAACTGCAAACTTTCTCAAGTCTTTAAGCCCTAAATCTGTTCCTCATCTGTTGTGCATTTTTCTAATTATTTTCTTGAAATCTGTCTCCGTGAATTTTAAACTTTTCATTTAAGAGAAAATCATTTCAGCTCCTGTATTGATAGCAGCGGTACCACGAGTCATCAAAGAAGGATGTGTTCATTACTCATTAAACGCAAAGCGAATACTCCACGTCTCAAGTCAGATGAATACTTTAAAAGCCTTAGGGAAACCCCACCCGCACAGATTTCTCTCTGTTTTGTTCCGTGCTTGCACATGTTTCCATACTGTTGGACAAAGGGGAGAATTTCTGCGCTCTTGCGTCTACAGACTTCACTCTTCTAGTGTGCACTTTCCTTTTATTTCTCTTTCTTACTCCCCTTCCCTACGTCACCGTTTTTTACACATTTACTTGAAGAAGGTCACTATGAAATTAACATCCCCCTCTCAAGGGAAAAAGCTGCCTGTCTGCTTTTCTTTTCTCTTTTATTTTCAGTCAATCATTCTTTAAAGGTCATACGAGCAAGAGAAATGCCTGTCTGTTTCTGTATTTGACTGTGCGCTGTCTATTGACATGCTTCTCTATATGTGTTGTAATGCTTTTTAACCCGGGTTGCTTTCATCCTCTGGTACTACATCTGTTTGTATGTTATCAGACCATCGGGTTGTAATTGCTGCTATCCATTTCTTTCTGTAATGTCATGTGTGTATCTGGTTGAGATGGGGTTTCATGTAGCTAAAGTGGCAGACCAGTGTGTTCCCTAGTGGGAGTGATCTAACAAAGACTGGGTCATTCAATATGTTCTGAAAGCATTCAATTGAATTCTCTCAATCTTTCTCTCTGCGTTTCTTTCTCAGGAGACGTGTATTGAAGAACATTTACACCTGGCTTTTTATTAAGGACTGTTGTATTTTCATCTTCTGCCTTTCCACAGTCCCCTCAAACATTTTCAGCTTCTAACTTTGTCATCTGTCCCCGATGATACAACAAATGTCATCCCTTACCCAACCTGTGGGTAATTACTTAGAAGAGACCATGTTGACCCTTTAGAAGACAATAAAGGAATGATCAATATCAGTTTATTAGAGGATGGATATGCTGACTCAAGGAGTCAAGCTTGAAAAAAATCAGGATTTTGCAACTCAGTTGCATCTTTCATTAAACCTTCTGTTCCTGTTTTTTCATTTGACCTTGTCTTGTCTAATGTTTAAAGTTCAATGCCTCTAGTTTATTATGCAGGTTTTCTGACAAATACTTGACTTCTCAAGCCTTAAGGCGTTTTCACATTATCGTGCAAAAACAGTTTCTCTGGGTTCCTCGTGCATAATTGTGCATGTGTTGTCTTGTGATGTTATTGGACGGATGTCAACAGTGCACAGAGCGGAGGTGGGTGCAGCAGAAGTTCGAATTTTGTTGAACTTTGACCCGAGCTTCACTAGGCTCTTTGGAGGCAGCGCTTGAACTGAAAAACGGACAAGACTTTTCCAGAACAACTGTACATGGCCTAACATTTTCACTTAACAAAATAGCAGAATGCAAAAGATGTGAATGCAAAACACAGCGTCTCCAAGGTATCAATCTGCTGCTAACAACATCAACAACCTGCGGCAAAGACCCTTGTTTTTCTGCTGTAATGTGAATAAGCCTAAATTCAATTCTTACATAATCAGGGTTGTTTTCTCAGACTTTGGAAATCTCCCTCAAGACCTACAAAAGAAATTCTAATGCTGTTCTTAAAGGCTGAGTGGTGCTCCCTATGACAAGTAAACTGACTTTTATGTGGTAAATTGGTGGGATGCCCCTTTAACTACTTGTTCCCATCCACCCCACAGTCAAACCCGACCCCCCGGAGCGCGTGACGGCGACCCCGATCCGTTTCAACGCTCGGAGGCTGGAGGTATCCTGGCACAGCCCCGCCACCTGGCCTGACATCGACAACTTCCCTCTGAAATACTTCCTTCGATACCGACCACTCATCCGAGAGCAGTGGCAGCACGTGAGTAATCCTGCTTTGTGTGTGTGTGCATGTGTGTGTGTGTGTGTGTGTGTGTGTGTGTGTGTGTCAGTTGATAGTTGATAATAACAGTATAAGAAGCTAAAAATGTTGAAAATAAAAAAGTGATAGAAAGTGATATAAGTGACAGGATGCCATAATTAATTTAAGATAACATAAAAAACTTAAATGACTTGATAATAATACTAAAAATAATAGAGATTGCCGAAAACAGGGATGGAATGCTTTTACTTAATGTAAAATAAAAAAGAGAATAAAATCTACTTGATAACTATGCTACAAAAAATAGAACTAAAATACAGAGAATATAAAACATAGGATGAAAAACAAAACCCACTGAATAATAAAAACAAAGTTAGAAGAAAGTACACAGACTGCATAAAAGAATAAAAATACAGTTTTGCAAAAACAGAGGGAATACTTTCAAGCTTGTGTCAGGGAGGTCATAGCTCGTTAAAGTTGCAGTAGATAACTTTTGCGAATGAGCTAGCAAGCTAACATTAGCTGTAGCATGAGACTCATTGGGAAGAAAATCCGCTTTAGCCGTCCGTGCCGGGTCGTGCTGTATCTCGTTTGTTGTCGCTCTCGCTTTTAAGTCCACTTTGAACCGACATGAAACGGTTGCAGCGAAAGTTGCAGCAGAGTAAACTGGTCCGTCTCAGCTCGTGCTCAAGCCAACTGACGGTGTCGCTTGCAGACATTCTGTTGCTGGCAGAAGTGAGTCAGAGGACGGTGAGCCAATCAGCTCAAACCAACATCACCTTTTGCGAAGAAGCGTAGCACAGACCAGTGAATTAGGACACTAATTTTTCACACTGATTTTTCATTTTTCCGCAAAACTCTCGTCCCAGTGGCAAAGAAAATATCCTGGTAAAAACAGAGCTTATTGGAGCTTATTGGAGACCAAATGGTGTCATTTTTCAACCACTATTACACTGTTTAATCAGGTTATACATCGTAATGACAAAGTTAAGCCAAAAAAGTTGTCTAGATTCACTTTAAAGTAAGCTATTAATAAACCAGCAGCCAATGATCACTGGATCAGTGAACACTGGAGTTAGTGATAAAACTTGTTTCTTCCCCATTAAGAAGTTTGTGTGTGTAAACGAGGACTTTAAAATAAATTTTGAAGTTACAGAAAGCCAGTACAGGGCAGCTTAAACTGGACAAATGTGCTCACTCCTCTTGGTTCTGATTGCCAAGCTGCAGAGTTTTGAATGAGCTGAAGTCTCTGAAGTACTTTTCTTTTTTTTTTTTTTTGTCTTCTTCTTTTGCTTTCGGGAGGAAAATAAAACTTTAGCTATTTTTTTAAGAGTGTAAAATGTATGTTTTTTGACTTGTAACTTAAGATTTAATCCTGGCACTTAATTTCCCCTGACTATTAAATAGAAGTTTTCTTCTTGTTTTAAGGCAGGATTTCAATTTCGTCCTTGCTTAACTTTAAGAAATGATTGCTCATCCTTTTTTTATTGCCAAAAACAGGTGCTAATGAAGTCTAGCTGCAGCATCATCATTAATCACACATCGTAAAAAGGAGTTCAATGAATGGAAATGAATTTTTGCTTTTATGAGCAGCACAGCTTGTCCTGAAAAAAATCTGGCTGACACATGTAATGACTATGCCATGAGACAAAAATAAATGGTCGAGAATGTTTGTCCAGATACATCTCCATTACCAAAAGCCGTAAGTCAACATTGAATAACACCTGTTAGAGTATTTCAAAAGTCTGGTTTGCATGTCTTATTTCTTCTCTGAAAGTTATGCTTTAAAGGAAAAATGATTGAACTTTCCCCAAACTGCAGATTGAGTTTCACCTCATTTAAAAAGTGTTTCCCAAAAGGAAATGGCTTATTTTTTCTAGACGCAGAAGAGAATTTCTTTTATTAATAATCATCATAGCTTATCACACTTTTTTTTAGGCTTCTATACAGAAGATCTCTACTTTTTTCTTCTGTATGATCAGCAATATTGCCCCAAGCAAATCAAACACAGGGAAGAAAAAGACAGAAAAAGCTTTGTCCAGTGAGATGCCTCTGAGAACAGCTTGCAGTTATGAGAGAAATGGTCCAACCTGTAGCCGTTTGAGTTTGATCCCCGCTCAGACAGGCATAATTGCTCCGCTTCTTTGTTGTCTGTTACTGTATCTGACTTTGTCTTGTAGGTTCACTTCCCCCAGGGCTTCGTATAGTAAAAGCATATGTGTCTGCTATAGAATTCCTGGGATGAAAGCCGCCTCCACCAGGGTCTAACATTGCAGCATTATTATCATGAACGTCAATGGTCTGCAAAGGTGTTGTTCCAAGAACTTGGGTTACGGACCCTTACGTGGAACACACACACACACACACACACACACCTAATACACATAGTCTTTTGCAGTCAATGTCTTACTCTTTTCATCCTTGAATATATCTTTGAACGAGAGCCTCTGTCATTAACTGCTAGGTCAATATTTCCATCTTTATACTTCTTTCTTTCTCTTTGTTCTTGCAGCCTTCCTTTTTTTTTTCCTTTTACCATTCCAGCAGCTCACTTTCTTTGGTTTTAACCATTGTGGAAAAGTGTTCACTTTAAATATACACAGGGCTGGGTATCGTTTAAAAAAATTCAGTACTAGTACCATTACCAATACACTATCTTTGATACTGGTTCTTGAAGATACTTTTTTTAAATACCAATTCTATGGTATCTATTTTAACAAAAGATCACATTACACATACTTATGGTCAGTCCTGTCTGATTTAGTTGTAATCCTGGTGTTTTTTTCCTGCAAAACAAAAGAGTACAGCCAATCAACGGTACTATTAGATCATGGTGCAACAAGCATGTTGCATGCAGATAAGCTCACTGATGCTGGTGAGATTAACTATACCAGATTTTGATACTGATATTTTTCTATACTCGATGATACTGGGACAGCTTGGTCGGTACCATAAAAGTACTGAAGTTCAATACCCAGCACTATATATATAATATGTATAATATGAAAATAATAATATTACAAACTAAAGATGTAATGCACCTAAGATAAACCCTCAAGCCATCCATGACTGTAATACTTTTCCTAATTAGGCTGCTTACAGGCCCAACACGGCAATGATCCGGGGGCTTACTATTTGTAATTGCTCAACAAAAAAATGATTTTTGCTAAAGAATAACAGCACACAGTAGAATAAAGTGTAATTTTTTAAACATTGTTCATATTTATGTAAGTACACTGTACATTACCGTAGATGCAGTTTCATCCATGCACAAACTTTCAGTCTCACAGTCCCACATGTAAAGACACACTGCTTTTATCTTCACATGTACATTCAGTCTCGCTCCATTTCTCACCATGTCGCTCTGCCACACAGTTGGAATGAAGGAAGTTATAACACCGCCTCAGATCTCAGTGGTATAAATCGATGATTAAACCTGACACACGCTCTCTGTTTCCCTTCTCACCCTCACCACTAATCAATCAATATGTGAGCTGGTGCATAACACGAAAGGTGGGAAACCTAAAGTCAATATTTGGATTGGGTAAGAACACATCATTTGAAAATTACATAAATACAACCGATGACAGCTGAAAATTGCAGGGTTTTCCGTTCTTGCAGTGGTCTTTGATAAATGTCTCTGTGGTCATGGTTTTAATTTCTGTAGCAGTAAGTGTGGTTTTCTAAAGCAGCCGTGCTGGAACTATCACCACTGTGAACACCATGATTTGCAATGCGGCTCCTTTTATTAGGTTTGTTTAACAGCTAACAAATGTATTAATCGATACTTGTGTAAGGCATGTGTTGATTTGCATTAAATGTCAAGATTAGGCTAACTTCATCAAGCAATATCTTGTAAGAAGTATTTTTTTTTAAGGAAAAAGTGGCAACCAGCAAAGAAACTGTCTTGTTATTCAGTGTTAGATATATTGCCGATCAATCAATCAATTCAAATTGCATGGTGTTGTGCACACTGATAACTTTTCCCCCAGTTGTGGAAAGAATAGAGCAAATTCAAACTCTGACAGCATGGTTAAAGTGTAATTTATGCTTTCCACATCTGCACAGATGTGAGGCTCCGCGAGGTCCACTTCATCATCTGCCCCTTGTCAGCAGGGGTCCTGAACACCCCAACATTCATATTCTCATCCAGTCACAGCTATGCAGACACCCAGTGCAGTATAAACAACACTTTATGTGAGTCTGCCTTTGATTTGAAGTATATCTGGACCTCAGGAGTAGAGATGCCCCCTCTTTATGTCTGTGCCAGAATCCGTTTCAAATGGGAATGGCAACAAGTGTGGATGAGATCATTTGTTTTTTAACTTCTTCTACCTTCTTTGACCTCTTCTTAGTTCTGTGTGGGCATCTACAGACTGTTTGACCGGCCATCCTAATGAATTCAATTAAGCACAGATACATCCCCCTTTAACCTGCACAACCTGCTCCTTTAAATGCCTTTTTAGTATAAACATGACCCTTTTTGAAAAACTGGGAAAAAGGACATCATACATTTGGGCATGTAATGCTGTTGCTACGTTTAAAGCAGGCAACATAAACTCTCTATGTAGAACAATTTCTATTGGTTATGGCAGCTTGTCACTAACTGCTGCCTATAGAGCTGATCGTGGCTGAATGGACTGTAAATCACATTTTTATCGATCGACTGTAGTGGCACACTGTTGTAGAAAACATTCAAGTTTAAAACTATCAAGCCGTGACATAAATCATTAAGTGCTGTTTAATGAGGTTGCCAAAATAAGATGCACTGTTTATTGCCCCCATGTATACTTCATTAATTATAGCCTCAGAGGTTGAATACTAATTGAGGTGGTTAGTGTTACTTAGAAATTTACCTTTAATGTGGTGAGACGGCAGAGTTATAGCTTTCACATGGAACATTTGAAATGTGTTTTGAGTCAGATATGAAAGGGCTGGTGTGATCAGACTGATCTTAGGAGGAAACCATCCATCCTCCTGAGGAATGAAGGGATGACTAGCCCCAGATACTTAGAGTGATGGAGATCCACACCAAAGGAGAAAAAATAGGGGAAAAGGTTTGAAGTAGAGATAAATGGAATGCATCACAGAAGGAAAAAAATGTTAATGGATAGCAGATACAAGAGAAAGAAGATATATATAAATGAGTTAGACATTCATGGATGCATAAGAGCATTCAGACTTATTATGGAGTGACAAAGATGATTGACGAAAGGAAAACGCTTATTGAATCTGAACATGATGTAACGTTAAATAAAGCATAAAAACCTGAGACTATATGATTTGATTATAGAAATTGAAAGAGGAATGGATCGTTAGAAATTGTTATACGGAGAGGAGCATGATTAAATGCATGGAGCAGTGTCAGCCTCAAATACACTGATAAATGGATGAAAGTGTGAGAGACAAGAAGAAAAAGGGTGCGCTGGAGGCTACTTTGAAAGTGAAGTTTTATAAGCTATCAGTTGCAAGATGTTTCAGGTTTAAGGAAGATGGATGAAGGTTTCATGGGAAGAAAGGAGGACGGGATGGCAAAAACTTCTGCTATAAGTTAAGCCATAAAATAGTGGGTGAATCCGAGAAATGAGGAGACAGGAGACTTGAGACTGAAAGCCTTACATAACTGACATGACCACAAACAGTAAATAGACTGAACGATCCTCATACGGGCTCACTGAATGATCTGCAAACTGACGCAGTGCAAATGATTTTGACCTCTTAAAATGATAACATTTTATGATTTTGAATGTAAAATAAAATCTTATTCCCTCAAAGCCCCCCAAAGAGGGCAACTAACACACACATGGACATTGTCTTT
>JAPXVT010000012.1:6482421-6494053 GCA_029823135.1 Acanthurus reversus
CTTCACTGTTCACTGCTGAGTCCTCTGCTTGTGAGATGAAACTCTGTTCAAGTGTCTGTTGTCTTCTGTGTTGCTTTCTGTCTCAGCAGTGGGACTGTCCCAGCTTTTATTTCCTAACCGGAGGAACTCCAGAAACTTCAGGAACTTTCCTGATGTTACCACAACACTCCACTGGGTGGAGCTGTTGCTCTGTAGTGCTGACTCCACGAGAACATTCCTGTTTGATCAGGAAGTTTTCAAACTACATTTTATGCTAAAAGTAGCCAGCAGGGAAACAAAATAAAGACAAGTGACTGGTTTTACATTAACATTAATTATTGTTACAATAAAAAGTAATGTTATTTTCTTTTATCTATTTTCACGAAATACAAATATCACTTTAAATGGAGATTAGAGACAGCACAGTCAACTATTTGTTAAGGCAAATATAACATTAAAGAATAAAAAAATCAAACTTCTGTCATTTGAAACAACAATGTGCCATTTAAATCTTGACATACTGTCATCTACAGCACAAATAGCATAAGGGTAAAAGATGAGAACAAATACCTAAATATTTACTTCAGTAATGTAAGTAAAATGTTATGTAAAAATCATTCAGTTACTGAAATGCTTTGAATTGCAATAAATTGTTATCCTTTCTGCTTGATCATTTATCTGTGAAGTGATGGACAATGACTCACCGACTCAGGTGTAAAGGTGCATCAGCAGTCAATCTGAGTTTTAGAGTGGGCCTTTACACTTTATCTGTGGCTGAGAATATCAACAGTTTATTATAGTATAATATTAGACAAAAGAGGATAATTAAAGTTTGAACTTAAAATATTAACTACATGCCTTTTATTCCCAGCCCTCCTTTTCTCACTGAAAAAGCTCCAGAATCTTCAGAAATGTTCTTGTCATTACCAGAGCCCACCACTGGATGGCGCTGTTGGATTCTTTTATTGTGGTTATAAAACGTTCCATATGACAAATGGACGTGACTGAGCTACAGGGGAGTACATTTTTCTTTTCTTTTTCTTTTTTTCACCAGTTTAAGGCACTTTCACTCTTTTCTTCATTAGGCATTAGGGATAAGTAGGTTATTACGTTACCAGGCTACTAGCTTTTATTTATTTATTTATTTATTTATGTATTTAAACCAAACTGATGGGTTTTAATCACGTATGAACACGCATCCTGGGTGGAGGTGAACATCCTCTCCTTTAATGGGACAAATCCCATCAAGCTGGGAGTTTCTCTAGTGTCTGTTTATTTAAATCCCATCACTCTCTACCTGATTCATATGAATAGCGGCACTGATGTATGTGTGAAATAGGCTGCAAAGACGAGCTCCCTTCTCTTTTTATGAATGAATGCTGGAGCCCCGTGATCCAGCCATCCAATGAGCAGCTCGCACCTGCACTCCTTTGCAGCTCTGCAGCAACAAGAGGTCACTACACTTGAAAACGTGGAGGGAAGAGCGGAGCGCACAGCGGCGACAGCCTGCAGCAGCTTCAGTCGCGGATCGCTCGGGCCTTACGCGCACACAGAGACAAATAAAGAGAGGCCTGTTGTTGTGTGAGTGTGTTTTTTTCCTTTTCTTTTTTTAAACAACAGATCGCCATGTCGCTGAAAAACACCGTGGCCGTGGAGAGACGCATGGATCTGGCCTCGCTCTTCTGCATGATCGGGCGGCACGGTCCCGCCGTGGCTCTGGCTGTTATTGCGATGGTGTCCGTGCTGGCGGGTTTCATCATCTACCGGAACGTGAGAGGGAAGCGGAGGAAGGCCGCAGCCGCAGCCGATGACTGCAAGTGCCAAGGAGCGGAGAGAGACGCATCGGTGATCCAGCCGAGCCCGGAGGAATCCCACAGATCCGCGGAGTCAACAGGTAAAAAGGTCCACACATAACGGCTTCACGGGGGGAAATTACTAAAGGTGTCGGAATTCATTGGCAAATCTATAAATACATCGAAATATTATGGGCCTAGATGATGGAGATTCTGTTTAAAACAGAGCAATGAGTAATGTCATTGAAATAGTCCTGCTGGAAATACAATATCTAAGGACACCATAGATTTATAAGTATAACAGGGCCCTTAGACATCTTAGTATTAATATCACCCTGAGTTAGGTTTCAGTGGACTATAGGCTTAGAAACTATAAATAAACTACCATAAGATCAAGCCGTTATTTATGTGGACCATTAGTAAAATCTGATCTCACAGCCACACTGGTTCAGATAGACTTTCGAAAAGGATAGATGAATACTGATACAGTGCACAGCAACTGCAGCTCTGTAGAGCTACTCGCTAGTTTTTAGTTCTATTCAAAAACAAGTTAAAGGGAGAAAAAATTACAGATAATTTATTTTTACTACACTAGTGGGCCTTTCAGATAGTTGGAGTTACTGGATACTTTGCAGAATAAGATTATACAAACAAAAAATTTAATGAGCCCATATAATATAAATTACCTTGCCATAGACTGATCTGCAAAAGTTAAAATTGGCTCAGCCACTTTCGACTTTGGCCTAATAGTAGAAATCTGCTTACGCATGAATCCACCTATTACAACTGAGTGATATATAATAAAATAAAAACGTATGGGACATTTTTTTTAGTTATCAGTACATGTGAATACTAATGCTATTCAGTGGATTCAGCTACAGACACACAGAGATAAATTCGACTAATATGGTTGTATAAGAGGGATTCTCGAAACTAGGTTTTAGAGTGGAGGAGGCAGTCTGCAAACAATAGGCCTGCTTATCCTGTGATTAGAGCTTCTGTCCAATCTTTTTTTACAAATACATTCTTACAAATCTCTTTTTACAAATGTGTATGAGACAGAGAGCAAGGTTTAAAAGCAAATATTAGTTGTTTTTTGTCTCTCTTTCTCCTCTTTGTAAACCAGTGATGATACTAATCTAATCAAACAGTAGTTTACAGTTTTAATTAAAAGGATCATTAACATTAACCTGTCTAATATTAGAAGGGGCCTTTAGCTGTTTTACCTGTTAAATGAAAAAGTCTGACAAATAATAAAAGAAGAACAAATGAATCAAACATAAACTCAATATACTATAAATTAATCAACACTTAATCAATATATGAAGTGTTCTGACCCAATGACATACGCCCTTTTTTGTCTTTATATCTTCGTATAGATGTGAGTGATGAGGGCCCATCAGACATGAGGGGGGACGTTCATCAAAGTGATCTCAAAGTCAGGCACCGCCGGGCTGCTGCTGCTGCTCCTGCTGCTGAGAAGACACCTCCACCTTCCCCTCCTCCCAACAGGGACATCCAAGCACCAGGAAACACTCACACCACTTCAGATGAAACAGAGGAGACGACAGTGGAGTGGGACTCTTCCAAAGTGGCAGAGATGTGTGAAGAGGAGGCCAATCAGTGCCTGTCAAGTGTGGCTGAATTGGTGGTGGAGGATGCTGTCGATTGCCACCAGGGTGCAACAGCTGACACTGTTGAAGATGCGATCGAGGCGGTCCCGGTTAATGATAGCTGCTTGAAGGAGCCTGAGCAGATTAATGATGAGAACCACAAGGAAGAAGAGATGGTAAGCAGCCATTTGTATCTGTGTTAGGTTTTATGCAAGCTATAGATATCATCAAAAATTATCACATAGATCCCAAGTTAGGAATTGTTGTTCTGCAGTCAGGTGGATTTTGTTACCATTGGAGAGCCAGGATAGCTGTTTTTTGCCCTTCATTTTCTAGGTCTTAAAACTAATCCAAGCTAAAGTAAGCTGACAGAGGCATGGCTGTAGCTCCATTTTTAGCAGACAGATATGAGAGTGGTGGTCATTTTCCTGTCTAACTCTTAGTAAGAAAGCAAATAAGTATTTTTTCCAATTTGTCGGAAGGATTTTATTTTAGGATGTGGAGCATCAACCCTGTGGGAATATTTCTCTCTCACCTACATATCTATTTTCCTTAGACCTCATTTTTCTGCATGGTTTCAGACCAGCTCAGACTAAAACCAGGCAGTTTTCTGGTATAAACTTGTGTACTTTATCTGATATCTTGTATGCACTTTTATTGACAGTTTGACAGTGGTACACCTTAAAATTAAGTCTCTGTTCATCTGTCTAGGTGTTAAAAGCAGAATGCCAGAAAGATGAGTATGTGGCCCAGGACATGGACGTTTCTGACAAGAAAATGAGAGCAGAGGAGGAAAACTTTGAGTTTGCTTTAAACAGTCCAGCATGCTTCAAGCAAACTCCTCAAATGGATGAAAATGGCAATAATGATAGACTACAAGATGACAAAACCACATTGGAGACAAACAGCAAGTCCAACTCAGAAGAGCCTGTCAATCAGATCGAAGATGTGACTGCCCCTGGCGTGTGTTACGACAAAGATGCAGAGTTTAAGAATGAGAACCTAGATAGTATTGATTACAGTAGCTCTTCTGGTAATAAAGACCTGTCTTCAGAGGCGGAAAAGAAAAATGACAGTAGTGAGATTGCAGAGGAAGAATGTGTAGACTTCCAGGTGACAGCTCAACAAGCTGAAATCAGGTCCTTAACATGTGAACAAGATATAAACCTGCCATCTTCACAGCAGGGACAGTGTGATCGTGTGACAGGCACGGTGATGCCACCCTTTGGGGATGGTAGTTGTGATGGAAATGATGGTCTAGCTCGTGAAGTGATTGAAGATGTTGTAGGAGAAGACCTCCCAAGCAAACTAACAGCTGACAAACTTGACACCCACTCGCCACAGTTTGAGCAAGAAGCTGAGACTGAACAAAAGGGGGAAAATGATCTTACCTGTAATCAAGAGGACGCTGTTCTTTGCGATGGCACAGATCAAGTGAACGAGGAAATGTTGTGTAGTGACAACATTGTTGCCTGTATTGAAGAAAGTCAAAGTTTAAGTGTGGCACCGCCCTGTTTGATTGATGTTCATGATGACAGCCTGACAGGTATCACCACAGATGCAAAAGCTCAAATCTCAGACACAGAAGATTTCTGTGACTTATCATTGGATTGTCACCTGCAGAAAGAAGATCAAATGGCTCCATCTCTGGATGGAGACACTGAAGTTGTTGTTATTAGTCCTCAAATGCAATCACATGAGACAGAAAATCTGCCTGAAAGCAGCAGAGATGACATAACAGTGGTATTAGCTGAAGAATTCGGTGACCAAGTAAATGACCGGCATGTTGAATCTGGCTACAAAGACCAACAAAATGTCCAAATGACAAATATAGAAGTTTCTGACACGGCGAGTGTTGCTGTTGATCCTGATACAGTTCAAAATGCAACTGCCTCTGTCATAGTTGAAGAAATATCTTGTCCTCACCCACCACCCATTTGCCAAGATCAACAAATTGATCACATGCCACTGCCTTGTTTGAGCGAGACAGTAAAGGTTGATAAATGTGACAATGATCTGTCAGGTATCACCACTGATGCAAAAGCTCAGATCTCAGACATAGCAGATTTCCCTGACTTGTCACTGGGTTGTCACCCTCAGAAAGAAGATAAAATAGCTTTATCACAGGATGAAGACACTGACTCCGCTGTTACTCTCCCTCAGATGGTATCAGAAGAGACAGAAAATCTGCCTAAAAACAACAGAAATGACAGAACTGTTGTGTTGGCTGAAGAAAGTGATGACCAAGTATGTGACCAGCATGTTCAGTCTTGCTTCAAAGACCAACAAAATGTTCAGATGATTGACGAGGAGATCGTTGCTGTTGATCCAGATGCTGTTCAAAAAGCAACGGCCTCTGCAGAAGTTGAAGAAATACCTTGTCCTCACCTGCCACCCATTTGTCAAGATCAACAAAGTGAACGTGTGGAAAAAGATGGAACTTTAGATGAGAAGAGGGTTGATTTTGTGACTGATGCAGATTCCTGCAATAATGCCAGTCTTTCTGTATTGGTAGTTTATGAAGAAAATTCTCATCCTGACATGCTGACTTCCTCACAAGACCAACAAAGTGACCACGTGGAAAATATTGATTTCTCTGAAAATACCACCGTTACTGCTCCTGACATGACAAAGGACATTAACCATCTTATGTGTCAGATTGACTTGCCATCTTTCGAGCAGAGTGAGCACAGGATTGATGACGTATCATCTCCTAGTAATGGTGAGGAGAGTGGGATTTCAAGCATGGTTGTCAGTCCTGATTTGCAAGATGGTGGTAATGAGTTTGACGTGACCATTGGTAACATGGTGCTTTCGGCGAGGGAGAGTGATCTACACTCTGAGGGACAGACAGAGGCTCATCACAGACTCTTTGCTGACGATGTGGGTATATCTGTCATTAACGAAGGTGCAGCAGGTATGGTGTTTGGGCATTACCTATCAAGTTGCTCCAAGGCACCCCAAAGTGAGCACATAGATTGGATTAAGTATGAATCCTATGTAGCCAATGACGATGTGTTCGGCCATGAGATTGAGGATGCTTACCACAAAGCAATTGAACAGTTTGCAGCACAGGTTGCAGCCAGTATTACTAGCCACACTGATGACCTGAAAATACAGACAGACATTAAAGCTGTTGTTGAGGATGCTGAAATTAAAGAAAAAGCAATAGTTAATGTTGAAAAGAAAGAGGACACAAAAGAAGAGGATAAGAAAGAGGACGACTGTGAAAAGACAGAAATCAGTATCATGGAAGCGACTATGGACAATAACGAATGGATCACAGACAGTAACTACCAAGTCCCTCCATGGTTGAACTTTTCTGCACCATCTTTTGTCCAAGATCACACAAAAACCAGCCAGCTTCCCACTGACGAGAGCCAGTGCACTTCTGCTGGAACAGGTGCCGCTTGTATAGATATAACAGACGTCCCACCATCCCCTGAAGTCAGTCCAACCAGCCCTACCTCCCGTGTTGACGAAATCATGGACAATAACAAGAAGGTTCTGGCAGTCCAGCCCATGCCACAGAATGTCAATGTGACCTTCCGCATCCATTATTTTACACAGTCGCCCTACCAAATGGTAGCTGTCACAGGAAACCAGGAGGAGCTGGGAAACTGGAAGGGATTCATCCCACTAGAGAGGGCCAAGGATGGGCACTGGGCCACAGTGGTCAGCCTGCCTGTGGAGAGCCATATTGAGTGGAAGTTCGTGGTGGTGGACAAGGGTGAGGTGTGTCGCTGGGAGGAATGTGGCAACCGCCTGCTTGATACGGGCTACGGAGATGACCTGCTGGTGCACAAGTGGTGGGGACTCTTGTGAGAAGTGAGGTGAGAGGGAGATTAAGAGCGGCATGTTTGGTGTGAACTGGATACTGGTCCCAAGTTTATTTGTACAGCCCGTCACAAGACCCATATGATGATACAGCAGCTTAGGATGAAACCTTCTCCTCATTTGTGCTGTATCGCATGTATCAGAAATCCTTATAAGATTTGATCAGTTTTGGGGTCCAAGACATTGACAGAGTTTTAGGATAAATTGTCGAGGTTTTGATGTTGAGAATATGTATTACTATGTTTTCAGCAACAATTAAATACCTTAATAACTTTTGGCTCTGTATCAATATGTCTGATAACAGTCATTTGTCAAGAAACAGGCTTAAAGCTATGAAACTTAAAGGTTGTCTGCTTTTTTTTTGTTTCATATAATGATAAATGAAAACGTCTTTGGAGTTTTGGAGAGTTGTCGAAACGAGCAAAGCGTCATGTGAGTCTCTTAAGACTTGTTACAGGTATTTTTCATTACTTTCTGACATTTTACTTTTTTTGACTTTTTGACTGGAGTTAATGAGTCATTTACACAGTTGCTGCAGTCCTGCTTTGTTTCTGCATGTCGTAGCAATGTGATTCACATTGAAATAGCCTCTTAAAACAACTGTTTAATAACTTACTATTTTTAAGTGTATTTAGCCCAGGAGTCTTCATATTTTGTCCTATAAACTTTCAAAAACATGATTTCTGGAATCTAATGGGACTTTTCTTTGGGGATTGCCTTCTAATAGCTGATAGGAAGTGATTGGTAGTTAGAAGCATCACTTAGAACATCTTTCCTTTTCTGTGGCAGTACATGTATATAATTATGCAAACTGCACCTCTTTAGAATGTGAATGATTTACCGCAAGTGTTTAACTTGTATAAATGGAGACTGTAATTATACTGTCCATATGCTGCTTGAGTACTCCGCAACAATCTATGAGAATGAATGCACATAGTTCACTTTTACTACAGCAATAATCAAAGCAATAATTGTTCTGTGTCCTGTGTGACTGGTGTTATATCAGGTATTCTAATGTGTTTACCACTGAACTGTGATATAGTTGTAACTTTGATGCTGCTTTTCTCTCATGGGACCCTGTGCATGCAAGACTGTCCCTTTGTTGTTCTATGAATGTGCCTTTTAAACGTGATTTTTCTATCAATGTCTTATAATGCATCAAAACAGTGTGGCTTTAATCTGAAAACAGTTTTGCAGGACATCAATTTCTTTGTTTTACTACAACTTTTTGGATTTCTTAACAGTAAAGTCATTGTTCAGCTGTTAATTACTATCGACTATATAATCTATATCTAATCATATTGTGCAATACTGTAATGAAAATAATACTATTGAATGTCATCAAGGTGAAGTTGGTTAACAATAAATAAATCATCTGTCATATCTGCCAATGTACTTTCCTTATCTGTGTTTTAATGTTATTCAGTGGAAGATGAGATGCTTTGAGATAAGTGAAGACTGTCCCAATCACAAAATTTAGAGACTTTGAAATGAATTGTCAGTGATTTTACTCACTTGAATCACTTTAGTAGCCTGGATCATTTGATACAACTGAAACCAGATTTTTTTTGTTTGTTTTTTTAATCAAAGCCAAAAGTATCTGGTTGTGTCTGTATCTGCTTTTAAACAGCTTCTTTATTACCCTGCCAGCTAAGCTCTAAACTCTCTTAAAGTGCATCTTGTTCTTGGCAGGACAGTTTGTGACCTTTAAAGCATGGTTACATCGTCTTTTAGAGCAAAGGTTTCTTTTTAATATCCTTGTAGTTATGTCTAGACAAAGGAGACTGTGATCCATTTATGAAAATAGACGTTTTCAGATCTCCATCCCAGATCTCCCATGCAAATTTCTGCAAATGGATTCAAAACTTAAAATGGAAGGCACACATCTATATTTTGACCAAGCACCACATCTACACATGATGTGCCGTTTTTGTCTGATGTTCAATGAATCATTAACTGCTGTTGCATCAAACAACCAAACACAGACAGACTCCGACTTTCAGGGTCTTGTAAGGTCTCTTTAAACAGTTGCCAACACTTTCTTTATTTAAATGTCTGTGATTTCAACCAAAAGCTAAGGCAGTGACCTTGCTGTGAGTCCAGCTGGCTCAGTGGTGGCTCATGCAGGGAAAACGTCATTAACGGACGTATTTTCATGCCAGCCTGTCAGCGGCACTCAGCTCCGTGCTGAAGGTGACTGCTGTAACTGAAAAGTGGGTGCTCTTCTTCTTCCAGTCCAGGGACGGGTACACACACACAAATGCGATGTTTTGCCTGTGCAGTAAATGATTCATTTGCACTGCAGGGAGTGGGCAGGTTTCGTGAGATTATTTCAGACCAATGCGTTAGCACTGCTGAAAAAGGAACAGAGGAGGCATTAGTGGAAAAAAGATCTTTTTTTAATCTGCATGTTAGATGTTGATTCATTCGTGTCCAATAGAAAAATAAGAAGCAATTGTCAGTCAAAATGAAAGAAGACTTCAGATAGATAAAACAAGCAGAAGTTAACAGCAAAAAATGCAAATTTTATTATTTTTTTTATCAAATTGCTCAAAGAATGTCACACATAATTATGGCACTTCCACGGTAACATATTGCCCATGCTGACCAGCCGTCGTGTGCCATCTACATAAGTGTGACATGTGAAATGTGATCCCTGCTGTGGTTCCACATTTGGAAGACCCCCTCCGTCTGAAGTGACCCATACTTTTGGGAGCTTCCCCTCTGATATCGAACCCTGAACCTTTGCAACGTTAACAGCGTGACCAAACAAGGCCTCTGGAACTCATTTGACCCACTTTAAAAGGGGTCAACAGCATTCTGTCCAGCTGTAAGTCACGTGATATTTGGCCTAAACCAGGAGTTTAGTCAACTTTTGCCTTATTTTCCCCATACAGAGAGCCAAATGTAACAGCACATGATGTTATATGTAGGCTCTGTTTGCACTGAAAGCCTCAGGAACATTTTCTATTCCTGCTGATGAATCTCAGTGAAATGAATAACTTTTTAATTTAAAACTCCCTGTGACACAGAATAAAACTGAATATAACCAACCAGAGCTTGCAGCTTCGGAGAGGTTCCTGATGAAACACCTCAACAGAAAGCTAGCAGAGGTTTTTGATCATGTTAACGTGATCTGCTGGGTCATGTATGTTGGTTTTGAGGAGTGAAAACGCAGCCCCCTGCATAACTTGTGCTAATGTGGCAGCCATGAGTGTGTGCACTTTCTAAGGTTGAAGGTAATCCTTTATTTAGGCACAAGACTTAAAACTGACACCACTTACACTCTACTAATAGCTGACTCTTTGTGTGTCTCTCTCTGCCTCATAGACATTCACACAAAGCTGCATACACACACAAACAAACATCTAAACAGTAAATCCACCGCTGGAGCGTTGTTTGATCTCTGTTGAGGCAGAAGTCTTAACACTGAGTCATCCTTCTAATCTGAAAACACCCTTCTGTCAGGCATGTCGTGCAGAGTTAAGTGGTCAAGAGTGAACAAAGCCTTTGAATCAACACCCTAAAATTATTTTTTTGTGTTTCTGTTATTGAAGATAAACTGTCCCGACGAATTTTTAATGTCCAAAGTGCTAAACATGTAAATTATATTTGCATGTAACCAACAAAAAATAATTTAATGGACAAGTACTTTATAAACCGTTATTATTTTGGCAGCAGGGACAATAAAAACATCTCCTTAAAGAAGAGCAGCCAACCAAAGTATTTGGAATTTTTTCCCTGTACTTGGTTCAGACCACTGTCTTCATTGCACAGCTGTAACAGTCCCAAACACTTCTTAAAGGATTTATGTCTTTGCCCTTTTCTTGGATATTATTACAAGCAGGTTCTCCATTGAAAAATGACACTATATGTCTATATATAACATTTGCAAATGTGTATCACACACTATAACGTGAAAGTGTTGATGTGAAAGCAGCTGTAATTGATATTTCTACCATACGTATCAAATGATGATGTGACTATTAAAGGGGTTGCTTTTAGATTTGAACCCACATAGTTTCCCCTGAATCAGCAGCTCCTTGTTGCTTTATGGAGCTTTGTCGCCAATTTCAGTTTATTGTTTTTCTGTTGGACTGTACCTTGACTGTTTTGGTTCAGTGTCAAAGCTCTCATTTCTCTAAAAAAAAGCTGTAAAAACCCACAGAACACCAAATGCTCAGCAACAAACAACAAACCTACACAGAGCTGGTGAACATAGTGGAGCATTTAGCAGCTAAAGAGCCAAATGTTTTCTACAGGAGCTTATAGAGGAAAAAACGGAGCTGCTAAATGTGTAAATAAAGTAAATAAATATGTAAGTTATTTATTTATTGATTTTTTTAACTGTTCAGAACAGGTCAATGTTAGGTTAACAGCTTGTTTCAGATGCTTTAAGTGGCCAAAAGA
>JAPXVT010000012.1:6575640-6588089 GCA_029823135.1 Acanthurus reversus
ACCAACAGCAACAACAATAATAGTAATAAAAATTCTAAGAATGAGAGGAAGAAGATTTTTAAACCAGTATTATTACAGATTTAGTCTTTTTTTCTTTAATATTTGTATTTTCCATGTATTTTTTTTATTTTGATCGAAACACATTTTTTCCAAATTGTCACCAGACATTTTTGGACAATTTTACTACATTCTGACTTTTATTATACTAAGCAAATAGGCTCATATGACCCCTGATGTGTCAGTTATTGAACCAACAACAATGCTTGAATGTAATGTTTTTGTTATGTAAGTTTGTTAAATAGATGAAACTGTCGATGCCATGGGACGTAAGACAAATTTCAGAATCTCTGACAATAAAGTGAAATCTTATCTTATCTTATCACAACAATATCAGCAAAACAGACCTGAATGTACTCAAGCACTTAGACCTTGGGAACAGGCTGTGACTAAATCCATAAAAAATAAAATAAAATCACAGTCACGGAGCTCAAGCCATGTTGGATTTATGGTCAGGTAACAATCCAAAAGAAAAAACATTAAGATGCATGATAATAAATGACACCGTAAATCTGTTATCTGTTACAGAGAGAGAGAGAGAGAAAAGTAAATTGGTGAGATTTTCTAATGCAATCATTACAATCGCACTGAAAAATATCTAACATTTATTGAGCATACTGGTATAATGTTCAATCAGAGGTGTTTATTCAATGATTCAACTGCATTTCTCAGGCCATAATTTGGGGTTATTTTGTATTAGATTACATTATCCCCAAAAACATGTCTAATCTTTAGCCCCCTTCCAAGGGTGAGCAAAACAAGGAACAAACATGAATATCTGGTTGCACTGTCTGAGATTCTACGATAAAAGCTCAAAACTGACTGATCAATTTCAGTGTACTGTGCCCATGTGTGAGAAAATGTTTGAAAAAGTGTGAATTTATAGTGACTGTAAATCAATAATCTGTGACTGAGCGAGTGAGGGTCTGAATGGGTGACTCTGTCTACCTGGTTCCCCTATGGTCCCTGTAGTCCAGATCAAAGCTGTGCATAGAGTCTGTGCAGGAGTCTGTGTGGTGGTGCTGTCGGGGCCCCATGGGATACTGGTGCATGGATGAGTTGGGCTGAGCTGTTGTGTGGTAACGCGGGGGCAGGCTGTTGCTCGTCTCACTGCGATAGTCACTATCTCGGTCATCTACAGCGCTGTCCTGGTCATCCAGAGCTGCAGCAGGCAACAGAATAAATAGATGAGTAAAAAAAAAAAAGTCTTTCCTGAAACATTAGTAAGCGTGTTCCAAGTGACGGCAAGCATTTTTATAAAATCCTTGCTTTTCATTAACCCATGTCAAAGGTGAAGATGCATCCTAGTTAAGACTTTGCCTTTCTGAACAAGACTCTTAACAACTAAAGAGATAAAGAAGCAGATGCCAGGTTAATAGGGTGGTTGAGAGAACAAAGGTCATGCACTTTTAAAAGACCATATCCCCTCATACATGCAAGCTCTCCTGCTAAATGGAAGATAATGAGCAGCTCCATATCTGTGGTTTCTTATATTGATAAAGAGATAAATAATTAATGGATAAAGTTGTGACTGAATGTTGTTTGGTAACTTTTGTTTTTGTACAAGTAAGAAAGGGATGTATATTTCATAAAATAATTGAATGCTGTTGTTGCCACAGTTCTTCTTTTAACAACAGATATTTTTTGCACCTAAGAAGAGCATCTACATGGAGCTCTTTTTGAACGTGAACTTGCCAACTCCAGTGCTGACCCTTAGTCTTTTCAAAGCCATAAAGTAAGAGGATGAAGGACAAACTGATTCTGTTGATATCTTTCAGAGTAAAGTGGGAGGACAACAAGATATCAAAATGACATATAAATATAGTTGAGCAAGGACTGCCATCTATCACTACAGTAATGAAACTGCAATTTACATCTTTTTGGATTTGATAGGGGCTCCTGTCATGAAGTAGACTTATACATAGCAGAAATATATGCAAATATTTTTATTGATATTATTTATATACATACAAACATGTTCAATTAATAGGGTACAATTTATAACTGCTTCTTAATGTTATTGTAATATTCTAAAAGTCTTTTTGAAAATGTTGCGTTGATCACCGATTCAAGGAAAGAGAACAGAGCACATCAGTGTTTTTGATGAGATGTCTTCATTCTTTGTTCAGGTATATTTGCTAAAGCAATAAATCATGGATAAGGTACACATGGGTGATGAAT
Source organism: Acanthurus reversus (assembly GCA_029823135.1). Lineage (NCBI taxonomy): Eukaryota > Metazoa > Chordata > Actinopteri > Acanthuriformes > Acanthuridae > Acanthurus > Acanthurus reversus. Next base: position 6,577,879 of record JAPXVT010000012.1, read on the forward strand.
ATTATATGACATAGCATATAAAATAGGAAAAACAGCAAGAGCAGGAACGGAAGTATAAAGCCAAAGGGGATTACGGAAAATATTGAAAAAATTAAGTGTTTAGTGACAAAAAATGAGAATAAAATGCATGGAAACCTTGTAGATTAGATGTTATTGGGAAATATGGGGCATTAGGACATGCAGAGGGCACTGAGGATTGGCCAGGGGGGAGAATTTCATTAAAGTGTATTTTACATACTCAGTGGGTCAGCCCATCCGAAATAGTTGCCTGGTAAAAGTGCAGAAGTTAGTGAGAGGTACAGTCAGCGGAGGTAGGGGTTGCTAAAACATAAAAAGTGTCTCTGTGTTGTAATATGGGGAGGATGAGAGAACCCTGTTGGTTTTCAGAGAGGAAAAGGAACTAAGACACTCTCGAAATAATAATAATAATATGCTAACTCATCTCAACTAGGTTTGTGAAAATATAAGGTGAATATGAAATTTGAAGTCTTCCTTTTAAATTCTGATTGAGAGGATTCAACTGCTAGGGAGGGTAAACAAAGTAAAAGGAAATAATATCAAAGCCTGAAAGTTAGAAGAGTGGAGAATTGGCTCCATCTAGAGGGTGAGAGCACTATGGACAGGCACACTCACAGCACTGGGAAGCTGCAAAAGGCAGCGGGCGACTCTGAACGTCATCCTGAAGAGGGTACTACAAAGAGGAAGAGAGCGGACAACAGCAGGCATCAGGCACAGTTTTCTTGTTATCATGTAGTTATTATCACAACAGTAATTACCTAGGATCATTCCATCAGCATCAAAAAGGAATAAATATCACAGCTCTGCATCATCATTTGCACAAATAGAAGTAACCAGAAACATACAAAAAGATATTTAAAAAAAAACAAACAAAAAAACAGATGAGTTTATCTGCATTATTCAGAACAGCAGGACAAACATTTTGCTACTCATGACAAAACAATAATACATAGATATTCCTTCATACAGATAAAGTAGTAAAATCTTGTTACTTTACCTCATCATCGAGTCTCATGGTATTGATGCGTTCCAGCTGCCCCGTCCAGTACTGCGCTTCATCATCTGGGATGTCTGGTAATGAAATATGAATACAACAAACAAATATAAATGTGACCCTGTGTTTGAAGCTAACATCCTGCTCTATTTGATTTCAAGCTGCATATTCCAGGATGCCATCATAATACATTTATGCTTGTTTAATTTGTCATGAGCATTTGATGGATGAGGAAATGAAAATAGTTAGCACTGGCCACAAACTGTTCAGGGACCAGAAATGCCAGGAACAGAACTCATCACAGCGACAGAAAAACACGGTCTGAAGTTGCTAGGCAGAATCAACCAGAGTATGGTTGGATGATGTGGTACAGCTGATATAAACTCATTCTACATTTGGCTCTTAATTGATGTATCCTTTAAAGGGGCTGTCGCAACATTCGATTTCACTACAGGATTATCGTGGTCCAGAATATTCACAGTGATATTTTCACAATAGCTACAGGGGAAAAAAAGATAATGCTGTCAGTCAAAGTCATCTTTAACTTTGTTTTTTGTGTATTTTGTCAATTTTATGGCAAATAAATTACACTTAAAACACAAGTGTAGGAAGATGCAAAGAGTGTCTGTGACCAACAAGGACATTTAATGAATTTTTATGGCAACCTGCATTTAGTTGCATTCAAGTCACCTACAATGAAAAAAGCCAGAAAAAAAAAAAGAAATGAAATGAAATGAAAGACTTTAGAGCCGCTGTTTCATTTACATTATCATATGTGTAGAAATTCATCCAAAAAGCAAACACCTTAGTACTCTAGAATACCAAACCCAATTGTTATCACTATTGTCATATCACTCTGGATGTCATTTAATCAGTATGGAAAGATTTAATGTGGAAAACTGGACAATCAGTGTTTTCTGTGAGAGCAGCAAGAGAAAAACAGACACTGTACAACATAGAGCATTTTTAATAATCAAACTAAAATTAGGTTCAAATCTACTCCTTCTTATCCAATGTCTTTATACATCAACTTTTGTAGTGTTTTTACTTGTTGGAGAGATTTAGAGTTTAGGATCGCCTTGATAAAGTGTTGTGCTATATTTTCTCCAGTTTCTTATCTTTCACATTTTGACTGTAACTTTATTACGTAAAAAAATGCTTGGTACTTTTAGTTTGAAAATTAGCTGTCAGCCTAAGTCTGGCTCATCTACATGGATGTTGTTACTAATGATTGATGTGCATTGTCCCATATAAATAAATTAATTTATAAATTGGTATCTGGTTAGGGGCTCTCACCCACTTTTCGGGAAGAATTGTGCTGTTCTGCAGACAGATGCACATTAAAGGCCACACACACAAAGGCCAGGGCTTCAAAGACACGCCGACCCACGGCTTTAATGAATGGCTCTGGTGGCACAGGGAGCCATGATGGCCCCCTGCAAACTTGAAAGGTTTCCTCTTAAAACACAGAAAGAGGTTCTCTTCCACTCAGTAGACAGATGACCTACTTTAACTTTGATGCCTTTTGATGACAGGGCTCGGGCCCTACATGCAACACTGGCAACAGAGATACCGTAGGCAGAACTGCAGTTGAAGCAATGGGAGCATGTAACAGCTAAATAACAAGATATTTTTCTCAGGAGTTGATAAAGACTGACAAAGAGCAAAAGGAGCATTTTTACTGGACCTTGTCAGGTGGAAAGAAACACAGTTTCAATAAAAGCTAATGTTGCCAAATGTCTACATAAGAAATTGTCAACATGTTGTGTCTATGTATCTGTCAACTTACTGAAGACTTGCTCTGCCAAATGGCCAAAAAAATAAAGAATAAATGCAAATGTTTCTGAGGATTATTCCAGGAAAAAAAAAGTAAGTGTCTGACTAAATGAAACTCACAGTATTAAACTTCTTTATAATTTCAGATAAAATACACTATTAAAACATTCTTAATGGTTTCTTAATCCTGTTGGCCACCATGGAACACTGTGGCAAAGACAAAATTATATTTACTGAACCTAAGTTAATAAAGGAGGATCTGCCACTGATGAATCAGTGCCCCCAATTTAAGCAGGACAGAAACTCTTCTTCTCCAGAGAAATCAGATAGAGAACTTCAGACAGCAAGATGAATATTGCAGACAACAATCAAAGAGTGTCCTGTTTCTTGTCATTAGTTCTTAAATATAAATGCCCTTCTAATGTAGCTGTGACCCCACACTTTACTTACATATATCTTTTCCTTTTCGATTTGAGATGACGGATCAATGCAGGTTAAGCTCACATAAGTTGCCCCAGGCTGAATAGGTTTGTCTGTGTGGCCTGAGAGACTGACTGCTGACATTTCAGCAGGAAATGTGTGGCCTTTGTGTACCTCAGTGGATCATGTTCGATTTGACCCAAGGCAACCAGAACAGCTAATATACTCCTGACATCACTGCTGTGCCCACTGTAGTAAGAGCAGCTGACAGCATTGCGAAATGGCTTACATAAGCACCTGAACCTTTCAAAAGTGAGCTTATTGACTCATTCGCGAGGTTTAAGGAGAAGTTTGTTTTTTTGCACCTTAAGCCTTATACTAAGGATATTAACTATCATATACAACGTTCTGCAGCATTCTAATGACGAATGGCGCAGTTCTGAGAGCTGGAGCTAGCTGCTGACGTCACTGCTAGCTGAAAACAATGAAAGTGCGTAGGCACTGAGACAATCTGGTGAAAAACACAACAACAGTCGTTTTAAAAGATGAGAAACTCACTGAATGATGTGGTGTAGGTGGTGCTCTGTCATGAACTGACACTAAAACACAAAGTTAAACAATGGCATAAACCTCGGAAACAGCTGTTTGTTTGTGTCCTGAGGCAGCTGAAAGAGTCGTCTCCAGGTTATATGCTGTTGTATAACTTTTTGTTTTTGTGTCGGTACATGAGACCACTAAATACTTGGAGAGTGTCTCATCTTTTAAAACGAGCGTTTATTACGTTTTTCAACTCAGTGCTAATACGCCTCCATTGTTTTCAGCTAGCAGTGATGTCAGCAATGAGCTCCAGCTCTCAGGACTGCACCGTTAGTCATTATAATGCTGAAGAACATTGTATATGATCATAAATATCCTTAGTATGAGTAAGTAAGCAAGTAGTGAGTAATTAAAAAAATAGAAGTGATTGGCAACTGATATCTCACCAAAAGGCAGCTCGAAGCGAGTGTCCAGTAGGACTCGATGGGGTGTGGGGTTCTTGGTGCCATATATCTCATCTGCCTTCATCAGGACCTCGGCATCCAGAAAGATCCAGTCCCCTGAGCCCTCCTGCAATTGGTTATGCATATTGATATTTCCATTGGTACACAAATGAACATTCTTTGTGTCTATTCTATGACATTAGTATCGCCTTTTTTTTAGTATTATACCTTAGGTAGTCTTGTAAATGTAAAAACAAAACTTGCACAACTTGCAACTTTAATATTTCCAAGCTATATAACAATACAGCCAAACTGTCTGAATGTCTATGGAGCAAAATACTGCAGATTTTTAAAACTGAAAAAAATACTTATGTCAGTGAGGCAATTTAAAACATCTGCTTTTTTATTTTATTTTGTATCTATTTATTTTTCCAAAATAAGTATAGAGTGTTTTGGAATATAACCCTCCTCACTGCATTTTTTTTTTCTCTGGACTATATGCTGAGTGTCCAAGTGCATATTCCAACCTCCTCAGATTGCTGGATACTCTTTAAAGGAATCCAAGCTGTCCCCACCATGGTGTCCCAGATGAGGCCTTTGTTCCACACCTCAACAATGAGGCCAAGGTCCAACCGGTTGATCTCACTGAGGGGAAAAAGCAGTACTTAGGTATCAAATTTTGTCAAAGTTTGCTAAAAGCCCTTTCTTATAGTCTGGGGAATGGATAAAACAGCAAAACAATTACTGTATATTTTGACTTTTAACAATCAGAATAGGAAAAAAAATAAAAATAAAAAAAAATTTCCAGTTCATTCAATTTACATCCAGTGAATTAAAAATTTATACATAATTACTGCCAGGCACTGCCATTGACTGGAAACAAAGGCTCTTCCTATTTATGTTGTGTATTAGCTGTCATATCCATTCAGGCCCTGTTTTGTCATGCAACATGCTATTCAAAGGGCTCAAAAACAGCTTGATGACAGCAAAAAAAATGGCAGATCAAATCTGAAAGGAGCCGCTGTGACGACCAAATTTACATATTCTCATCTGCGGCAGTTTACTACTATGGACAGACTGAACAAAAGGAAGATGAGAGGAAAGATAATCAAAGAGAGCAGCTAATTGAGAGAAAGGAAGGGCAGGGCGATGAGTATCCACAGTGGCCAGGTGCAGAGACACAGGCTTTCCAAATCATGCGTTCATTCAAAATGGAGCACAACAAATAAATACAACAAGCTAGGCTTCTTTTAAAACTTGTGTTGTTATTCAATCAGTTAGATTTTTTTTTTTTTGTATTGTTGTGCATCATCCTTGCATTTTTTCCATTTATAGTTTGACATTCTGCACTATATTTTTCTTTTCTTTGATTCCAGGGGATAAATGAGTGTTGATACCACTCTTGTGTCTGTTACAGAAAAAGGCTGCAGCCAGTCGCCTAAGCTTGGCTCACAGGCTGTAAAAACAGAGGGGAAGTGTTAGCCTAGCTCTGTCCGGAGGTAATACGCCTAGCAGCAACCCTATTGCTCACTTATGAAAACATTACGTGTGTTTGTTTAATCTGTGCAATTAAGTGTTGCCAGGAGGTCAATTTTTTTTAACCTTTAAAGTGGCTATTTTAATGTGACTCTGATTCACCAAAGTCTTTGTGCTAAACAGAGCTAAGCTGAGCTAAGCTTGGGGCTAGCTTCATATTTAATGTTGAGACATCAGAAGAGTACCAATCTTTTCTTATTTCCAAATAATTAAGTTACTGAAAAATATGTCAAGCACTTCTAAAAAATCCTAAAATCCAGCAGAATTTGCTGCAAGTTAGCTGGTGCTTGGTAATATGAATTTTCTTTTTTTTTTATTTAAAGTTTGCTTGAGCTGAGTCACAATCACTAGGTGTTTAACACACATATTTTGTTTAAACAGGTGGTGCTTAGCATTTTCTGGAAAACAGCGACGTTTTATGTTGGAATAGAGGCAGCCAACACATCATTAATGGACAGTAGAAGGATGAAGGTCTGGAAAAACAAACACAGTTGCAATGAGGGAGTTCACAAAAGACAAACAATGACACACATCCAACATCATGATGGCTTTCTCGTCACCATAGATACCTTTCAGGGAAAGTAAAATGAGGAAATTAAACCAATGAATTACATGGAGGAAATGAACAGCAGCTGTTTATCAAGGTACTTTCCAAGAAAAAGCTGCACAGCTTGCTACAAAGGCACCTTTCCAGTAGCTCTAGGCATAAGCCAGGAACTACAGTGGAAACTAAAAATAAATAAAATTAAAATTTAAGCACTACAGGACTATTTTTTAAAAACCTGTTTGGCAATCTGCTTTAACTGAAAAGTTTTGACAGCACCATGCCACAGTAAACTGTTTCTCATAGATTAATATCTTTTAGTGAACTCTTGAGGTCTGTTTAGCATTTGCTTTATCAACTATGAATTTCCCATTTATTAGAGTTGGTTATTAAATTAATTCAAATAGACTGGTTCAACTAATCTTGAAGCGTGACACAACTGTGTCTGTCTTAAATAACTTACAACATGAAGTCCTGCTCCCAGCAGGGCTGGTCCCCCCGCACGGTGATAGTCGTGCTTTTGACATTCTGCACCTTCAGTGTCACGTAGGTGTTGAACTTGTCTGAAACAAAGGAAAAGGGAGATTGAAGGTGTGATTTAAATAAAATAATAGTGAGGCGGAAGCCACACTGTGAGTATGGAGAGGTTGTATTAAGGAGAATTAAGCATGGCTATGACAAAAAAGGGGGAAATGACTGGTAAAGAACATGCAGATTAATACAGAGGTGACATATATGCAACAGTCTGCAGGGTCACCTGTCAGACACGACACAACGGGGACAAAATAAACACTTCAGAGTGCATTATGAAATAAAACAGACTTATAAAAAACAAGCAGCAGATCAGACGTTTAAAAGGGTACAAGTCATATGAGCCTGGCCAGTTCTACTTTGGCTTTGAGTGGGTGAAAAAGGCATCAGGAGATCTAGTGAGAGTGAAAGCAGATAAGTCCCCCCCACCCCACCCCCAACACGTCGAGCCAAGCCAGGCCAGGCCAGGGCAACAAACTGACCCTGTTAATCTCCAAAGAGAGCCAACACCCATGCAGCAGATACAAGCACAGGATCCAAACATCTCTTACGTTTGTTCCTTCTCTGTGAGTTACGGCTTTTCTTCAGACTACTTTTAATAATTGCCCTCTAAACATACAGTATGTTACAGAGGAGCAGGTCTGCTGATGATGTAATAAAGTCACTCCTGACCCGTCACTATTGCAGAAAAGGTCTCTGTCAGCCCTGATCCCATCAAGCATACTACTGAAATTCAGTTGGGTCAAAGGTGAAGGCAGCCTTTGCAAACAAGGCTTAAATAATAAAAAAAATGGCCATTTTTGTGGTAAATGATCACAGCTGAAATTCTTTTGAAAGTGGCAGTTGAGACATGAATTCAAGTGCCTGTCTGTCGGTTTGTGCAGTCAAATTTCACACCCAGTGATCTCCGTCAGCCTGTAGTGCCGGACAGCAGGGCCACAACAACTGTCTGCACCAGCTGTCAGCGCTGGGTAGAGCGAGAGGTGAGGGTGGGGTGGGGGTGGGGGTTAGAGGCGGATTAGACGACTCGTGACACAACCACCACTTTTCATTTCCCGCAGTAGGGCGAGGGAGCATTTAACACGTGCCTGATAATGTGCTCAGTGTTGCGCTGGTTGTTAGCAGTCCTGCAGCACTGTTGGTCATCCCTGCGACTCAGCAAAAATTCAACCCCCTACCTTGGTACAGAGGCAGCTGGAGGAGGTGGAAGAACACCTTAGATGACTGAACACTGATTTGGAGTAAGGGTTATATGACTGGACTAGGCAATATGTTTTTTTACTGAGCAGCTAAAATCAACACCTGACAAATCCACATTCTTTACTGCACTGATGTGGTAAAAGTAGTAAGGACAGCTATCACGGGATTAGCAAAGTCTCCGTATCCTTTACATCAATGAGTGTAGTGACCATACAGTTGAGTTAATTTATCTTTAAAATATTTAAACTTTTTAAACTTCATGAAGTTGGTTGGACTTTACGCATGGCTTTTACATTAGACTGCATTAGTTTTAGCAAATTGTGCTTAATAAACCGTTCAGCCAGACAAACAAAATACATCGTTTTAGTTTTAGCAAAGTGTGCTTCTTAAAGTGTTCGGCCAGACGAACAAAATACTTTTTTTTCTAACAGTTTTCACTGAGTACTTAAAGATTCTTTCAAATAAATTTACACTCTACGCAACATAATGTCAACTAGAGGTGTTGCGTTGGCATTTTTTCCGCCAAAGCACTTCTTGAAAAATTTATCAAGGACTACTCCAGCCCAAATCAAAAATGAAACCAAAATTATGCAAGAAGCAAAAAAAACCCCACATCAAATGCACTTATCTTTAGTAATGTCAGCAATAGAACACAGAAATTACTATGTCTGTGTTAATACCTTTTTTGAAACTGACGGTACTGTCGTAATGAAAGCAAACCCTGAAGGTTGACTCCCATGCATTTCCCATCTATGGGAAATAAAAGTGTGGCATCAGCTGCTCCTTTGTGGACTGATCACCTGACCACACTAAAACATTTTCCTGGTTACTTTGACAACATATTGAAACATTTACTTTGCACATAGCTGCTTGCACAGCAGCCCGATAAGCAAACTCATGACACAATGACACAAAAAACAGTAGATGGATTTTTACGACACCCCCCTGACACACAACATAAATAAAGATTTAATTAGGCCCCAAAACGAAGAGCTGTGCTGAAAACACCCTGTGATCCCCAAAGACTTGACACGGCCTGAAAGCACTGTCCATTCTCCAAGTAGCATGAGTGACAGGACAGGACACAGACCTCATTAGTGTCTCAAGAGAACAGTAGCAACAAAACAAATGCATTATTGCAAAAGGAGCCTGGGGGATGCTCAAGCCTTTCCCTAATTAGATAGTCCATGACTTGTGCCACATTTGGGTCTGCTCCCGTGAATAGAAGAAGATGAGATAAGGGAAGAGGATGTATGGATTAGATAAGAGCCACTTAGTAGCTGTGGGCCTTTTACAGCAGGTGCTGTCCCTTAAATGGCTGATACAATCTGCGCTGTTGAGAAGGAAGCAGCAATAACTGCCTGGAAAAACACCAAGTGTATACCTGCCCGCGAAAACCTGACCGATAATGCATATATCAGGCAGGTGCCCATATTTACTTTTTCCACCTAACAAAAAAACATTAAGCTTTCTGAAGAGTTGCAACAGAGTTCTAATTACCCACAATGGCCGTAACGGTTCATTTTAAATATAGCAACTTTTTGAAACAGAGAAATTACATTTTAACAAAACAATATCTATAAAACAAAAAATAACATGTATGACTGTGTGCAACATCAGCTATTGCTAGCTAATTGCAGATACATTGATATGTTGACCGAAAAAATCACAGTCTCTTACAGAAAGCAATGAGAAGTTCATTTTTTTAACTGCAAAATACTACATCCACTTTTTTTAAATAAAAAAAAATACAAATAATAAATTAATAAAATTTTTTAATTACTAAAATTGCATAAATGCCCTTAAAAACATTAGCAACAATTTTTTAAACACTCAAATTTAAGTTATTTGGCTCAGAAAACCAGCGTGAGTTAAATTATATACATGCAGCTAATAAAACTGCTGTCAAGCTGTGGAATGTAGTTCCTTTTTTTGTTTTGGACATATACTTATAGATACAGAAATGACAATACTGACTCACAATAACTAAAGGCAAATAACCTGGCCAGGGTCCACCACACACACTAAACAAACAAAATAAAAAACAAAACAACAACAACAACAACAACAACAACAACAACATAACAAAACATGGAAGACAACTGCTTCAAGCCTAGCCTTAAGGCACCAATGTGGGATTTTTTGGAGCCGACGCCGACACCGATATTAGGGAATAAGTACGGCATATTCCAAAATCCGATATGTCGTCTGA
>JAPXVT010000012.1:6660375-6674915 GCA_029823135.1 Acanthurus reversus
TTTCACCCACCAGCAGACTCCTCAAATGTGTTTTGACTCAAGATGGCTTGTGGATAGTTTGTATGTTTTGTTTTGTTTAGCCGACAACCAGACGACTTACCACATCCTTTCTATTGTGAGCTTCCTCCATCAGGTGCATCTGACATCAACTCAGGCTTTCCATTACAGGAAGGGCTCCTTTCAAATATTAAATCGTGCTAAAATGCTCTGTTGGACTGCTGCCATGGAGATATGGACTATCATTTGTACTCTTAACATTATCTACTTCTTATTTCTGAGATCTGAATTGCAGGAGAGGAAGGGAGGTGGTTCTTTTAAGCACAGCTAATGGCTTTTCCTTTCATTATTGCCTTCCTCAAAGCGCACAGAAGACCTACATATGTTAAAAGATAAAGATGTCAGTTTGAAAATGATTCTGACAGTAATAGTTATTGTCGTTCTAAATAAACAAGAGGAAGAAAGCTCTTTGAAAACTTCCAAGGCTCTATTCTTTGTTGAAATTAGGAGGTTAAACCTGACTCTACCTCTCATCTGTGGCGGTCTTAGGTGTTGCTTCTTTTTCTGTCACTTCATGTCTAATTAATTACCCATGCCAGGTCCTTTCAAAGCCCTCAGCAGCAGAGACAGGTTACCTTGGTAGCAGGTCACGCAACATCTCTGTGTGTTGGTGTGAGAAGAAAATACTCCATACGTGGTGTAGTAGGTAAACAGCTCCTCTTTAGAAGGTATTTATAGTCATTCCAGCATTTCTATTCCTGCTGACAGGCACAGATAGGATGCAGTTGCTCCATATTACTTTACATCAGTTAAATTCAAAATAACAACATCTTAATGTGTAGATTATGTCACTTATAACTTCAAAATACTGGTAAGATTAAATTTAGTTTTATCTGAGTGTCAGTACATTGAAACACAGTGTGCGGATCATTATCACAAGTAACACAATTTTACAGACATCAGTCCTTTGCAGTCTTGCACACTGTTCCCACTTAGAGCTGTCGTCTCAGTTCTTGTATCTTGTTTCAGATTTTAAAAAATGCATCTAAAAGCCTTTTATTCCACTTAAGTTTGAGTAAATTGAAAAATAACTACATATCATCAATACAAATCAAGGCTGAGTTAGATTGAAGTCATGAGAGAAGACTAAGTCAGCACAAATGTGGATCCATCTAAGTCTGCACAGGTAAGAAAAACACAGGAAATGAGGAAAACAAAGTTTGGTTCGTTCAAAAAAATTGCAGTATAAAATAATTTCTTATCTTTTTGTGATAGTGGCTCAGTCCGAGTTAGGCTTGTTAACCTTTAAACCGTGTCAGCAAGGAGTGTTGACTGCTAGCTGGGAGGAAGTCAGCTCACCTTTGGGGTTTCAACTATTTAGCAAACCGGTCTGCGTTTTCACAAGTTTTGAGCAGAACCATTTTAATCAAGGATATATCATCAACAGATATCATTGCACAACGACCTGTAGAATTTAAAACACATACATGTTCACAAGAAACATTTTTAGGTTCCAGCTGGGATCTGACCTCCTGGGTTCCAAATCAATTTGATATTGGTCGAAATACTCAGAACGGTTCAAAATTAGGTACACAAAGCGAAAATTAACCAGTTCTGTGTGTTGGTGGTGGAAACAAGCTACTTGACATGTCCTTGCAAAGCCCTGCTCTGGGGAACCCGACACGTCAGTATCAGGGCAGGTCATGAAATTGTCATTATACAGGATTATTTTTATGACATTGTGCACGACCTCCAAATGAAAAATTTGCATCTATGTAGCTTATACAAATTCCGTGACTACTTCGTAAACTCCCCTCTGGGACTCTGCCACAGTTTAAAATTGAATTGCATGACCCAATCAAACAAATGTGGTGCAGGAACAAAAGACAGTCATGATTTACATAATGTCCATGTACAGAGACCTTACTGATTGCATTTTGTCATTATTAAACGGAATGCCATGAGACTATGTTGTGTCTTTATAGGTCTTTTGTTTGCTTGTGTGTATTTCATGCATATCTGGTATGTGCAAGACAACTATGGAGTTGAAAACATTGGATTTCGCCCAAGAGATTAATAAGGTGTGCTTCTTTTTTAGTGAAATTACATTATGCATTCGTTCAATTCATAATGAAAAAAACAAGACATGAATGATTATTAGTCTTCAAATGCATTATTCACCCTGTATGCCTTAAGGCAGATCAATTTTTTTTTCAGAGACAAAAGATCACTCTCTCCCGAATCTGCAGGGATATTTTCTACTTTTTTTCTGCAAAGATTGATCATTGCTGCCAGAAAATGAAGTTCATTTCATTGCAAATGTTCAGACAAATCTAATATGGATCTGCAAAGTCTGCCTGCAATTTATTACCAGTGTCTGAGCGGCATTCAGGTACAATCTGAAGACATCACAAATGCGTGACATGACTCAGTGGAGTCTAGTTTTAGTTCTAGGCTTTTATTCACAAATGTTCGCTCGGAATTTCAAGTCTGAAACTGAAGCTGTATTTCTTCTGAGGATTACAATATTGTTATTAGGAACTGTTGACAGGTAATATCCATCCTGTAGAAATTCATTTAATGTCACCGTTACCATCAGTGTAACAATTTATTTTACAGGTCTGGCATCTTGGTAAATCTCAGCTCCAAGTGCTCACATTTTTGAAAGTACTGAGCTCTCTGTTCACAGTGGGAGATAAATGAGGTAGATTTTCTTGCTGTGCGCACAGGAGTTGCAGCCTGTCCCTATTACTGCATCCAGGCCATAAATAGGCAGAAACCTGTGACACATTTAATTAAACTCAAAAGCTCAAGCTGTCAGACAATGTGTTTGGCCCTCCCATCTTGGTCCTAATGGACGCTTGTGGTCCCAGAACCACTGTGTCAGCTCAGGGGAGCGATGTTGAATAATGGGGCTCTATCCGACGTGGAATTAAATCAACAGTGTCAGACAAAGATGTCAAATTGTCTGAGGATGAGAAAACATCATTAATCAACCCGAAGACTGAGGAAATGACCATACATGCACATTTCGATGCAGTTTAAAAAACGATAAATTCCTGTCACACGTTGTCAATTTGCTAAAACCGAGAGGTAAACAGTGTTCCATCTGTCAAAGCAAATCCTCCGATTCTGCTTGACGACAAGAAAAAAGGACAGCGTTTGGATGAGGCCTTGACTCAATGGGAACGCTAGAAGAGCATCAGATGGCAGGTAGCATCTGAGAAAATCACACCAACTGTGCTCATACAGGAGGCAAGCCACATGTCGCTGAACAAGCTCCTCACAAAGAGCAGCTGTGCTCTAGATTAGTCAGTGCTCTTCATCTCTGCTTTGTCATACTGTTCTGCGGTGATGGACAGGTAGATAAGAGATTAGTATTTGGCAGCAGTCTATCGGATTTCAGCGCAAGGACAGAAATCCAATTACCACCTCAGTCTATGATATCATGCAGAGGATAAGCTACTCCAGAGGAGAGACATTAAGAATAGTATTAAAAGAAAAAGCCAGTCTAAAGCTTCAATATGCAAACAGTTTTACCTTGACAAATAATATTATCTTATTTAGCTTTCACAGCAGGATGCATTTTTGAGTGAAACAAATGGTGAGGATGAACGAAGTTGTCAGAGTTTTTGGATTTCCTGATTTTATTGGATGCATTGCACGTCTGCACCTCTTATTTCAGGATGTATCAGGAGATATATTGCTAAATGTGCAGGAAGATGAATATTTATGTTCTAAATACGTTTTTAAAAGTGACTTTGTGGCCATTTGGCTGCAGCAGAATCAAGCAGTAAACATAACTTTGGCATATTGTCACCTTTTACAACAAACTCACGGCCCCCTTTGGACAAAAGCAGTGATGAAACAAGATTCTACTGTCCTAAAGATCTTTGTTGGCATGTGCCAGGCAGGCAGAATTCGGTATGACACCGGCAACGCGTACATTTGTTTTGGAAGCGAGTGAAAGAGAGACTGCAGGATGAATTACGATGAGATAATGTATTTATATGTGACTGAGAAATAAGTTATGAGCCAGTTGTATGGCAGTAATGTCCCCCCTGACCTATTACCTCTATTTTCTGCAGGCTAACATTACACAAGCATTTGCATTAATGTTACATGCTAAGGTGCAAACTAACAGTCATAGGCATAGAATATAATTACGTTATTGACATTGCACAGAACAACTTAATTTTTTTTAAAAAAAGGAAATTGTTTTGTGTGAGTGTGTGGAGATTTGGACCCGATCACGAGCATTAATAGTAATTACATAAAAACAGCAGTCTTTTCGCTGAGGGTCTCATTTGCTGTTACAGAAAATTTATAATCATCAGAGGAATCATGAGACTGTTTCATAAATACTTAAAAGTTGCCCGTTTACTACAGCATTCATTTTGAAACAGTGCAAATGAACATGAGGAGTAAAGTTACAGGCCGTAAAAAGATAAGTTGCTATGATACTCTTAAGGGCAACAGACCCGGCTGTTAAATCTCTGCAGGTTGTTACCACGTTCAACCATTTCACTTACAAATAACCATATTGTTGTTGTAATGTGAAAACTTTCCTTATTGCTGCTGTAAGGCTGGAGGCCACAGTGCAGAGAGAAGCAGAACAAGAATCTGTTCCAAGGCTTATTGCTCCTACTGCTGAACTGTTTACCTTGAAATGTTTTTCCTTTTGCTTACCAACGTTTTCTGTTTGGTGGTGTCAGAGTTTGACAATAGTTTTCTAATGCATGCAGACCTACAGAATGTTGTTTCAGTGGTTTATGGTCAGAAATCAGGGCCTGGAATGTATTTAATTATTTCCATTAACATGTCGAATAATACCATGGAAACAGAAAGCAGAAAAACAAAACTGGAATATTCAAATTAACATATTTGGAGTCTTGATACCATGAATATGGGATTATCTGTGCTTGCAAATGCTACATAAATGTCTTCGCTGTTAAATTTTAAAGGGATGTCTGTCATCCAGAATAATTTCAGCACGTATTTGCACAAGTTAAATTAAAAATATGGATTTTAACATTAGAGGTGTTTAATCAACACAAATGTTCCTATGACAGCGTGCAGACCGGTTTGACAGCAGTGGCTCAATGTAGTTCCTCCGAGAGACGGTTTTGCATAAGGCAAGTCGTTGTCTGTCAGACTGATTGCACAATTTCTAGAAATCCCTAAACCCACACTTTAAACTTTGGAACAGAAATTTGGCGAATCTGGACTGAATCTAAATCAGCTGCAAGACTGATCAGTTGCCTGGCAACAGTGCTGGTATTGGTATCAACATGTTTCTCCAGCCATTAAAGCCACACTGAGTCAAGCTATGTGTTATAATACACAGTAGATACAGCATGAATTTCTGAATGAAAAATAGATATTTCTCAGTATAATATGGTTATTATACACTTAATAATAAAAAAGTTTTAATGTAGGCTTAGAGTTTCAACACATGACTGGAATATGAATTGCTTAACTTTGTTCTGTCTCTCATTTACAGTCCGTCTTCCTTTTCTTATCCACATTGCGCTCATATGCAAGGCTGAGTCATCCTCCAGCTAATCTGATCATGCTGAAATATAAAACAAAGCTGAGTTTCACCCACAGCTTTCACTTTGCCTGATCCCGAACCCCTGAAGTCAAGATCCTTCCATAAAATGCTGCATAAATGTTTGGATAATCGGACTTCTCATTCCCTGAAGGAAAGCAACATCAACTTGATTGTGATTTTGTATTCCCAACTACTACAGCCCGTGGGCATGTTTGACTTTTTTGACTTTCTGTGGTTGTTTCTCTTTGTTTAGCAATAACTGAAATAAAAAAGGGTAGACGTACAGAAATGTAATATATAAATAAACACAAAATCAATGTATATACAATAAAAAAAGCTTTTTGAAAGTCTCAGATATGAGTAAACGTCACTGTCTAACTATGTGTGATGACCAAACCTTGTCAAGCTCTCCATTCTGCACATATGCAGCTTCCAGACATAACTTCAGCAATTTCACAATCAAAATTTGTACATGTAGTATTTCAAAATAACGCGGTCTTGAGTTCACACAGAGATAGACAAAAGCAGACCACTTACTACCAACCAACAACCAACTGTTTTGTCCAAAATGGCTGGTGTTGGTTTAATTGCGCTCTCTGCCATTAAAGGCTGATCGTTTGTTTTTGGCTCAGTCATTGTAAATGCAGGATGCTTTGAAAGGATAAGTAAACACTTGATGGCTACATTATGTAATATCGTGCTAAAGGCTAAGGTCGCAAGTCTACATTCTTACCAACAATCTGTGTCATTGGAAACGTGGAGATGAACAGCATTGCAGTGTAGAGCTAGTTAGGTCAAGAGTGATGAGCAAAAATATGTGATCACACTGTTATTTCTTTCCAACATAACACTGTTTAGCTGACACTCGGAAGATGCTTTAATTTTGTGTATTAATATATGTTTCTTTAAACTACAAGTAATTTTTAGGATGACGACTAACCAGTGTTTTTGGCAAATGAAGCACTATCTCAGGAGACAATTTTTGATTGAGCTGCTGGGATGTAAACTTTGGAAAATCAAATAAGGAGCAGTTGGGCTAATGTTGGCATCATGGACTGACAGTGAAAGGCAGTTATGCGCTACACAGTGGTTTTACCAACTGTGTAGCCTATTAGTTTTTTTGACACCTCCAAACTCACATCAAGATGCAGCCACTAATTTGGGATTTGACAGTCATTGTTCAGGCATGAGGTCTATTGAATGGTGAATTAAGTGTTTGCAGAAGGAAAGAAGAGTTTATATCCACAAGTTTAGTTCAAGTTAAGGTCGTATTAAAGGATTTAAACTGCATGACCAGCAGATAAAACCCTGCATGTGCCAGTTTTAGAAACATATGTTAGGTAAAGTAATGTGATAAACATGCTTATAGCTTTCTTAAATGCTACAAACTGTTATTGCAACTTGTAATACTGGTGATATTGGTATAAAGAAAACACGTGTGGTAAACAAGAGGAAAACAATGGTGTTTGTCCCTTCAGCTTTCAGTAACATATTCTTGTCTCATGTACAGTTGCATAATCAAAGAGAACCTGCGAGCACTGAGTAACACGCTATGCACAGTGACAAAGGTCATGGGATCAGGGACAGGTGTCATGCTGAAATGAATGTTCTCCATTAGTAAAAAAGACTAAAGGAGCTTTTGGGATGGAACAAGACACTGGTAATGTTGTGGAGAAATAAAACCACAATACAGGAGGTACAGTATTCCAGCTGCATGCACATAAACCCAAAGTAATTCATTAATAATTCAAGAGAAAACAGAAAGAAACAGGATTGTTTGGAATGGAACATGAGAATAGTGTTGACAAACCGATATAGGATGAAATATGATAATGATTAAAAGCTTGTATGTAAAAAAGGTCTTACATGAGTTTTGTGAATTTTAACTGCACCTGGTGTTAAAATTTCTTGACATGCCATAATTAGATTTAATCCAAAATAATCCAAAAGGAGACTGTAGAACATCTTTCTCATGGTGGGGCTGTCACCCTCTTGACTTACTCTTTGACTATGTCATACATTTTTATGACATTTATTTCACTAAGATCAAATGCCCTATCTTGCAATGTTAATGACAGTGAAAAATAATGTGTATCAACCTGTGATTCAAATCGATTACTTTTTAAAAAAAATAAATCAACAGGCTAGTAGTTAACTCTGCTGAAAGACAAACAAAAACAAACAACAACCACAACAAAAAAAGAAAGAAAAGAAAGAAAGAAAGAAAAGCTAAGCTGAAGACATAACCTCTTTGGAAGAGGTAATAAGGAACCATTTCTCTAATTGCTGCTCCATCAGTAAATGTCCCTCACCACAGGAACAAGTTAAGAAAAAGGTGCAGTTACTTGTCACTTGAATAGACCAATCAGGTGCCATCAGGTTCATTCTTCTCCTTCCTCAGGGAAAGAACGAAATGCTGAATAGGCAATGATTGCACTCACCAAAATCAGAATCCAGTCCATGGGAATGCTATCACTAAGAATAAAACTGGACTCTGAATGAACTGCTGAAGAGAAACACTGCTACACTGAGATCATTATTCTAAAAAAAGAAACGCAGCCATTGCTGTTTAATGTCTCAGCATAATTCATCCTTTAAAAACATCCAATGCTCGGTTTCACCTCCTCCACTGGTCTTTATTTAGAGCCCATAACAGTTGTGATTATGAGCTTTAACACCTTTCTCTCCTCCCTTAAAGACTCATTAATGTATTCCTCGGAGTCCATAATGTTTTTTATTTTTAAAACACCGGATGGGTTGTGTGCTGGAGAGGCCATTAAACACACAATAAGATAGCTATAAGATGTAAAAAGAAGAGAGTTTTGCTTAAACATTAAAGGCATTTTTTTAAAGTTAAGTGTTTCTTTTGATGAGTTACTCTAATCAAACAAGATGTCTGCAGTCTAAGACAATCGAACGTGTAAAAAAAAATCCATAACCTATTTGTTTTAATCATCAAGCGTAGAGGTGACTACAGGGAAATAATATGACAGGCAGGCAGGTGAGGGGTCAGATTACCCCCATGACATAGATAGCTGACAAATTCTTCTTCTTCCCTCCTGCTGAGAAAAGAGGCCAAGCTCCCCAAGACCAATAGGTCAGTGTGCACTTACGTCTTCATAAATAATGCATGGAGCTCCATTTGAACCAGCAGGCTGTGGAACAACACAGTGGTGCTATCCAGGCCTGGTGCATGGTTCATACATTAACCATTCATCATGCTGTGGACAGGCGATGGAGACCCTGCCTTTCAAACTGCTGTAACGATACTGACTCAGCTCTTGCCTGTGTGAGCTGTCACACCACTTGTACACACATGTTTTATGGACGTACCTGCTTGGACTTTTGTTATGTGCAGGAAGTAATACATACATGTCATAACTTACAGTGTGTGTGGATTATTTCAGGCATGGTTGTACAGCAATGTGTGCTGCAAAGCAAGCAGAAAGAGAAAAGAGATGTCTTGTCACTGAACACATTGAACACATTGAACAAAAAAACAAATACAAACAAACAAAAAAATGCAGGCAAAATAAAGTCCCCCGTAAATTACAATTAAGATATTATTTGGCATTTTTACCCAGAAGCACGACTGTGGACATTTTAGGAAAATTGTAGCAATTTTTGAGGTGCAGCGATGAAATAATTAGTTTTTTAATTGTGTAGCAGAATGACTGAATATTAATCACTCACAGTTTTGATTAAACTTTAATATCAAAGCAAATGTACAAACTGTTTTTTTTTTTTTTTTGTTAATGGCCAATTTAACTGCTTTCTGACTTTTTTCCGACATATGCCATAAATCAAAAAATAATTAAGTCGACGACATTGATAATAAAGAAATAATCAGAAATATTTGCAGCCCTGCTTGTATTATAGATGCTGATATCTGGCAGACTGCCAAGTGACTCTGATGCTAAATGCCAGGAAAATGGTGTTAAAAGACACTTTATAAGCATTGCCTATGTTCAGTTGTGGACACATCGTACCACCATTAGACTAAATGGGTTATTCTAACAAAAATAACAGTAATGAGAATTGCCTAATCAACAATAATTTGGTATTTTACTAGATCCTACGTGTTGATGCTCTTTGCCACTCGGTCATTTCCTATCACAAGTATATTCAATGTATTGAAGATATAATGCTTCATAACCGACGTTTTCAAAACTGTGATTTTTGTAATAAGTGCTTCTGTGGTGATTAGTGTGAGGACACTCCTAAATAGAAAAAGTTGTTTCAAATTTTAAAGTCATAATAGCAGATTTTCTTTTCTTTCTTTTCTTTTTTTTCTTTCTTTTTTTTTTCTTTCTTTCTTAATAGAGCCTATCTCAGCATGGCAGCAGCATATTTAATCTTCAGTATGCAGATGCAGCTCTCTATGCATGAGATGACTCCATGTCACACATTTGCTGAATTCTGACACCAGGCTTCCCCCATCCCCCTCTCATGCCAAAAAATATGTGACTAAAACGGGATTGAAACATCCCATTCCCCAAATGATCCCTTATTCCGTTTTAAATTCCTGCGTGGAATAATTGGCTGCTGAGGAAGCATCTTGCCTATAAAGTCATTATTTTGGGAACTGCGGGCTCCTGGTGGTCCCGGCCAATCAAGACGCTCCAGGTCCAAGAATGAGGAGCCCTGAACTTATTAACCCAAATGATCACGACTAACTCGCATTGGCTCTCGGGATGGGGGAGGGGGGAGGGGGGGTTGCTGCAAATGTGATGGTTATAAATCCGTGATTTAACTTCAGTGGCCGTCTGTGAGTCTGCACCAAGGTCTTCAGCTTCATCCACTGCCGGCAGGCTGCTGCGCCTCCTCATCCTCAGACTGTGAGGGAGCAGCTCAGGAAGGAGGAGGGTGGAGAGGAAAATAAATAAAGAAAGAAAATCTTTCAGCACCGGAGCTGTCCGCCGCTCTTGAAGAAGTCTCTATTCCTGCCAAGGGGGTGAAGCTGCTTCCGACTGTAAATTTTCTCGGTGGGACTGTGAGGGGAAGGAATAATAAACTGCCGTGCCATTCATCTCCCTCCGAGGCTGGCGACCGGCGGGTGAAGGCGCAAACACTTCATTCGAGCAAAGTCTTGCCATGCTGGGCAGCCGGGCTTGAGGCAGAGAAGACAAAGTCACAACAGCAGCTTATTACTCTTTACGGTGAGTCCACATATGCCTGCTTTCCTATACCGCTCTCCTGTGTTACGTAACAAACTGCTGCTCCACATTTAGTTTTTTTTTTTTATTATTATTTTGTAATTTTGCGTTTGGCTGTGACGGGACTCTTACAGGCGGATATGCTGGGGAGCCTCATTACAGCTGCTTGTATCATGTGAGATGAATATTTAGGTCATCATGCATGGGTGTGGATGCGCGGTTTTAACTACAGGAGTTCATGTTGCTCCTCTGAGTGGCTCTGGCTGCTTTTGCGTCCATTTCTGTTTCATAACAAATTAGAAAATTCTACAGAAATTTTCACTCATTCGGCATCTAGTTGGTACATGTACGTCATTTAGGGAATATCTAAGTGTTAAAGCAGTAGACTTTTTCTCTAATTTTACACAATAAGTTGCATCAGTGACAGATCCTGTAACTAATGGAGAATTCTGAGTTGCTGCTCCTTCCTGCTGCAGATATTCTGTGTGGTTTGCTCTGTCCACTCTCTCCCGGCTCTGTCCCACAGGGGAGAGCTGCTGTCCATTAAGCCCTCCATCAGTGTTTGTTTTCAGCCCTATTGTTGGTACATATTCTAGCCCTCGCAAACATGCCAGTTTCGGTGTTATCTTTGGAGTGAGTCCTGCTCCTCAGCCTGTGACAGATCCCTGCAGCCTGAGCTGCTTCGTCGCCGCCCGCTCTGTGGTTATTGTCAGACTCTCTCAGAGTGTTTGGCTGGCACAGTCTCTCTGCCTGGCAGCGCCTGAATGCCAACGTGAGCCTAACGATGCATTGAGATTTAAATTCCTCCACCATTCAGACACTTTTTGGGGGGTTCGTTCACAAGCTGAATTTGAAAACCCCAGTATACATTTGTTGAATGTTGGGCGTGTTATGTTTCATGTGGAGAATGTTGTTGTGCGCAGGCAGGAGAGGAGGGAATGAGATGCCTGAGGGAGAGTTGCTGTTGTTTCATACAGCAGTATGTTTCTTCTAGACCAAATGAGGAATCTCACCAGTGCAGACCAGAGGGCAGCAAGACCATGCATGACCTTTTGTGTTTGATTCTTTTGGCTCTGCGTGTACACATAGTCTGCATGGTTGAAATGGCTGTTAATGATTCCACTCATTCGCTATTACAGGGATCAGGGTGAACTCGTTAGTGTAATTAGTTCCAGGTCTTTGCTTCCCTGGTCCGTGGGTGAGATCTTCGGCTAAAGGAGGATTCATTCCCATGAAAAGGCATGCTTTGTGGGGCTTCCATTCAAAAAATCCTCCCCCTCCTCTTCTGAAACAGGACTGAAAAGGAGGACTGGTTGGGATTCTAATCAGCACAGAACAGTGACATCCAAAAGCTTTGGGAAGGGAATCATACAGTACAAATAACATGAGAGCAAAGCCAGATACAGATTAGCATCCTTTTTATGCATTTATGAGATAATATTTCTTAATACATTACAGTGTGTCGGGCAAATGTGGATAAGATATTAGGTCTTCTAATGATCTGTTGTCTACTAGGGTAGAAAGAACCGGAAAGCACAAATTCTTTGTTTTTCAAGCAAATCAGTGACTGCTGTCCTTACTTGACCTTGTGCAACTCAAGAAGTCCCAAAGATAAAGTGAAGATGAAACAAAAAAAGCCCTACAGGTAGCTTTTAGCAGTTATGAACATGAAGCACCCTAAATTTAATACTGATGCCTCACATCATACCTCCATTGGCAAGTATGACCATCGGCAAGAAGATTAAAGATTACTATCCCGTCTTTTACAGTGCCTTTGCCCGGTTTGCTCAGTCGGCAGAAAGGCTACGAAACGCTTCACGTAACACAGACCAGAGGAGACGATTTGTTGTTTACGATGATACAGTGTTCTCTTTTTACTGTCTATGGTTCGTAGCAGGAGGACATTTTTCTTCAGATAACATCAATATTCTTTAATGATTACGTCCTGAAAAAAACAATCTTGCATTCTAAAGAACACTCTTACAGGCTTTTTTTCCCCAAATATAGAGAGAACAACCATTGCCAGTGGAGTGTGTGTTTTCTCATTCTCCTGATAACACACTCAATTAAGTTTTCCTTCCAGAACATTCCCCATAATAAGGTCTATCTCCAAAGGTGAAGCTATTTCAGCTAAATTGTTGAACATGGCAGCCAGTCACGCACTCACTGTGACCTTGTGCAACATCTAGAAGCAATATCCTCTTGGGTTTTCTCAGTGGCACCTGGTCAGCCAGATGTAACTATAATGGCAACAGAACCGCTTATATAAAGAGCTCTAAGTTAAAGAATAATATCTTTTGGCACAGGAACTGATGGTAGAGTGATATTGACATTTATTAGTAGTGGAATATTTTACCTTGGACTGATAAATGGCTGTTATATAAGCTTCTGTAGATCTCAATAACATCCCCATGGTGACACTTGGGCTGCAAAGGACTGAATACTAATATAGCCCTTAAAGAGTCCCCGTTGGCCTGGTACACTGCTGCTTATAGGAGAAAATGGATCCAATTCAAACTAGAAATTTTGAAAAAACAGAAAAAAAGAATCAGTAATATGATTTCTTCTTTTCAATCTAAGATGAAAAGGACTTCAGATCATTCAGGACAAGAGATCATTAACAGGGCCAGACCGATATATGGGTTTGCAGATATTATCGGCCGATATTGGCCTATTGCAGATATATTGGTATCGGCGTATATGTTCTCCGATAAGTGCCAATAATAAAGCTGTTTTTTAAGGGTGGAAAAAAAGCTTGGACTAGTGATTTAAAATTGTGTAATCACGTAGTTTGTCCAGCAGAGGGCGATCTGTTTCGTAATAACTAAGAAGTGAAGTGTTTACTGTTCAGTAGTTAATGTTTGGAATAAAGTTGGTTAGATATCCTGCCTGGATTATGTATCTTTGTCACATGTAATTAATAACCACATTCAAAATACTAAAATAGAATATCGGCCAATTTATCGCATATTGGAATTTTCTTACTTCTTAATATCAGCATTGGCATCGGCCCAAAAAATCACGTATCAGTCGGGCCCTAATCTTGAATACAGTGATGATGACGTGTCAGTCCTGCGTTTCAGATGCTGTTGCTGCTGTGAATTAATACAGTGAAAGAATTGTGTTCTGCTCGCCTTGGTCTTGTAGTGTTAAATTAATGAGTGAACTGTGCTCGGTCTACAAACGAGATTACTCAGATGAGCAGAAAAAATCACAAGGATTCAAGGAGCACTTTGGTGCCACCTCCCTTAGAAATTATCAATATTTATTAAACCAGGATGCTCCTGAGAGCTTTATCATCCGAGTGCTCGTCACTCTACAGCTGACATGAATCAAGAGACTGAATGCATATTGAATTTATAATATTAAGTAAAGCCATATAAAATGCCAGAGAAAATAAGGAAACAAATTGGATTGTCTTCTCTATATATTTCTCCAGAATCTCTTTGGAATATGAATGGATGTGGGGAAACTCCAGATCTTGTCACAGACATGAAATTGAGTTGCTTGCTGATGATCTTAGCCATCTTGAGAATATTCTCTCAGTGCAGCTTGACAGAGTAACATTTTCTCAGTCATATGCATATGTCAGGTTCTGCCCCAAGGAGTGGCCCTGTTTTCCTTCTCTTGGTCCGGATCTTTTTTTATCCAGAGGCATTTAAATCATTCAGAGGGGTCTGGGAAGGAGAGCAGAGCAAAAGAGGCAGCTGCTCCTGCAGGAGCCTAGTAAACGTCAAGCCTGAGGGAGTTTTGCCCGCAAATGTAATATGAAAGGGGAATTCGGGTGACTGCTGAGCGTTATTGGTGTAACTTTTTTAATATATTTGGCACTT
>JAPXVT010000012.1:6694916-6706819 GCA_029823135.1 Acanthurus reversus
TTGTTTGTTTGTTCCCCTCAAGAGCGGGATACCAGATTTTGTTAATAAGAAAAAGTAAATAACATCGACTCCACTATCTGCATATATAAGTGTGTACAGTATGTCTGTTAATCAAGATGGACTATAGCCACTTTAATACAGAGAGATATACCAGTACCTCTTATATAATGCATATAACATGAAGAAAAACTGGAAGATAAAGTGAATTCATGAGGATGAAAGCAGAAGAAAAATGTTCTCCTTTACTGGTAGATTTTTATATGTGTGGCATTGCTGTGTGGCTGGATGAAGGGCAGTCAGCGGGAGGTGGTCTTGCCTTTGTAGAAAATGAGTCAACATAAGTTAATTATATGTGGAATGCTGCTCTGTAGCTAATTAGGTCTGAAGTATTGAATTGTCCCTTGCTGCTTCAGAGTCATGTCTGGTGTCAGATGAGCTGCTGCAGTACCGTCACTTTGCATCCAAGCAGCAGTTTGAGAAGGACCTGACTGACGAGCAAGAGGAGGAAGTCCTGGCCCAGTTTGCAGCATTGGATCCCGAGAAGAAGGGTCAAATCGAGTGGTCAGACTTCCTCTACTTTGAGTCTCTGGCAGTATTGAGGAAGTTACGCACAGAGGTAAAAATCACAGTTGGGAAACAAGATGACTAGGCCTATATATTTGAAATATGATTGTAAAAACAGTATATATAATCCCAAACGGCATAGTGCCTGAAAGTCCCAAAGTTACCCTTAACTGGAAAAGCCTCGACACTTAACCATGACACAGCAATATAGCAAGAGCAAACTAGGAAGAAATAGATTTCTATGGGGGGATGGTATAAAACCTTGAAAGGTAGACCATTTTTATTGTGTCCTTTTGCTAAGTAAATGCCATATCAATGAAATTCATCATGCTTTTCTGTTTAAATAACAGAAAATGCCGTTGCCAAACTTCCAGATATCTGGTGTTTGCTTCCGCTATAGGTAACATCAAGCTAAACAGCAAAAAATTTGTCAAGACTAAGTCAAATAACCCCAAGCTTAAGCTCTTTAGCTAAGCGAATACTAGATCACCAGTTATACTGTTCAGTTGTAAAACTTAATCGACAACTTCCAGCCAATCAGAGTCCAGAATTCTCAATTACCATGATAAAACTTATAGTAAATGTGCATACATTCTTTCATTCACTGTGATATAGAGCAACTACAATGAGTGAGGGGGTCTACCTTGCCTCACTATACAAAAACAACAACAAGGACAACAACAACAACAACAAAAATACTGTGTTGCAGCTCTTTATGGCCAAACTAATGTTGTTCACATTCTTTCATCTACAGTGGCAGGACTGTGTTACTGAAAAAGATTTCAGGGCCTTAAGGTATTTTTTTGATGTTGCTCTGTCATGTTCTAGTACAAAATTCTAAATCCAGGTTTAGAAATAAATAAAAGGAATAAATAAAAGGTATCGTCAAGCCTTGTTGGCTGAGTATCTGACAAAGGAAAACCTTCAGTTGATCAGCCAATTTACTCTAAATAGCTTTGTAGAGAATGCAGCAACATGGCAAGAATACATAATATCAAGGTTAGCTTGGTAGAACGGGCTGAGAGGCAAATGCTTGCATCTACCTGTATGAATTAGTCATTTTAATGGCACTTGATCACCAAGAAGAAGTTAAAATATTGTAGGCTTTGTTTTTCGCTTGGGAGATGATGATGATTAAGACCAAAGACATCAGCCCTAAAAATACATCTGCCATGCCCCTACAGCATGAAGGAGGATTAAAATAAATATGTGTGAATCAAAGGTGTAAATCCATGCCACCTCATCTCAAACACCATTTGGATTTTATTTTCCTCAGAACTCACTGGTGCGTCTGTTGACTGGCAAGGAGAGAGACAAAGCACGGTCAGTGTTTTTGGGTCTGAGCCAGGACAAAGACGGCGTGATCGCAAGAGCAGAATGCCGCCAGGCCCAGCAGTCCTGGTTCCAAAAGCTCAACAAAGACTCGCAGTCCTGCAATGTGAGGTGAGCACATCATAGTCACTGAATTCAGTCAGTTCTAAGCCCAGCAGTACACAGTAAATATTAAACTGAGAACATTAGCTGAGTATCTTGAGGAAACACAAGTATTCCAAGTCTAGACTGAGATAAAAGGCATGTATCCTTGCACAAGTCTGGCAGGAGTTTGGAGAGTAAAGATCTCATCTTTATGCAAACTGCAGCTGGCAGAGGAATAAAGGGTTTCGCTGCTCAGGGAAGAGAGACAGTGAGAAAGAAGACTGGAAGCATGATAATAAGCTACGTACTCTTCTCATTGTGGGCAGCATAATCCACAATAAGTGTTCATTTTCAGCGCTTTGCAGATGACACACCAATTTTCTTTTCAATGATAAAATCAGTGGAGACAGGGTTTTGTGTATTCAGCAACAGAAAAACAGAAAACACATTCACTGTTAAGTTGATTTCTCTCAGGTCGTAACTTGCAGACTGCAAGAACCAAAGTTAACCATGTTATTGCAGCATGAATTAAAGCTGAGGTAAGCAAAATTTGGAAATCAAGTTAGCTGTAGCATTAGATACGGAAGTAACTCGGCTGCACCATCTCCTTCCTGTTTTTGCTTCAGCTCACGTTTTTTTTCATTTGTTGTCACTCTGTCTTTTTAGGCCAGTTTACACTAAAGATTTATAAAGAGACTTTTTGAAGAATTGCAGGGAAAGTTGCAGCAGTGTAAACTGGTCAGCTCAAATCAAGCTGGCTAACGGTGTTGCCTGCACCTCAGCTTGTCAAGTTGCCAGAGGCCAGCTTAAAAACATAAGGCACGCCACTTGTTTCAGCAGCCAATCAGCTTGTAGCGACATCACCTGTCGTGAAGAAATGCAAAGTAGAGCAGCCAATAGGAACATGTGCTCCCTGAAGTTACAACCGGAACTTGAAATTCTTGGACAAAAATCAAATACGGTATCATCACTGTCACATTCTGAGTAGTGGGACAGTGGTGGCCTAATGATTAGAGGAGCATGCTTATGATTGGAAGGTCACGGGTTCAAACCCCTGAAACAACAGGATTTATGTGGGTGGTGAAAGTGAAGGGAGCTGCTAGCCTCACCTCGCCCATGAGCAAGGCCCCCAACCCTAATTACTCCTGTGGAGCTGCTCAGTGGCTGCACATAAGACCGTGGTTGTACTGGGCAGCTTTCAGGTGTGAATGTAAAACTGCAAATGTATCAAGAGATTTCAGGGCTGCAGTGGATCCACCAGAGCAGCTTTAAGCAACTGTAAAGTTTCATTCTGTATAACATCCTTTGCTCAGACAGCTTTTTCTGTGAAAGGAGCAAAGCCTTGGAACCTGCTGCCTGATCACTTCAAATGTGCAGCAAACTTTAGCATCCACAAAAGGGCTACCAGATCCTGGTTAAGTCAGCAACAAACCTGTACTCATGTTTGATTTTTAAATGTAATTCTTTTAAATGTGCACTTAACGGTAATAGTATTCAGCTGTACTCTTATTGCTTTTTCTTTTAGCCTACCACGTTGTTTTTATTTCTTATTTTTACAAAAGTCCTTCAAGGGATGGGTGTTGCAAATTAGCATCTGCAATAAACACTGTGATACAGTACTTGCAACGGACAGCTGATGAGTTTCTTCATGTATATTGTATTTGTCCAGTGTCAAACAATGCTTCTCTGTCTTGCAGAGGAGCTTTCGGCTGACTTATTGCAGGCATTGTATTTTACTGGCACGTTGACCAGTGCAGAATGCAATAAATGCTCACACTATGCAACAAAAGTAAAGGCAACAGGACTGCATTTTATGATGATAAGTCCAAAAATGTTTCTTCAAAGACTGTTTATGTCTCTCTCAAGTAAAACATATTCAAATCATGTCTTTATCAAAAAAGTGAAAATTGAAAATCAGCTAGTTCATTCCGTATGATGCTGAAGATGACTGAATTCCTGCTATTCCTAAAAAGTCACGTATTAGATTAATGAAGCTTCAACTATATTTTTGAACACTCTTGAGGGCGACTCAACTCAAAGGCTGTTTGTGCTTTGCTTGGCTGAGATTAATTAGGGTTTCATGTCTGAAATCTCTACAAAATATTGACACAATAACTTGAACATACCGTACAGGCAATCCAACTGAAATCCAATCCAACAACCACGCAACAAGCACTACCTTTGTACTGGATGAAAGGAGAGATGAATTATTAGATACATTTCACAATGAAACGCAATCTGGTGCAACTCCACAACAAAGTGAAGCCTCAAAAAATGACCATCAAGATGAATATACACCTTTCTGGCAGAGTCATGACAAAAATTAACATCATAATCTTCAAAAGTCTTTACTAGATAATCATACAACTAGATTTCATTCTGTTGTTTTTTATGGTGTCCTCCCCAGTACTCTATTTAATGGCTAATATAATTCATGACAAACAGTACAATCAGAAATCACTCATCAATCATTCATATTACGATACATGTAATCATTTTAAAGGTGCCATATGTAAGATATCATCACATATAGCATTACAATTCTTTAAAAACTCAAAACTTTGTTCGAATGTGGCATAAAATATGGTCAAGTCCACTTAAAATTATTTGACCTAACCTAATTTAAATTAATGGACCCATTATAACAAAGTGTTCATAATGTAGTCTACAGGTGTCCTATGGTCTCATACCATGATTTTTTACCTCTATATAGTAGTTTTATTGCAATTGGTGGTTAAGTATTACAGATAGCACCTTTAAAACAATATCAGTGCTTCTTTATCACTTCATACTCACAAACAGACCTCATCAGAGTAGTAATATTTAGGGATGGGACAAGCTCCAAATTGTCTGATCTGTTGGATCAGAATGCCATTGACCTTATCAATTCCTTTAATCAGTGCTGGCAGGTTTTTCTGACAGTTATACATTACAAACCAGTAATATCAAACTAATGAGTCCATGTTGCTGGAAGTTTGCAACAGTAAAGAGTCATAGCAGAGAGGAAGAAATGGTCTAAAGGTGGTCTTTATTTCATGAAGAAATATCACAGCAAAGCTACTGTAATGTCTGTAGAATGATCCTTTTAAGTAAAGGTGGAAACACAAATTGCTAAAACATCTTTCTATACAGCATGGACTTAAGTGGCAGGAATGATGTGTGTTAGATTTCTGCATACAAATGTCACTGCTTCCCAGCTGAGCAGCACGTCCATCAAAGAGGGTTATTATCCTGTGTTATGTAACATTAATGCACATGCACTAAGAATAAAAATGAACGCTGTACAAGTACTCCTCTATTTCATCCATTCATTTTAGATGATGACATTACAGACTGTTGCTACGACTGACTCTTAGACTGCAGGCAGCTCCAGTAAAATTGAATTGAATTAAGGAATTAATAAAGGAATCAATAAAGAATCAGAACAATAAACAGAATCAATTATGGTATTGATATCAATAAAATCTTATCAGTTCCCATCCCTGGTAATAATATAAGGAAATTAAGTTCTGATTGACTCTGATGAGGTTATATTTGTTTGTACTCTTGTGTTTGTGCGACATTTCTGTTTGTCAGCATTGGAAAAAGTTCCGATTTTTTGTACTCCATTACAAGTTAAAAAGTTCTGCATGAAGTAAAAGTACATATTATAAGTATTTATGAAAAATGACCCCATTGAGATAGTTAACTATTATTTTTTTAGTCAATTACTGATTATTGTTACTGATGCATGTCGTAATGTGAGGTCATTGTGAAGCAAAAGTCTCTCACTTACTGTACTTTTATACTGGTGGGTAGTTTATTATTATGAAAATGCATCATATTTTATAAACTAACCTCTTCAATAACTTGTTTTGTATGTTAAATCAGAATCTGCATACGCAATTAAAATTAAACAATTAAACTTAGCAAAGTAAATATTCTTTGGGGAGTTTTTGGAATATTTATGACATAGTAAGTATAAAGTAACATTAAATGGAGAGTAAAAGTAGATTTGTATTTTGTCGTTTAACCACTGAAGTGTATGTATTGTATGTGCATGCATGTTTGTGCATGTGTTTTTACTGCTTATGTGCTGTCATATCTGTGCTGTATCATTCCATCCATCTCACCTATTCAACATGCGGCATTCCCCACAGACTCATGGGACTCTTCTCTCCTATGAATTGTGGGTGAGTGTGACTCAGCACTGCACGGCTTCTCTCCTTTTTCCTCACTTTAGCACTCTGGAGCACTCTGCAATCCTGTATTGTCAGACAACCCCTTGATTTAGATCTCAGTCTTAAAAGAACCCTCTCGACTCCATACTGGAACTTCTTCTTGAACTTACAGCAATTAGAGCAGCGAATGAATGAATGAATGAGCAGAATGTGAGCCCTTAATGTAATCACTGTAGCTCTTGTTATACTGAGACATGGATACAATTCAAGCTGGCCTCTACTTACAGGGATCAAAAGAAAGCCTGTTGTTCTTTGTCGGAGCTTTGCTCTAAAAGCCTCACTTATAATATAAATGTAGAACTACACTGTGGACATAAAGGGTGCAAGTGAGCAATGTGCACATCAGGTCCACACATAACACTAAAAAAAAGGAAACCTCATTTGTGCTCATTAAAACCAGACATCAAATGAGTCGGAAAACTCTGCTTCCCTTTGATCGCTTGAGTATAGACGTTACCAAGCTACAGTGTGAGGGTGAAGAGGAGTTTGTCAAGCAGTCATCAGTCAGAAGGTTCATCAGAGGAGCTTCTGTCTGACTCCATGAGATAAAAACCTCATGACTCAGAAAGGTGTGGAAGACAGTCGTTGGGGTCTTGCATGAAAGGGGAAGTGACATCGTCATGCTCCATATTTCTAAGCTGTATTACTAGACTGAAGTGGTCAAAGAAAATTCAGTCAAAAATACATATGTTAAATTGCACTTACCCACTGACATTAGACAGTTAATTAGGTATCTTTACCGTACTATACTGTACCGTCACTGTTGTGACATTAGAAAGAGCAGCACTGGTTCTGAGATGATTAGTTGATGGACAGAAGATTTATCCGCAATTGAGATTTTTAAATTAATCATGTTGGCCAATTAAACACCACTTTTCTTTGTTTTATGATATAACGAGAGAATTATCCTGTTTGTGCACAAAACAAATCATTTGATACCACCTCATGACTGACAAAATGTAGTCTTCAAAGTAATTAAATCAGTAAAATAACTGTATATTTCAGCATATAAATCATCACAGTACTTATTGGACTTATAGATGAACGTTAGAAAAAGCTGAAATACTTGCCTACAAATTAAATCTGCAGGATTTTTGCATTGTGATAAGAAAAAACACACAATCTAATAAAAACTGGAAACAGTAACTTTGTTACGAAATGGCTTGGCTCAGGCACATTGCTCTAAAGTCTAGTAAAAGTAGTACAGCTTTCGCCTTGTAAAAATCATCCTTTCTATTAAAAAAAAGTGGGAATGGAGAAATGATTTAGGGTGTATTTTCTTTTTTTTATGAAATGGAGGTGTGTTCTCCTCTAATTAACTGCTGTTGTATCACATTTTCTAACATGCACTCTCTCTCTACTTTTTACTTTGTCCTCCTGTACAGTATAAGTCACGTTGGCCCCATATGCGAGAGCAGTCCAGCTAGCTCTGGCAGTGAAAGGAGCAATGAAAGCAGGTTTGTCTTCTTTTACATATGTAGTGGGTCTGTAAAGTGGCAGATACAATTAGTAGAAACAGATAACAGCCATTCATTAGATCCAAATTCAGTAAAGGTCTTTACTCGCCCCTAACATGTTTCATAGGCCTGCAGACCCTGTCAACATTAAAATTTACATTAACATTTTCACCCAATCAGAAATGGCTTAGATTTTTCCTACAGGACCAAACTTCTTAAGGTCTTTTCACACCACCGCACGGCTACTCGCCGCCTCCGGTCGATTCAATGAGGAAAGGGTGGCAGAGGGGAGGCGGTTTCAGCCGCAGTGGTAGAACCAAGAAGCAGTTGCTGCCCACGTGATCGCGCACAGATTTTGCCCTGCTGCTCAGAGTTCACAGTATTGAACTTTAGCTACGCAAAGCGGACCTCTGGTTTTGTTCGGTACTAGCTAACCTTAGCACCCACTCTGCAAAACTTTTTCTTCATTCGTTTTAACATACTTTAGCATCTGCAGCCTTTCTCGTCGCTGGAAAAGCAGCAGGATGAAAGTTTGTAGGCAGGACGAAAGTTTGTTATTAATTTTTTTACTCCATCTTTTTGAACAACATGGGACGCAACACTGCAGCACATGCCGGAATAGCAAGCGCTGTGGCTCTGTAAGCAAACAGGGAGGACCCCACTACTTTGTTGTTCTAGCTGTACAACACAGCTCTACAGTCGTACAAGAAACCATAAGAAAATCTGTAGGCTAAAGGGCACAGAATTTCTACCAAAGAGATAACAGTTAAATAATCCAAATATGTAGAGATTGTTGGTTACTTGTGTCTTGTGTGTAGCGTTATTACTGTCTCAACCTAAGCACGTCCCTGTCATTGCTTACGTGGAGCACAGCGGTAGCAGCCTCTTTTGAAAACACCAGCTTTCTGGTTGAATCCTTCAGCGGCGAGGTGGTTTTCACTGTTGTTACCGCGCGGCGGTGTGAAAAGACCATCATGGCTGAGAAGACCCCACAATGCAAAGAAAGTGGGATTTGAAGTATTCCATGGGCAGCAACAGTGGGATTAATTCTGGTTGAAATGATGTAACTTAGAAGGCTGCAGTGGCTCCAGCCTTGCTTCTCGTGCAAATGACCTTGAACTCACCACATAATAAAGACTTCTCATGACTTCCGAGATTTCCCCTCATGCCACATTACAACATTTTGCAATCATTTCAGCTAATGCACCGGCACTTAAGACAGCGACCACAGGGAACCGCAATTACAAAGAGAGCTACACAAGGGAGTCTTATTAAGTTGAATACTAATTAGCAGAACATGCTAAGAAAGAGGTCTGACAAACACTGTTTTTATAACCAAATTTTTAAGCAGCATGAAGCAAATTACAGCTGAGCAGAGCCCAGATACTTACAATAATGATATTACCCAATCATTTCTACATTGTTACTGTATTGTGCTGTGAAGTGGCGTCTGCTGTGTGGGATAATGCTGCACTTCCACAAATTTAGTCTGTTAAATACAAGTGAGACACTTACAACCCCCCCAAAAATACAGATATCAGAGTATTTTTGTGTGTGCGTGGCCAGGAAAAGGCTGGTGTCATTCTATGGATATAAAAAACATATAGATTGACATTGGGGATTTAAGCAAATACTGCTTGCATGTTAATAAAACAATGCATGTGTTTGGAACTACTTCGAGCTCCAGCTACACGTTTGGTGCTTTATAATGAGTTTTTATTCGATTTTGAGGGTCTGTGTATGATTGACTAAAAAAGATGACACTGTATGTGTTCATAGTAGTAAAGGAACACACCACCTAATGCAACAGTACGAAACCCCTCAAGGGACACAGGCAGAAAAAAACAAAAAAACAAATTAAAATAATTTGCGGCTCCATGCAAAAGCATGGCTCATATTTCTTTTGGACACACAGAGCTCCGTCGAACAAAATATTAAGAAATATTAGGCTTTGGCTACACAGGCAATTATTGTTAGTAGAACCAAATCATCGTTTTCTTTTGTCTTTTCATGAGATGTTTTGACATAAGAAATCTATAGAAACTATAACACAACAGCTTTTTAAAGTGGCAGCGTCGAAGATTGGAGCTACATTATTTCTAACAGCACCATTGGCGATAAGCTGTAAAAGTAGCAAACTATTGGCCCTCATCTCCCAGAATCCGTGTCAAAAGCAAACAGTGTCGACTGTAAGACGTCAGTAGATTCCCTCTTTCCCCTCTTCAGAACAGCTGGTTTTCTTTTTCTTTGGACCTGTACTTGTACTTGAACTGCTGTCGCCTGGATGCCGTGTTTTCTCGTGACTTCCAGGACATGAAAAGTACCTACGCTGGTCAGATACAACTAAGAGCAGCCTGTGGGGTTAGCGCCACCTACCCTCTGGACAGACCAACCCCTGCTGACTGTGTAAAAGGTGTCACTAACTGTGTGCTGCTACTGATTTAGTAAAGGAATGTCACCACAGACACCCAGATCGCTGTACTCAGCAATGCTGCAACATTGTTTAACTACACTTCTGTGATGGATAGTGATTTTACAGACATTAACTGAATGAAATTACTTGATGGTAAAGTTGGAGCTATTTTATACTGTTTTTATCTTTAACAAATCTCATGAAGATACTTAAACCAGTAACATATCAGTGCGTCTGGGGTTGTTCCACTATTGATATCAGTATTGGTATCGACCTCTGATACGGACTAAAACACTGTATCGGGGGTCTGCAAGTACATGAGTTTAAGAGTAGATCTGATACCAGGAAATTTTTTGTTAGAAATGGAACCCAGCTACATCCTGGGCACCTTAATGTAACTTAACAGATTTTTTACTGCACAAACAGCCTGAATCCATGTTAAGCACATCCATGACATAACATAACTATTGAATGTTAGCAGGACGCAGCTGTAACAACAACAATAATAGTAACAACACTGTATTTGTTTTTTATACGCCACTGGTAACAGATTACTTTGTATCCACTAATACACAAAGTTCAAGTATCGAAATCGGTACTGCGAAGAAAGAACCGGTATCTGAACACACCTCTGCATGTCAGACTGGTCCCCAGTCTACTTGTTTTTAAAGCACGACTAAAAACTCACCTTTACTCTTTGGCTTTTAACCCAGCTTGAGAGTTGTATGTTGTTGCCTTTATGGTCGTGCTGTTTTTCTAACTGTGTGATGATTTTATGTTATTCATTTAATTTTATTCGATTTATGTCAACGTACAACACTTTGGTCAACCTGGTTGTTTTTAAATGTACTTTAGAAATAAAGTTGGACTGGACTGAATCGGATTGAATTGAAGTACCAACTTCCAACCTCCATCTGTGTTGTTCAGTCGTAAGTCAATTCACTCTTGTTGAAAACATAAATCTTTAAAACAGGACCCTGATACATACTTTCATTTTTTGCTGGGGACTATTTTCAGCTGCAGATGAATACAAATTTGATTTTCTAGTGTTTCCAGCAGCAAGACAGAGTTAGTGGGACTGAGTCAAAATAACTCAAGTGCCTGCATTTATGCCACACAGTGCTACAGTGTATTTTTTAGGGTTTTTGGACAGCACTGGAGCTCCGTGACATAGAGGAATAAACTGTATCCGATTTGACTACACAGACAATACACGCTGAGGATCAACTCATCATTGATTCTGGTTTTCAATCAGCCTCATTTACGTGAAACTGCAAAATAACGTCTTTAATTAGAGAAAGGAGTGATCTGAATGTGTCTCTCCTCTCATTAAACCATGCACTTAACAGCAATGACACACACACAGACGGTGAATTATACAAGAACAGCAACAAAAAGGCTTGTCGTCTAAATGCATGATTGAGAGCCCTCCTCATCTCCTCATGACAGAATGAAGTTGCTCCCGCACGCTCATTAAAGCTTCCCTTTCATTATCTCAGAGGGCAGAATAATGACCTCTCATTACAGCTCAACATGTTAATTTTTGGTTACTTATGTTTATTTCTCTCCATCAGATGAAACAACTAGTTAACAAATGCGGCTTACAGCATCTTTTTTAAATAATCAAAAATGACTCAATGTCCCTATTGTAGCCAGAAAACAGCCTGATGGTTTAAACAATGAATCATAAACGTTTTGTATCTGGAGAAAAACATCTTGCTAAATCAGAGACAGAGGCCCACGACCAGCTGCAAAAAGAAACCAGCACTTGAACGAACAATGTGTAATTTTTACCTCTAAGGATCTCTCAATCAAAATAATGACGTTGTGAGG
>JAPXVT010000012.1:7054331-7065606 GCA_029823135.1 Acanthurus reversus
CCAAAGTGGGAGGTTATGGTGGTCAGTTTGGAGTTCAAATCATGTCACTCTTTGACACACTGATCCCACCAAATATGCAGCAATGTATTTTTAACAATGGAAGCAATTATTCCTTTGACAGAGTCATCTTTCAAGCAGAGATTTACTCCTCTGACATAAATGAGCCGCAACCTGACCTGCACTGGAACAACAACCTCCTACAGGTCAGGGGCTGTTAAAGGCAAAGAAAGGAAGGACAGAGGAGCGGGAAAAGATGAAAAAAAAAAAAAAAAACATGGCAAAGGCAAAACAAAATGAAACCAAAATAGAAAACATACGGATGAAAAACAGAATAAATTAGGAATACATTAAAGAAACTCTGGCCTGACCCAGCTGTCATGACATGTTCTGGTTTTACTCCAGTGCCCCTTTGTCCCCAAGGCTTCATCAGAGATTTGTTCATCTCTTCTCTGTTTTTCTGCCCCCAAATCCTTACGCACACGCAAAGGCGTACACACACATGTACACACACACATAAATCTACTCGCCTGTGCAGTACGATAACTGTAAAAGTTGCTCCTTTTTGTGCTTGTTGTTTCAGTGACGGTCTACTTTTTCTAAGGGATTTTGTCCAATTTCTGAGATACAAGATTAAATATAAAAGCAACATTTATAGCATTGTAAAGTTCATTTTTAAGGGATAAAACAAACATTTATTTTCATTATAGATTGTTTTCTATTAAAGAATATTTATAGTACAAATGTCAAAAAAAAGTAACTGCCATGGAAATTTCTCTGAAACACATCGTTAAACTGTGTATTCTGCCTGGCGAACAGTTAAAAATAAAGATTAAACTTAAGTGAAATAAAGAAGAAGCAGCAAATTCTCACATTTGAGAAATCAGGAGAAAGAAGACGGTGCTTGCAGTTGACTAGTTTTTCCAAGGGTTGTTTGACAAATGGCTTCAGGAGTTATTAATATTCTTGTTAATGTATTTCTGTCACTGGACTAATAGAGTGATTGATAAATTAATTTGCATCAGCACAATAGATAAGCACAATTCAGACACAATTTGGTAATGTCCTTTTTTTTACTTGTGAGTGACATTCCTGTTACAGTAAAACCAAGCAAATTTAAGGCTATATGTCAAAGAACTTTAATGATGACCATAAAAAAAGTCAGCAGGTGTATGTAAGGAACTGAGATAGTTTCCATATAAAAATCATATAAATCATCTAGTTTTAAGTGTTGTTTAAAAAAAAAAAAAACAGGAACAATTAATTAATAAAGAGCTGTATTTTATATGACAGCACAGGAGGTGGATGATAAAGTTCGAAAAAGTCTAGCAGCAGCACAGAACAATAGGCAGGAAGCCAAGAGGGCATCCAGCAGTCCTGCGAAGAGAAATGAGTTTTAGGACTTTTCAGGACAAGCTCGGTAAGATGAGATGGTGGTGGGTGAATTGGGGTAGCACTACAGGGTGGTTGGCAGAGCGAGCCTGGCATATCATCAAAATGCTTAACAAAGAACAAGATGTGAGCCACTTTGTGTCAGCTGCAAAAAGCGATGTCAGCTAAGTTCACTCGGCTTCTGACCGCCAAGGGACGGGATACAACAAATGAGCCAGTCAGGATGGAAGGTGGCAGAGGTTGAGAGATGATAACATGGTTGCTGGAGACATGGACTCTTATAAAGTGAAAGGTTATGTGAGGAGATAACAGAAGAATTGGGGTAAAACGAGACACAAATGCTTCCATGTTGTGTGGCCACGAAAAGAAAAAAAAGGCAAAGGATGGGAATATTCTGACACATGAAAAAGCAGTACATATTAGGAGTACATAGAAAGGAGAATATTAAAAGAAGGTGGAATAAAATGTTTGAAATAATTGTTTTTGTGGGATTGCACCATCTTCAGGCAATTCACTAAAAAGCTGCCCAACTTGGACTCACGTCAGATGGATCTTGGTGGCTGATAAAGGACAATCATGTGAAGAGGTCCAGGTTGAGTTATAGTGATGGTGCAGAATCTGAATGAAGGAAACAGAGTGACACCAGAGGAATGAGCAATTCCCACTCAGGAGAGATGAGCAGACCTCAGCCGCTACGGCCTCCAGCCTGAGGAGAGGCGGCGAGGCTGTGAGGTGGGGAGAGTGCAGTAGGTGCCGCTGCATTCTGCCGAGTGATTTATGTCCATGCGAGAGCAACAAAATGTAGAAACAAGATCGGAGCACATTCTGAGATGAACTCAGGACTTTGTAGACTGCTGACTGATAGTTCCTGTCTCCCTGCTCCAATGTTTTAAGATGAGACAAAGGGACAGATAAGGCTGGAGAGAAGGCATTTTCAAGGATATCTCAAGAAACAAAATGGAGGAGGGTGCAGGAATAAAAGAAAGCTTGCGAATACAGAACAGCCGATATGACAGGAATTAGCAGAATGCTGGGCATTCGCTCAGTTTTCCTCCATATGTTTACACAAGTAGACATTCACCCAGTATAGCTTCACAATATGGCTGTACATGTTGTGCTGTAAGAAACCTGAGGCCAAAACGTAACACTGTTGACAATAACAATCCCCTCCAGGTGCACTGAGTTAATTAACAGATTGCAGAGAGAGGGGGAGGGAAGGGACAGAGTAAGTCTTGATTAAAAAAGATGCTTCTTAAAGCTAACCACAAAACCTGCTAATGTTTACAGTAACGCTGCACGGGGAGTTCAACTGGATCACATGTTCGTCTGGATTTCAGGCTGGTTTAAAACCATAAAGAATTTACCCAAGAACTGCCAACAATGTGATCACACTACATCAGCATGAAGAAAGAAGCAGCAGGAGCTCAGAAGATAATTAACCAGCTTGCAACAGAACCAGCAACAAATCTTAGAAACAATTCAATATAATATAATATAATACAATATGATAATTTTTTATTAATTGGTATTTTAATGACTATTTATTTGTTCATTGTGAAAATATTCTACATTCCAACAATGATCAAAAAATACACTAAAAAAATTCAGCAACATATCACTGCAATAAGTGAATCCAATCATTTCATTGGCCTGAATAAATGCCTGCATGCCTTTTTTTATGTGCATACACACCTGTCTACACACATGCACATGGTCCATGCCATTGACTGGACTCTTCAACAAGGCTAGGATTGTACATTGCTAAAGCTAGTCACCTACAAAAGCCAAAGAAAGTGCAGCCTATACTTACCAGTTCCATTAAATAACATTACTTTAAATATTACAATTAAACAACATGCACTACTAAACTGCTAAATACTGCTTTTATATCGAAATGAGAAAGGAGGTAGTCGGTAATGGTTAGCAATGATACGCTTCGATTCCAAACACTCTCTTGAGGACTCATCTTTGACAGTAAAGTTAGTCAGGCAGTGTATTTATGTTTGGGGGCTGGCGTTGGAGTAAGACCAGGAAAAGGGGGGGGGGGACAAAAATAAACAAACAAGCAAAAAAAAAAAAGGTTGCAAACCTTACCCACTGTAGCTTTAAGACTGAAATTTGTTCAGCTAGTGGCCTAATTTACATTACCTGTGTGCCATTTCCTCTCCCATAGGTAAAGCTTATGGAGGTGGAGAACACCAGAATTGGTGATCAAATTGCTATTCATGAGAAGTAGAACTGTATAATTTTTAACTTTCTATTGGGAGCCCTACAGTGTTAACATTATCTTTTATTTGTCTTTACGGCAGTCTTCGCTTTTGTTTAAAAGACTCACTTTGCTCTCCCTTATCATCTTCCTGTGTGATCTTTAGCTGCTTTGCAGATCTCTCTCTCGTTTTCTTCTGGCTCTCATTTTTTTGTCAACAGTTTTCCTCATATGAGCGCTTGTTGATGAATTATAAATAATTCCAGTTCCTTTTTTCTGAGCTGTTACACTCTGCTGCTCCTGTAATGTTGATTTGGCCCTTGGCCCTCTCGGTATGGGTTAATTCCTGCTTTATTTGGCGCACAGGATGAAAGAGTCAGCGAAATTGCCAAGTTCAATCAAGTCGAGATAAAAGGCTAATGATAGATGTAATGATTTCAATAGTAGACTGCAGGCAGGATAATGAAGAGGATGCAAGGTTTTGTGTGTGGGGTCCCCTTAGAATGGAAGTGGACAGAACCTTTAATAGATAAGGTGTCTCACAGGGCCTCCCTGGACCGTGTAATACGAGTCTGATAATAGTCTGATCCGATGGGCTTGGGGTATCAGGAATTGAAATGAATGTTGGGAATGACCATGCCATGTAATTCGACACACTGGGAGAAAACCAATGAATTTTTGTTTGCCTCCAGTTGGTGTGAGGACATCACTCCTCTCTACAGCTTTTAATTCCTTCTGATACTCAGTGCAATAGCCATACATGATTGGCCTTGCATTATATTACTGCTGAGTAGGGCTGCACAATTTGGAAATGATATTTCTCCTTTTACATAATTGCACTCCATGCAATTTAAAAATTGGAGTAGACCATTTATTAAGCTCCAATTAATTGTGCAGCCCTACTGCTGACATTTACCAATTTCTTACAAGCACCAGTAACTGGTAAATGAACACAGTGACCAGGCTACCTCACTGAAGCATGACTGCTACTTTTTTTTTTTAATACTTCACTGTTTTCAGAAAACAAATTACAAAGCCAAGACAAAATCTAAGTAGACAGAACATAATTAATTTACAAATCCCTAAAGCAACAACAACCTCTCTCCTCAAAGATACATCAAAACTAAATCAATATTTATTAAACTTTTTTTTCTTTTTTTTATCAACTGAGGACATCAATTCTTGGCATCACAACCCTTTTAAAGTTCATCTAATGCAACATTTTTCTCTCTCTCTCTTTTTTATTGACAAGATTCCTATAGGCAGCTGTCTCTTGGTGTGTTCTTTGCAAATTAAGTAGCTATTTAGATGAACTAATCAATCAAATCCTTTTTTTTTAACTTAAGTTAACTCAAGTTCTGTACATGCATAACTCTTTCTTCCTCTTCTATTTTAATTTGAAAAATGTATTCACATATCATAGAATTGTAATGTATCACACTCTTCTGTTCGTGGCCCATTTGCAACAATAATTACTTCCTCCGAAGCTTATTATTGTTTTACTGCATTTAAGATGCCAGTATCTACAATATTTCTAATGCATATCTGTGTTATTGTTTTGGATTATACCACATGTGATCATGTTTAGGCTTTGTACATTCTGTGCATATTGCTTGACTTGAGATACTGTGCTCAAAGTTATGATCTGAAATGAGAAGACTTTGCACATATCTCATTGATTTTGAGACAGCAGAGCATGTTGGGCTGAAGCCATAATACATGTAATACTGAGGTATGGTGAAAAAATAAAAAATAAAATTCAAAATGGAAAGGTTGCTTGGCTTTAAATAGAATGAAATTCAGCCTCTGAAAGACTACAGGATCGCCTATTTTCCCTCGTCTTCTATCCAACATAACTTTTGTAAGCATAAAGCAGCACTGTAGGCTGAAAGGAGGAACTAAAAGCCTAGACGAGGGTGGGCAGCGCAAACAACAATGGAAGCTGTGATTTGTGGTCTGTCCTAACAATCAAACCAGTAAGAGCTGCCTGCAAGTATACATATTATTAGGTGACCTGCCTCCAGAATTGCCAAATGGTCAGTAACAGAAATGGAAGAGAATGTGGAGGATCGAGCCCTCCTCCTCGTCCTCCTCCTCCTTGCTGTTTTAACCTCTGCATTTACAGTCATTCCTCCAGAGAGAGCCTGCCAGAAATTCATGCCATGGAAATGCTGAGAAAAGACTGCATGCGGGGGCTGGTAATGTGAAAATATGTAGAGAGCTTAAACAAAATATGTCTCACACCTTTTCAGTTTCATGTTGAGAGGGTGGTCTACCTAATCATGTAGGTGGGCTTAGCCCATCCTTCAACCCCTCTGTTATAACAGGGCCAGTTAATCAGTGATAACAAACCTATTTCTACAGAGGCTTTGCTTTAGCTGTTGATCAAAAAACTTGCTAAAACTGAGCAGTAGACTAAAGGGTTTACCAAGAATGGGACAGTATGTCAGGTACACAGTGTAGCAGCTGAAAGTGAGGAGGAAAAGTGATATTCCCACAATGCCGTAGTCTGTAAATACTGTTTTGAAGAAATTCACTTGCCTGTGTATGAAATATTTCAAAGGATTCCCACTCCTTTTGGGACTATGAAATACTCTCTCTCTCTCTCTCTCTCTCTCTCTCTCTCTCTCTCTCTCCCTCTCTCTGTGTGTGCGTGTGTGTTTGTGTGTGTGTGTGTGAAAAAAGTGTGCATTTTCTGTGTGCAAGTTGTAGTAAGGAGTAAAGGTAAAAAAGTACATATTTTGGTTTAGGTATGACAAATACATTAAGATGGAGAGTAAATATGTGAGTAACTTGAGCAAGTCAGTTTGCAAAGGAAGGAAAAGCTTCAAAATGTAAGTGCTGTTGGGGGACTAAAAGCATTTAGTATTTCCCAATAACAGTCTTGAGTCATACCTATGTCAAGAGTGTGAAGTTGTCAGAAAAGGCTCTATTCAATGACAAGAATCTCTATTAACATTCACATCCAGTGTCCAGAAGTGAATCTTTCAACCATTCAGCTATTCTTCCCACACAATGATGCTCATCAAAAACTGAACAGCAGTAGAGAAAATACATAAAGCACAAAGCCTGTGATATGCAAGCACAAAAGCAAACGAGTGCCTCCACCATCACAAATGTCTTATCACAAACAGGATGGCTTAAGTCCAAGATTATGCAGAATAGGAAATGTAATCAGTCTCATTTATCTGTATTTCTGTACAATTCTGCAGCAAAACAAACATTTGCATCTGAGCATAGATTAGGGTTTAAGCACATATACAAACACCCATCTGAAAACAAGAGATATCTTGTTATGCACAAATTGATGCTAAACCACCTCTGCTTCATTCAATAATAATCCATGGGTACACTTTATTTGCCTTGCCTGCTGTGTATGGCTAAGTAATCAAGTAGCAGACTTATTATCTATCAAAGCAGTGTAAATAATTACCTCTGGTCGTCTCGCTGTGGACAGAGTTTTGTTTAGGAGGGGTGGCGGTGGTGTGGGTCATACCTCGCATTCTCGGGAGCCTGAGATCGTATAGGTGCAGGGTCCGGTTCCATTGACAAGCACATCCATGGCCTCAGAATTGGTGGGCTTGTAGTCCACATAGTACTCCTGCAGTGGGGAGCTCAGGGTGCGCTCCGTCTCTCGAGCTTTCTTGCGGCGTTTGCGGGCTGCTGCAGAGTGCTCCTGCAGCTGCTTGACACTACTAGGATAGCGCTTCCAAGACACGTAGATTACCAACAGGATCATAGCGACGGATAGAAAGAGAGCAACACTTCCAGCCACTATCTTATGGAAGGACACAGGCTCCAAGTCTTGTTCTGGGGGAAGTGCCACAGGTGTTGTAACAGCTGATGATGTTGGGCCTCTGATAGATCCCTCTCCTCTTTTCCCAGTAGGTGAAACCAGAATGGCTGGGTGGCTCTGCACAGGGACACTGGATGGTGTTGGAGGAATACTCACAGTGAGAGTTGTTGCTTGGTTTGACTGACAGACACCAAAAGCTTCAACAGCATCCATCACCTTCTCCCCCTGGGCTTTCTTCGGAGAGGCACAGATCATGGTGGTCTCCTTTGCCCCTCTGAAGTTTCTCAGCCAAGCTACCAGAGGACAGATGGCAGGGCCACAGTCCCATACATTCCCAGCTAAGCTAATCGTGGTCAAAGAGATCCAAGCATCAACAACCTCTTGGGAGACATTAGTCAGCTTGTTGGAGTCCAGATTGAGGGTCTGCAGGTTAGGTAAGCATTGGTAGACTACCGGATCAACTTCTGTCAGATCATTCCCAGAAAGATCCAGTTTCTGGATGGAGGCCCAGGTCCAAGTAAGGCCCTGGTTCATTGAGC
This sequence comes from Acanthurus reversus, assembly GCA_029823135.1. Taxonomy (NCBI): domain Eukaryota; kingdom Metazoa; phylum Chordata; class Actinopteri; order Acanthuriformes; family Acanthuridae; genus Acanthurus; species Acanthurus reversus. The sequence goes on from JAPXVT010000012.1 coordinate 7,062,262, forward strand.
GTATGCGATTCCACTGTAGGTAAAGTGCCCGCAGATTGTAGAGGCGAGGAAAGTGAGAAAAATTGATCTTTGAGAACTGGTTATGCTCCAAATGCAGCTCAGTGAGCTTGACTAGGCCTGAAAATGCATTCCTCGTGATACTGCGAAGGCGATTGTAACCCAGATCAAGGAATTCAAGATTTCTGCAATCTTGGAACAGACGCATTGGGATGATTTTCAGAGAGTTTGAGCGTATGTGAAGGCTGAGAAGCTTCCGTAAGCCCTGGAACTGCCCAGGCTGCAGTGCTTGCAGTTTGTTGTATGACAGGTCCAGATTACGCAAATTGGGGACAAGGTGGAATGTGGTGTTGTGGAGCGATGTGATCTTGTTGGAACTCAGGATCAGCTCCTTTAGCCTACGGACCCCCTGAAAAGCCATTCCATCCACAGAGGCAATGTAATTGTGGTCCAAGTAGAGCCAGATGAGGTGGTTGAGGCCTACAAACTGGCCTGCGCGGAGACTGGCAAGGCTGTTATACCGTAATGACAGGCCTTCGCAGCCTCCTGATAGGTTCTTAGGAACATCACGAAAGGCGCTTGACTCACAGTAGACAATTTTTCCATCACAGCGACAGCTCTTTGGGCATGGGCGCTCACTCAAAGATGGATTTGCCGCCAGCCACACGTGCATCAGGAGTTGGACTACTAGCCAGCGACGCCGCAGAGCAGAGCCTAAAGGTAGGGGAAGGAGGAGAGGGAGATAAAAAGAAAAACAAAAGTTAAGCTGACGAGTTTTTTAAAGACTCCAAAAGTCTTAATAATTATTTTATTATTATTCACAATGTTCCTTTGGTAAAGACACTTATACCACATGCCCTGTGACCTTTTTTCTAGTGATCGTTGGAAATGATAATGTCCCCCATCCTATGTGCCATGTATACTGCCAAAGAAAGAGGAAACAGGCACACATTATCTATGCTTCTATTTTTTTCAGTGTCTTCTTTTTACAATTATAGAGCAACAACCCTGCAGCCCTGTAGCAGAAAGTGATATTGTGGTAGTGATGCTCAAGTCGTGTTTTTTTTAAATACTCGCACCCACTGTAAATTGAGCCTACTCACACTGTCTGACCCATTAAAATTTGCACTTATCAACAACCCGTAGCCTACCCAGCACATTATTGTTAAATAAAGCAGCGAGAAGTCCGATCACTGCAACAAGTTTAAACTTTAGACGCATGGATAGTGAATTTACTGCGTCCTTTTTTAGATTTTAATGCATCAGAAACGCATGCCTAGCAACATCACTAAATATGTGTTGGTCCCACTACTGCTTCATATTTCTCTCACCTCTTTTCTGTTTCTTTCAATAGTTTACAGATTTCAAAATTGACAGCAAGCTAATATTTATTGATAAGTTGATTATTAAAGTAATACATTATAAGGCCATTTTTAACTATTGATTCATAATAAGCAGTTTTACAGTATCTGAATCAAAAACATTTTATCTTAGGATGGAAAGAGAAGCTCACATTGTGTGCACTCATTACACCGAATTCCAAGGCCTTAGCTGGTTGAATTGATCTTATTTGCAATAATATATGTTTACAACGAATACACAATGACAACCAATGTCAAAGTAAAGCGACCTGCAGTTTATTCAGTCATATCATTTTCTGTGTTAATATTCAGCCATCCTATGAGCCATCACTGCACCAATGGTAGAGACAGGTAAGTCACAACAGGCAGCCCGTACAGAGCAAATTAACATTCAGAAGCTGATGGTTGTGTATACAATCCAGGAGGCATTTCAGTTTAGACCCAGAGCACTCTATGTTTAACCAAACCAAAGCACCGTGGGCTGAGCACAAATCACCGCTTCAGGTTCAAAATACATAAATAAATAAAACATTGCTGTTAACCCTTTAGAATTAAACAACTACTTTCAGCTACAGAAAACTGACTGCCAAATTTTGTCCTGTCTTTCTAGAGTGACCACTTGTGCATTATTTCTATTTTTTTTATTTATTGTTTTTGTGGTTTTGTGTGTGTAGATGTACTGTTTAATGCTATAAGTGAAGAAAAGTGGTCAGTAGCATCCTGTGATATCGCTCCTTGTTCTGAGGTGAGACAGAGTTGTTTCCATTAAAATCGTTCCCCTTTACAGAGCCACTAATGATCTGTCATTAAGATACATTGATTTCCCCTTGAGGAGGTGGTATAGGGGGATTCGCTACTTATGTGTGTTTCTCAAGGCAGTATAATCAAGTATGGACTTTGCCACCATTATCACTGTGAGATAAGATTAATATATCAGGATAGAAGGAGTCCATCATTGACTATTCTTATAATGATGTGCTCGCAGGTACCGAGCTGAAGACACCAGCTTTTTAAATATGTAAATTTGTAGATGTGTTACACTGATGAAGAACTTGAGGTAAAACATGGAATCTCTAGGCTCTAAATGATATTTGTGGTGCAGTGGTGGAAATAAGCTTGACTCAAATTTTCTAGTATTTTCCATAATTTTTGCAGGATTTGTCAGAAATAATTTCCTGACATAGAGTGGCTGAGAGGCATCATACAACATATGCTTTCTAACATAGCCATTTCGCTCCTTGCCAAGCATCTGTTGATCCCATATGGTTATTGTATGTGTGTGTTTGTGTATGTCTAAGTGTGTGAGTTAGAGAGAGACACACACACACTTACTGTTAGATTTCAGAGGAATCTTTTATCATTCCTTACAGATGGCGGAAACTATAGAACTGCACAGATTATTTGTGGTGGCTATTGATTATACCAGCAGATACATCAATCATGTTTCTTCATGTTGGATTCCAAGATTGTGATACTTTCACATGAATGCGGCAGCGAGGAAGATGGCGATCACAAGATTGGGTATATTCGAGTGCACTCAGTTTGTTTTCCTCTGGCTGAATGTGACTTTAACTAATTTGCTGACAACACTGCCTCAAAAGCTTACAAAAAAAAAAAAAAAAAAAACAGAAATGACAGAGAAATACTGATAAGGAACAATGCCCATGTGTGATGGTCCGCGACGTCCATTTCAAGCTATTTTAATAGAGATCAATTTTGACTGGGGAACAGATTGTGTGAGCTGTTAAACATGAATGCATGTTTTGCTACATTTTGTATTTGACTCTTATCCCAGGAGAATGTCGAAACAGCCCCCTATTTCTTTCATTCCCCTTGTGCATAATAGGCTTCCTTTATTAGAAGTGACTGCCATCTCTTTCAGATTGAGCCTGCCTCACAAGACACCTCTCTCCCCTTACTGACACTGTATGTAGTTTAATGAGCGCTCTGTGCGCTAATGCCTCCTTAAGCCATCTCCTTCCCCACT
>JAPXVT010000012.1:7116578-7128225 GCA_029823135.1 Acanthurus reversus
ATTTTAGTAATACACAGCGTGCTCCTTACTACGGTTCGGGGCCAACAGGCTGTGGAGGGGAACATGAAGTTACATGTTGGTTAGCGGTAACCTTAGCCTTAGCAGAGCTAGTATCGTTAGTTAAATAACTCAACTCTAAATAGACTGAAAACTGTACCTCTTCCTCCAGACTATGCCTAGCATTTTCCGGTTCTGCAGATGACTCTGATTGGCCCAGTACTCCTGAAGTTGCTGTTTGGATGCCATGGCAAGAAGGGCATGAAAAAGAGACCTAGAAGTAGAAAATTAGAATCTAGCCTACAAGACCAGCGAGGTGGAAAAAAATTGCTACATTTATCCATGTACTTACTGCATTTGAGCACACTTAAGAAGTCAAATTTATCAGACTTCACATCATTTTTGAGAGAAATTGTACACCTAGTCCTAATATTGATAATAAATCCACTATCTTTACTTGATCTGTAGTAAGCTTACCATCATTTGTTTGACATCTTTACTTAGTAGTTACCTATCAGACGAAAACTGTTCATAATTTCTGTTCGGAGAAAATAATATGTGTCCCAACTTGGTGATTTTGAAATAATTTTGAAATTAGTTTTGTTATTTGGGGTTTGGAAAATTTTTGCTTCCTGAGGTAAATAAACGAATATCCTTGAAAAAGCCGAAAAATGCATTGTCACAAAGATGCACTGGCGTACACAAAGTGTCCAATAGTAAATAGGCCTATATAAAGTAGTTACAAGTAGTGCAAGAACTACTACTACAGCAGTAGGCTATGCAGCATCACATTGACGCTGCAGTCATATTAATCCAAAAACATCAAATCACAATTTTAATAACAATTAAGCACTGACGGAGACAATTTTACAACACAAGTAATTTATTTTCACAAGTAGGCCTACATGAGTAGCCCACCTTTTCTATGATACTTGGAGTACCTGTTACTCGTAAGACTTCGGCTGCATGTTTTAATTTAAGCAAGCTTTTTAACGCAAACTTTTACCTGAAGTGGATATTTTCATAGTGTTACTGGAAATTTTGCATAAAGGATCTGAAAACTTTTGCCAAGACTGTTTTCCATTTTGCTACTGTTAGTAAGTATTTGTGTACTTTGTCCACCATAACATTAATATATAGCCTAGTACACAGAAAGCACAGGCAAATAATCGGGCTAACCATTGTTATGATAGACTATCATTGGAGTAGGACACTATGGGGCAGATTGGTGTGGTTCTTACTCATTTAGCTGTCAGGAGCTTTCACCTGGAAAAGAAAAGCAGAAGTACTTCTGAGTTGGAGTTCAAAAAAGGAACAAGTACGTATAAAGCAATGCATAAAACAACAAATTAAAGGTATTGGAGGGAATTTTCATGGAAAATATACACAAGATTCTTTATTACACCAAAAATATAGTCAAAATTTGCAGCACCTATCAGGCCTAAATGTTGGAGAAACTGTGGAGAGGATGATGCAAATCACAAGTTTTCTATTTTTGCCCATCACTAAAAACATTCTGGCCATCAGTTGAGACATCAGTTATGAAGGCTCTTCAGATCAAACAGACACTTGAACCGAACATCTGATTTTAGGCATAACACCAACAGAGCTCACTACAGAGAAAGACAGATACATGAACAAGATACTTAGAATTACAGCTTTGAAGCACATAACAAGGAACTGGCTAAAACCCACACCACCTTCATTTAACAAATGGAAATTAACTGTAAATGGCCTCTTAGAAATGAAAGAAGAACATACAGAGTCAGAAATCAAGAACAGGAATATTTGAAATGTTGGAATAAAAATGGATTAAATACTGGGAAATATAATTAAATAATATTTAAGGTCCTGGCCCTGAAGAGTTTTTTTTTGTTTGTTTGTTTTGTTTTTTTTTAAAGAGTTTTGAAAGTTTGCTTTTCTTTGTGTATATATGTAGATATGTATGGATGTATGTATATATGTATAAAGATGTGTGCTTTAAGATCTGCATGTATCTATGTATGTAGCCTACTTCACCCTTTTTTACTCATATTTTTAATCTAAAAATTGTTTATTATTATGAATTTATTATTTCTGTAATTATTCCTTCTTTTTGCTATATTTCCTTCTTTTTTTCCCCCCACTATAAAAACAAACAAAAAATTTGTAGGAATGCTGTAAACATGAAATGTTTTAAGTAAGAAAATTTACTTTTGTGATAAATCTGCATCCTACAATAAAATATTTAAAAGAAAAAAAAAAAAAAAGGAAATGCAAAAAAACAATGCAGGACTTATTTTTCACCCATCCACCACAAACTGTAACTATTTCTCTTTTAAACTGAATGACTATGTGCTAGTTGAAAGGCAAATGTGGCTCCCAGGAAAAGCCAGCAAAGCTTGACAGGTCAAAGAGAGCTGGTCGCAGGAAGAAAGAAATGACTGGTATTATTAACCCCCCCACACACCCCTCCGCGTAGGTAGGCACATTTATCTAAGGAAGATAAGGGGCCATTTTCATGTTTACTGCAATACATAGGTAGAGTCACAGGCTTGCTGGTCCTAAAAGTTAGGATTTATCTATATGAGCCCAAACGTAAAATACACCTTTTTCAAATTTCCAATCATGGTGTTACATGTCGTTCAATGGTTAAGGAGTTACATAACAGGTCATGAACTTGTGCCTGAAGAGAGAGGGGGCGGGAGCAGACGAGCTGCCAGGCTCCAGACAGATATCAATAGACAAATGCTTTAGAGGGACACACAATCCTACCAGGAGGTGTTTCAGTTTTGTGTGCCTGTGTGTGTGCTGGTGAGAGAATGAGACACGCGGAGACAGAGGAGGGAAAGACACCTTCTCTGTCTGACAGTGTTTTCTCTCTGAAACCAACCCAGTCTCAGTTGCTCTCGTCTATGCATTACGCATCTGTTTTGAATTTCCTCATTTAGGCCTTTGACCAAGTGAGAAAACCACAAATGAACCACCCATGTGAGGACAAAACACACACATACATAAACACACACAGGGAATGATGCACACGCTCACATCAAAGAAGCAAAGAACCAGCATGGTAGCGCCAGTAATTGAGTCACTGGAAAGTGTGACTGCACAGCTGACACACGTTGGCATGTTGCATCAGGTAATAACATGACCTCAGTCATCAACCCCTGTGACCTCTGCAAGTCAAGGGTGAAAAGGCATTTGAAATACAGAAGCACAAGATAGTGAAGTGAGAGTGAATGTAATTGCTTGTGAGTGTTTAGAATGCAGAGCTGGAAGCTGGACTGGTGCACCTGGTAGTGTCAGCCTTCAGTAGATGATGTCAATGATCTTCATTTGGCTTGGAACATGCAGAGCAGGTGGTCAGTAAACTGTTTATCCCCTCTATGTGCTACTGTTTGTGATCCAGATCCAAGTCAGAAGCTGAGAAAAAAGAGAGTGAAGATGAAGATTTACTAAATATTGAAAACAAGTGTTAAACTCAAGATGGGTGCACAGTATTCTTCCACCACTACCTAATAAAATAAATTGGTACCACTTTAAATTAAGTCCACGCTTACAAAGGGTTTTAATGGTTTATAAATTAGGTTGTCAGTTGAGTTTTAAATACCTCATAAGTTACAAACAAGTTATAACAGCTGGTCATGAATGGTTTACAAATTAGGTTATTATTTAGTTTATAAATGCCTTAAAAGTCATTAATGAACAGTTAGTTATAACAGTTTTCATACATTGATTTAGGCTCATTTGGCAAGATCAAATTACAGCTGCACTGCATCTATGCTACTAAATCTTAGATCTTGCTAGTTCCTTAGCTTACTTTATCATATCATTTTATTAGTTAGCATGTTCAGCTGTCTCCTTCATGGGATATTTCTTATCCAACAACAGAATTACAGATGGATGGAAGTACCCTTTCTTATAAGGAAGGTTAATTGACCTTTTGCTGAGCCCCTTAGTTACTGTTGCTATGTCCAACAGGCTTTCGGGGCTTGCGTAGAGCTCACAGTCGCTAACTGCACCAGTGATGGTTAACACTGGGGTGAGACGTCTCACTTGATGTTCATTTCCTGTATCAGTGTCACGTGGTTTTTCGTCACGCCTCTTTAGGAGACTAGAGGCAGTGTCTGGTCCATTCATTCTTACGAGAGAAATGAACACGATCACAGTTTATGACCAGTTCTTTCGCCCCATAATCGTCGAGATACATACTGGACTCATTTTTCACAAGACACATATCTCCCGAACATTCTGACACAAAAATGGCATTATTCAGACACGCATATCAGGAGAAAATTAACCTTGTTCGAGACCTGTCTCTGTCCCAGCAAAACATTTTCGTGAGATTTGGGAACCGGTGCTTCCTGCCTTGCTTCGCAACTGACATAAACGGACATTTAAATGGTCTTATAGGTGAAACCATAAATTAAAAGTTAAAACTTACATCAAACAAATATCGTGCAACACAAACCCCATCTGCTTTAATTAATTCACAAGACGTTTAAACACTTCCAGACGAAGCGGACAGAAGGTGGTTCCTAACTGTCTCCATGGGAGACATGATTCCACCTACTTAGGAGACAGAAAGTGTATGTACCATTTTATGCCATTGAAATGCTGTAGAGTGGGGAATCTTGTAAATACCTGACTATCTTTGACTGCACTCCCTGGAGAAACATTAACTCATTTTTGGAAAAAAGAAAAATGATTTCAGATAGATAAATGATTTATACAGGATGTCAAACTGACTCAGCAGCAAAAACAGGTTAGAGTTATGGATATAAAGATACATGCTAAAGCCTACAGATCACAGTGCAGCGGCTTTAACTTGTGTCTCACCTCAGTCATAAAACAAACAAGGACCATTGTTGCAGTTTTGAAACCCGTGTAGGACAAGGGGAGGACATGTCTCTTTGTATAGTCACGTAAACATGTTTTTTTTTGTCGAGTTTGAGTGTGGGTTACCAACATTGCAAACTGTTAAGAGCTAATATTTCCAGACTTTAGCTTAGCTGGTTAGGCTCGCTGGTGCTCTTAATAGCTGTAAGTAACTCAAATTAACTGGCTAATATCTACTAATAACAATGTAACACGGCCTTAGTGTTTATCGAAGGTTTACTGAAGGAGAAGTAACCTTGGCTGTGCTTTTCAAACTGTGAGGGGTTCAACGGGGAATGAGGACGCCCAAACAGTTTTGCTCAGAGCATATAACGTTACCACTTCTCAGCGTTTGATATAAAGAACGTATATCCTCTTCGAATCTCGTCAAATGACGACCATCACTTTTAAAATTGCCCCAGACACAAAGTTTAACCATGGTGAGCTCGAAATCGACAGATCCAGCCTGAAATGACAAGAATCTGAAAAGATTGCATGACTTTCAATGGAGCACAGTCGTGTAGTTGTTGGACCCTGGTCAGATCTGGCAGACACTACGGTCTGATTGGCTCGTTTGCGTTAGAGGGCGGAGCTTAGCGAAAAGTCAGTTGCAGGATGTGAGTGCCAAAAATGCAGCTGTAGTAAAGACAATCATTGTCGCCCCAAAGGATTACGTTGCAGCCACGTTGAAGCTCCCTCCAGAGGTGATCTACTGTATTTACAAAACTTCTCTAACGTACCGGTCATTTACAAACCAAAACAGACTCAAAAATGGACATTGCTGTAAAACCATAAAAAACAAAAAAAAAAAGTTAAAGAATTATTTGGCAGAGTTAGTCTGTGTCAGGTATGCACTGTGGACCAGTAATCAGCACTGCTGCTTCACAGCAAGAACGCTCTGGGTCTGGAAACTGCTGGCCAGCTCAGACTTTTCTCTGTGGAGTTTTCATGTTCTCCATGTCTGTGTTAGTTTCCCCCAAGTGCTTCGGTTCCCTCCTACAGACGAGCAACTCTAAAATTGCCCCTAGGTGTGAATGTGAAAGAAAATGGTTGTTTGTCTGTATGTGTAAGCCCTGTGTTAAACTGGCAACCCAACCAAGGTACCCCACCGTTCAGCCAATGTCAGCTGGGATCAGCTCCAGCTCACTGCGACTCTGCAAAGGAAAAGCAGTTTTACATAATATGTGGATGGCTAGTCTGTAATATATTGTGAGTGATGATGATACTATGAGGTTCAAACATACTGCGACTGTTTTTACTAACTCCTTTGCAAATATTTGTACAATTATAACCTTTCTCTCAAGCAGTGAACTCCCCATTTCTGCAGAGTTCGTATTTTACCTGCTTACATCCCAATTATGCCTCTTCTACCTGGAGTTCCTTTCGAACTGACTTTAAATGTCAAACAGGGTGAACTCTTCTTTGGAAAGGAGGTGAACTTCCTTGACAGTGACAGGAGAGAAAGCTTTCTGAAGCTGAAGGAAGCTGAATGTCACCACTTATATACTGAGATACAACCTGACTGCCTTCATCAGTCCCTCAATCTCCTGCTCCTTTGACTTCCATCAAACAGCTCTTGTCAAAACAAAAATCCTTTTATGTTTTTCCCTCATTGCGGTACCAGTCTGTCATATTATGTTCTAATAATACATTGTTCACTTTGATTTTTTTTTTCCTTGTTTTATGTCACAATGTGTAAAGAAAATACATCAGACTGAATAAATGTACTACAATAAATCAGCACAAGTGACAAACTCATTATTATATAGAACTTTCTTGTATTCATCAGCATAGACAATCTGACACCTTTACTTGTGTTAAGTTTTTCATTTATGTTTGATTTTCCTCACTTTGTCTAATGCTAATTGCCATGCATCCTCTTGCCATATTTCTTCGCCCTTGGGAGCAATACTTTAACGTTGTCTTTGCTCTAATCTTTCGAATGCAGTGCAATAATATCTCCCGTGATCAAAAAACCAAACTTATGTTCAGTTTTATGCCTTCTTCATTACATCACCGGTTTCTGCTAGCAGTGCTAGACGGTGGACAAGGTGAGAGCTGAAACTAACAGCTTTACAGTCTGCTTGCCAGGTAGCAGCTCCAAAGATGTTTGGTGGTACACACAGAGATTTGAATTACAAATATGCTTGCACTTACGCCTCAATTTATAATGTCATATTCCGCCAAACTGCTGCCCCCGCTGTTGTACTTAGCCGGTCTGAAGACTTTTAAAGCTCTAAATGGAGAGGGATGGGAGAGTTGATCATGTTTATTAAGTCTGCTTGGCTTCATGTGCAGAATCGTGCTCTGCCGCAGCCTACAGGAATGGTGTGGTGTGAAGCTGAGTAGATGTGAAATGTGGGCACAAGCTGTGGGCGAGATCTACTTCCTCTGTCTCCATAGAGATGACAGGGAGACAGGAAGGCCCTTCTGCACGCTAGGCCGTCACTAATTCAAGATGGCAGCCACAGTCAGAGGAGCTGGCATCTAATGATAATGTGTCTGAGGAGGTCATTGCTGGTGACAATGGAGCAAAACATCTGTTTGTACCAAGTATGTAAAATACCTTGTATCATTTTCTGCTTGATAGAACTTTGTCCGCTGCCATCTGCCCATAATGTAACATTTATCAGTGACACAGATTTACAAAAAAAGACCATCTGCTTATGAGAGAGAGTCATTTGCCTTTATTTGTTTTCATGACAATGGTGTGGGACTGCATTAGTCCCCCAAACTGTCCTCACCAGAAAAAGAACAGCTCTGTTCTTCTATAAGAACTTGTGTTTGCAGTTCTGTGACAATCGCGCCAACTCCGTGATGGTTGTGTAACACAATCAATGCTTCAGAACTGGGTGACCTTGTGGTTATAGTTTTTAGTCATTTTTTCTCCTATTTTTCCATTTTATCAATAGCAGAATTTTCTTGTAGTAAGAATAATGACTTCGTGTCTCAGTTGCAAAAAGAGATGGGGTGTTGGTAACGTGTCCAAACTTAAGAATAAGTGCTATTCAAAGTACCTAACAGCGACAGAAACCACCTATACAATCAGCTCACCAAGGTTAAACTTTGGGGAGGCTGTGTCTGGCAAATTTTGCAATGTATCAAAACCAACAATCATACACTTTTATAAGTGCAAGTCTTTATAAATGATACCAAATGATCTGTGCATAAAATAAGTGCAACATCATGCACGTCTTTGAGGAGACTGTCTATAAGCATGTGCATCATCCCTGACTGTACAGTACATTTTGTCTGACTAGATGGGGTTCACAAACGGAGACATAGCTTTGTCCTAGTACTTGTCACTGTACGTCTCTTGGAGGCAAATTCACCTTAACCCCAACTAAATAGTTCTGGGTACATTTGGGAGGGAGTTTTTCAGTTTTTCTTATTACATTGACTGTCATCCAGAACATTGGCCTGAGGTACAATACAGCACAGTATGGGATTTATTTTGAGCAGATCAGTATATTCCATTGTTCATCTGTGACACACAGTGTTGTCATGGATACCTGTGGAACCTTTGATGCATGGTCTAAGAGGATACTTCTGCAAGAAAATAGATCAAATAAATTTCTTTCTAAATGACTTAAAGTCCAACTGAAATCACATTCGTAGTAATTTCAGACACAATGTGACAACAGCACCACTGTGTCCCAAGATCCAATAAATGCCATGGGGGCTTTGCTACTTCTAGCAAAGCACCGTGTGCTACCCAGCATGACTCCGATCTTTGGACACAGCCAAATGTTTTTCTTAATCTAGATGTTGACTGTTTGTGCTTTATTGACTGCAGCTGCAGACTCAGCTCCAGCAGGGAAATGAGTGACAAAGCAGACAAACTTGCACTGTAGCTTGTAAGCCTTGGCCACTGTTTTCTTGTGTTGGTAGCTGTGGTATTGAAGAGTAACTATCACACGAGTATTTAAACTAAAGTGATTTTAGAAGGGAGGTTTTCTGGGTGTTTAATGTGTGGCAACTGAACAGCTACTTGGCCTCCAAACTGACATTAGCAAGGAACTTTTCCCTGGTGAATGTTTGTTTGGTCAGCCATTCAACAAACTAAGGTGCAAGAAAAAACTTGTGATGAAGTCAGTAAGTCAGACAGGAGACTTGTGGGTTGTTGTTTAAAGTCAATGGCTCCTGGGCTGTGCTGCAGGCTGCTTTCTTTAAGTCAGTGTGATACCTGCCTAATACAGAACACTGACATTGCTGCTTCTTTAACATATTGTTCAAAATTAAAAATGTGATTAGTGGCATGGGAACAAGTCTTCCAGCATAGCTGGAGAACTATATTGTGATTAATTTATGAAAATGTGGTTGGACTCAATGCAGAGTCCTGCACCGGGTGGGTGCACCGGGTGGGTACCTGCCGAAAGGCTGTGTAACAGGTGAAAATATATACATAATCAATTCACATATACGGATGTGGGTAAAAATGAACGACACGCAGGCGGGCAGTGGGTAAGAACAAAACTAGATTTTTGTTTTTCAGAATAAAACAAACTAAAAAGATATGTAATAAATCACTGTTATCCAGCCACACTTACTTTTATTTTGAAAGTCATTGACAAGCAGCAACCACTGACCTCCTGGTCATCAATTTCATCACTGATCTAACAGAGATGTAGCTGGCCACTAGCTGCTGCTAGTTCTTAATATGTAGGGTTACATCAAAATGAATGATGTAAGGGCAAAATTAGCTAGTGGAAAATATCAGCTTGTGAACAAGACATCTTAGAGAACTAGGCCGAAAGTTTGAAAGAAGTTTGGTGGCATAATAGAGCGCTGTAGAGTGCAAGTTTTAACCCTGAACATGTACTGAACTATGCATAGCAAGTTGAGTCACAGCTGAGCTAGTGTTATGAGAGACAGCTGGGCAATGAACTTGAGTACCTCAGGATCAATGACGAGCACTATGCCGGCATCAAGGGAGAGGACTTCATCTTGTTCTACTTCAACATGAGTGACTGTAGTCTGTGTAGGTGTGTGTGTTTAATCACAGGTACAGGTCGGGCCGTGGAGCTTTTATTAAAGGGTACGGGTGGGTGCGGGCTTTGCCCTGAACATAATGACAGGCAACGGGTCGGTTCTGGTATGGAACTTTACGGGCATGGGCCGGTGCGGTTATCAAAAATGGGCCTGTGTAGGACTCTGAAATTGCTTATAACCTACAATGCTGGACCAAGTAACAAAAAATAAATCCCGACACCTACCTTAGATGTGACCTGGAGATACCCAAAAATTAACACACAGGTTGCAACTATTTCAAATGTGATTCTTATTCATCATGAGCTATAGTTAGGATGGTCTTTTGGCACATTTTTCAAAACAATGGCAAAAGTCCTGTTTTCAGTATGGAGCCTATTTGTCCAATTTATTATAAATCACATTTTCTTATTGTGCAAACAGAATAAATTTAATGTACTATTACCTGGATGGAGCTAAATCAATATGAAGATTGCAGTACACAATTTACATTTCTCAACTGCAAGGTTTTTCAGATCTGTGAGTACCACGCAGCTACTGACTACAATTGGAACTAATCCAAGAAATGTAAGAACAAGAATCTATCAGATAGCAGCGGTTTGACTCAGAGGCAAAGTGCAGCGTGCGGAGTCGGACACCCTGCAGTGGACCTGGCTGATTGTGGACCTGTGTTCAATGATAGGCTTTCTCCCTTTATAAACGGGCTTTTCCACTCTCACTTGAGCACTGCCAACTGTTCTCCCTGAGCTCCACCCGTCTTTGTCTCCTGACATCAAAAGACTACAGTTTTCTCAATGAGACAAGATCAGTCACTGTATGAGTTGCTTTGATCTCTGTGTGATTCCAGTAGGGAATAAAGCCTGGCCCTCACACTGCCTATCACCATGTCAGAGAAGTGTATATTTATGTGCTTGACCTCAATAGCTGTAATTGGCTAACCTCCATTTAGCCCTCTTCCAGCATCCTGTCAATAATTCGAGAGTGAAAAGATAACGGTTTGACTGTTCTTGTCCAAAGAGGCCCACCATCGGGAATAGAGGAATGGAAAACACTCTGTGAGTGACACATCTTTTACAAATCCTTTTAGTCAAAAAGCGCTTTAACATGAGTCATCAGAGTGCGTGACGGGTTCAGTCAATACAGAGCCAACATGATTCACCTCTGACTGGTGGGGCCCTGTTTTGTGATGCCACTCCTGCTTTCAGGCCAAAACAAACAGTGGGGGACAGAGGAGGGAAGAAGGAAGAAAGGAATGATGCAAAGTTTGGTAGGAAAAAGAGAAGACGGTAAGAGAAGACAGAAAGGAGAAGACAGTAAGATAGAAAAGGGGCTCATGTTGTTTTGGATTGCTGTCTATTTTTCATCTAACACAAAGAATCAGACAACACTGATATAATCAACTCCCCGTTCATATCACAAACCCAATCAAAGCTGAGGGTCTCTTATTCCCTTTTATTTAAGGATTAAACCAACATTGAGAATTTAATTAACTTCTTAATTGTGTTGGTGGTCCTGCCAACATTTCCAAGAAAAACAACAGCTTCAACAGATGTTTAATGCTATCATGCTGTTCCTTTACTTTTTCATCCTTATGTTTTCAGTTAAAATGCTTGGCACTGAACTGCAAGGGACTGCATTGTCAGAATCTGGAGTTACATGAGCATCATCTTTGATGTTTGAGTGACAGATTCACTAAGTCTCTGATGTTTCTCACATGTATTTGCGAACTGTGAGCTGCTGTCGCAAGCGCACAAACTTTTGTTTTTGTTTAGAAGAGACTAGATAATGGAAGCTTCTTGAG
>JAPXVT010000012.1:7189908-7200705 GCA_029823135.1 Acanthurus reversus
GTGCATGTTTTTAAAACTGTTCACATGTTTATATTTGATACTAAAAGCACAACTTATGTGAAAATATTATTCAAACAATGCACGCTTCCTCTCGATCGACTAGTGATGAAAAGTACATACGCTGAACTTCTGATCTGTTTTGAGATCAACACTAGAACTGCCAAGGGGTCATTTTTACCCCTCTGGCGATTTTAAATATGTGTAACTCTGTTAAAATAAACAGCTGCATCTCTTAGCTCATGACTTTTTCCAAAATGGGTTTATTATTCATCTAGTGAATTTTGAGGTCTGTGGGTTATTAAAAAAAAAGAAAAAAACAAAATAAAACTAAAAAAAAATCATTTATAAGTCAAATGTAATGTAATATACACGTAGCAGGTGTAAGCTATAACTGCTATTAGTAAGTGGTCCAAGTTCTATTGAATGATTACCCTCAGCATTTGACTTACATAGTTTGTTCGGACCACTGGGAAGTGCACATTTGCACTTTTACCCGGCATCTACTGTTACTCTTCAGAGAAAAGAGTCAGACGCAGTACGACAGTCTTAGCCTATCAGTTGCAAAAACATGATAGTTAACAGTGATGAAAGGCTCGTCATCACATTTCAGTGAAAACAGTTAACTGCATCATTGACCATGTCAATGACCTTCTTCTTTGGGTTTGCTGTCGGTGATCAAACCAAACAGTTAATCAAAGGTCATGGTAAGTATTCTAAATGCCACAATTTTAGAGCTCAAACTACTAAAAAACATGGCAGCAAAGGTGAAACAACTGTTTCAGGACTGAACCAAAACATCTACTTGAAATGTGTACGTTATCTAAAGCAACAAATCCTTTTGGCAAGGCAAAGAAAAACCCAAGTAAACTCAATCTTCTGCCTGTTACCAACGGTTGGAAAAACAAACAGCTGACAAACTTAGTTGTAGGAAGCTGGCGGTGGTCTGGGAGAGCTTGCAAACATAATTTGTACTTATTGGTAGGTGACATTGTGAGCAGCAGCAGTGTTTAAAAATAAGCAGAGCAGCAGCAGCAGCAGCATTGCAGGGACACCACAGAGCGGACAAAGCAGGGTACGCTTGACTGCACGTCAGAAACAGAAGACCAAAATAGTCAGATAAGTGTCTGCTACAGCTGGGATGTGCTAGCACTGATCATTAGCTGGAACAGAGATGAGAGAAAAAACCTTTCCTCTGTTATCCAAAGCTGCAATTCATCTATTATACTGTCAGGGTGTAATTTAGTCACTCTTAAGAATTTGCCATCTGTAATCATTTCAATTTGTTTGAAAAATGAACAAATCACTGAGGTAAGGCTACACGAACATGTCATCTGACTAGGACGGATTGATCTATTTCAGATTTGAATGGGGCTTAGGCAAATGCAGCATTTTCTAGTGGCTTCAATGGAATATCATATAATAGCATGGGACAAAAGGCTAAATTGTGTCAGAGGTAGGCTAAAGATGCACTGAGAAAGGAAAGGGAGGGAGGGGAAGGCGATGAAAAACCCAGGGAGGATCTGTTTTGGAAGACGCTAATAGAATCTTACAACGTGAATAAGTGGAGGGGACACTAACCAAATGAGAATTCTACATTGATCCTGACACACAAAGGCCTTGTGGGACAAAAGACAGAGGGAGAAATAAAACTTGCTTCAAAAAAGGGCAGAAATTAAAAAGTCATTCTTACAGAGGTTGTGAAAGGCGAGGTTTATAAGCCCCTGTCACATACTCCCAAAAGGCATAACCCCATTTTCATATACAACTAATTTAATCAAGGTGACTTCTCCTTCCTGCCTCTCCCAGGAAGGCGAGAGTTTGCTGTTCCCTCGTGCCCACAAGCCAACATATGCTAAGATTTGTGTCTGCGGTTCATCCCCTCGTATAAGCTCAGAGCTGCAAAATCTAATCTGTACTGTGGATAGCCTCTCCTTGCCCATATTCTCCTGAGGAAGAATGTTGTTTTAATGACTGCCCTAAAACTTCTCTCCCCTGCCATGTTGAATGTTTCCCATCTTATGAAGGTCAGAAAATTTGTTTTCCGGTTGGTCTGAACTTTTCTTTTACAGCAGTTAAGAAAGAGGTGCTATTGTTCAGTCCAATTATTGAAATCAGAGCTAACTTGAGCTGCTACTTTGGAGTGTTTCATGAAAGTAAAATAAAACCATTAGGGAGGAGATTCAGGATTTCATACTGGGCAAATAATATTATCACATTTGCAGTTGGTAAATTGTTGCATTGTTGGTAATCTGGCTAACTCAGACTACTCAGGCCAATAGATTATAGGCTTATTTTCATATCAGCACAAAACTGGTCTAAGTGTAGGTCAAGGCGTATTTGTAATTTTGTGCTGCGCAAGTAGCTTTTATCCATATCTACACCAAGTTGCTATTTTTGTGAACCACGCTGCACCGAGCTGGGTGGAGCAACGCAACAGAGGGCAGGTCCATGAAGATGCACTGTTGTAGTGCAATTGGGTGTCAATTTTGTGATGAGCTTGTGCTACTCCTCTTGTCATCCAGGTCTAAAGTGTAGTGCAGAGGGCGGAGCGCTTTTTCTGTGGTTTTAGTGGGCAAGGGCACACATGAACAGACCCATCCAAAATCCCACAGACAGGTTTAGTGGATGTCTTCTGCATCTCATTGCACAAATAATGGAAAAAAAAATCATTTTGAGCGCAACCTTCCATTTCAGTTGATCTTGTAAAATATTAAACTGACTCTTGTTGCTCGAATTGGGTGTAAATCAGGCAGTTGATGCGCATCATGATGGAGCAGCCACCCTCCATCAATTGAATGCAGCCACTACAGATGACATACAAGTAACCGTATTTAATAGACCAAAGTCAGTGTTCTTTTTTATGATTACAACAGTTGCATTCAGTCAGTCATTTTGGTTATTTTCCCCATGTTCAAACAAACTTTATTGTTTTTTTCTCTAGTTTTTATCCATCGACTTTTTTTTTTAAAGTAGTTAATCAAGGACAAACAGACGGCACATGTATGTGTAGCCGGTCTGGCCTGACACTTCGGTTTGCTACGAGCTCTGCGTTGTGTTCGTGAGTGATGGGGAATGAGACGAAGACAACTTCTGCCTTGCTGACCGGGGGATTTATTCTCTGTATAAAACACATCAAAATCAGTACAGCAACTTCTCATGACCAGCTTTCCCCAAGCACACCTATCCTCACAGGGTCCGGAAACCGAGTGACATTACATTTACCACATTGTTTTCTATTAAATAAAGAAAAAACAATAAAATCAGTAAAACTGTAACTGTGGGGTTTCACAGTAGAAACAGTAAAACTGTTCAATAAAGTGAAATACACATCATTCAGATTGTGTAATTGCAATAACAATGTCAAATTTAACATATTTTCCACCCCATCAGCGGCAATTTTTATGTTATTTCATAGAACAGTAGAGTAACAACAGATGAAAGTGCTGTACACAATAGAAAAGTAAATAAATGCACTCCAACATAAACGTGCCAGGAACAGACATAATGTGTAACCTTTACTATGTTAAACTTGCACCTCTGTTTAGTGTTTTTACCACATTTTAACACTGTATAGACAGACACACTCATGTGCCTTACCTCTCCTCACAGGGCCCGGAAACCAAGTGAGGAGAACAGCGCAAATTTACAGGAAGTGGCGTCACCGGAATGTCGAAGGTCGCGAAATGAAAATACAAGTTACCAAAATAAAAGCTCCCCAAAATAAACACAGAAATAAGTGCAAACACATAAAAAAAAAACAACAAAATATGAACAGACATAGAAAAATTGGATTTGGTGAAATATAAACCCATTATAATTAAACATCGGTTACATGTGCAATCTCTAGTCTAGAGTCGACCATGAAGAGCTCTAAAAAATAGGGCTTGGAAAGGACTTGTGTTCTGTGACTTGTGTTCTGTTCTGTTCTATGCAAGCTGCTACTTGCCACTACTTGCGCTCCCTGCACCTAGAACTTAAACTTGCATCTGTGTTGCACCAAGATTCATGAAAATAGAGCCCTAAGTTTGTGAAAAGTCTTATTGACATGCATTACCTTTATTTGAAATCAAACACCTTCTTGTTCAAAGGGCCTTGTGGATCTTTTTTTATGATTTTTGTTTGTTTGTTTGTATAATCATAACTTGATTCAAAATTGCTGCAGAGAGGACAGACAGGAAAACACTTTTGCTCACACAAGGGTCCTTTAAAAGCTGCCATCCATACTAACAATCAAACTATGCATAAACCATCTATCACTCCATGCGTTCTTTTAATTTTCACGGTAGTGTTTTCCTGTTGAGATCTTCAAAGACCTTCTTTAGAGCACAAATTAGCTGTGACAGTCAACCATGTGACCGAGAAGACAGCAAGCTAAAATGAAATCAAAGTCTGCTGTGTCGGTGGATGTCGTTGTGGGGTTTGTGGTTTTGTACAATTAGCTCGGTAAGCAGCCGCTTCTCACACATCAGAGAACCAGCAGCACATGCTTAAATGATGTTTGAGTGAAAAAGTGCAAGGATCCCCTTCTTTATCCTTAAGTTTATTGGCCAATGTTGAGGAAAAAAAAAAAAGTTATGGCAGATTTATGTGACAGCACCAATGCCCCTCAAAGTATATTGATTTTTCTCTGTGCTGCTGGGCAAGAATTCGAAACAGATTCTGGATCTGTGTGACACTTAAACCCAGACACAAAGGATTATAATGTAGGCATAAGAAGATGACACTTAGTAGTAAAAAAATTATAGCTGACAGGCTAATTGATTTACATGTCATCTGGTAAATTAGCTTGTCTTTAGCCGTGCTAGTGACATCTCAGTGGAAAACGATGTTTGCCGATGAGTCTGTCAGAATCGCTGAGTCATAACAAAAAACTAGCCAACACTTCCATTATGCTGTACTTTGCATTGAGGGCAAATTAGCAAATTTTGTCATGCTAACACGCTTAGCTAAGTCACATGGCAAAATGGAGCTCCTTGTCAACATGTTAGCATTGTCATTATGAGCATAGTAGCATGTGTTAGCATTTAGTGTTAACGTTTGGCACAAAGCTTCGCTGTTCCTACATATAGCTTCCCACAGCTGCTTGCATGGCTGTAGCCTCTTAGTTTTGTGTCCCTTCTTTGAAAAATCTAACATTGTTTTTTAATATTACATCACCATCTTTTACACTCTTAAGAGATTACAGAGGGTTAACTGAATTTATTGCTCAATTTCAAAATGCTGAAAAGGTTAACCGAAAAACTTCCTGCATATTAACCTTTTTAAAGACCTTTATGGTTGAGAGTCAATTGTTTTATTCCCACAGAAAGGTTACTTTTTATCTGAAGACAGTAAATATCTAATAACATCCGTAAAGATTTTTTCCTGCCCTCAAAGTCTCATGAATAGTAGTGTTTGGGCCTCTCAGTTTCTTCCAAACCCTGAAGGATTTACTACATTTGTTCAGTAGGTTAATACTACGTTGATGCATACAAAACAGCTTCACCCACAGCTTGAGAACACAAGTGTCAGGGGTGTTTTATCAGTGGTACAACCAAAGAGAGAGCATATGTGACACCGTTATGAATTAAAAAGCTAAACTAGATAAATCTAACAGATATATTGTATACTGTTACCCCCAGGAAAGGGATGAGTTTGCTGAATGGCCGTGTGACAAATCTTTTCAATTCTTTGTTTGAAGGTAAATGTAAGCACAGTGTGTTTTGTTTAGTGCAATGTTTTGGACTAAAGAAAAGATCATTGTTTTATCCTTTGATGACACAATACTGATAAACTGTATTGTAGTTTCAACCAAAAATTACAGGACAGATGGAGAATATCTCCCTAAAAAGACAGGCAGTAGTCACTACTGTACTTTTTCTACTATCAAAATCCATAAGGAAGACAAAGGTCAATGTCTGTAATTAAGCACCATGGAGTTCACCTTTGCACCAATCCTTAGGTGGGTCATTCATTATTAATATTGTTATTTTAACATATTTTTTATGTAACTTCATACAGTCTCAAAGTTCTTTTTTTCATCTTGTAATGACATCTTTTCAGATATATCACCAAGGCTTATCCTTTTTCAGACACCCTTTAAAACAGTGATAGAATGTTGAGAGCCAAGCTGTTCTCATCTCTCACCCCATACTGACACTTTGCCACAGACCATACAGCCAGCCAAGCAGACTGAAAGACATATTAGATGAAATAAATTAATTATGTGCATGAACTCATAGGCATGCAAGTCTTAAATCTTTGTATTTTTCACCCAGAGGAAGCTGAAGATGCGTGTGGGATTTCAAATTTCAGACTTCTAACGCTCTGATGCAGTTTCACCTCATGGGACCTTATTAGTTGATGGGTCACTACACACTTCACCCCTAACAGAACAGACTCCTGCGCCCATGCCAGAACTTGTCTTGATTAATTATCAACAGAGACCATATCCAGCTGCCACAGGCAGGAAGCGAGACAGAGAAACTACCACTTCTGCTATTAATGCTTTGCTCCTGCTGCTATTTGTAGAACATGTTGCTTCACATGAAGTGAAAATTAACACCAAAATGTCAAATTAACTATTCAGTTTGTTACGCATTTTATTTAATCTAGTCTACATGGATATTATGATAATTTAAGGCCAAGTCTCTAACTGGTTAAATCATTCAAGCTCAAGATCAAGATCAAGATCCAGGATTATCAAAATGTGTTCTTTGCTTTTGTACACTTATCAAACCCAAGTGCACTCATGCTTGTTTGATGGAAATAAGGACCTTCTTCTTCTCTGTCCACATCTGTTTTAATCTGAGGATGAAACAATCTTCCTGTGGCGAGCCTAAGCCCGATCCTGTCTATCTATTTGAGACCACCCTCAAACGGTTTTCAGTCCGAGCTTCGGCAAGATCCTCCCTGGTCTATAGTTGAGGCAGTCAAACTTCTCTGTTTTCAGGTAACAGTCAGCTAACAGTGCTTCAGCTCAAGAGTCCGTCTCTGCCCCTCAGACTGATCTTGGTTCTCTTTCTGAGCCTGACTGTGAAACCTTTAAACATTAGGTAGATTCTTCCGTAACATATTCCACACCCATGGTTCTCCAAATGGGTTCTCAAATTGTGAAACAGATGTCATGGACCAACCTTCTTCGTGCAAACACCAGACATCTTCCTGACTCTTCTTTCATTCATCAGTCTGTATTCCCAAAGTGGAGATGCTGACCCAGCTTGACATCTTCCTTGCCGCAGGCTGCGCTGTCAGCTTCCTTCAATCCTTTCCACTAACCCCACTTCCTCACTGGACCCTCTCCTTTTTACTTAATCACTGTGACAAGTAACTCCCCTGTCAGAATAATCATCAAACATACATACACATTTATGAAATGATATTTCATTCATTCAAATTTCATTGGATCATTGTCCATTTGCAAGAAATGGTACTACTACTTCAGACAGAAAATAGCCTACAGCATTTGAATATGGTCATGGCAAATAGGTGTCTATCCGCGGTTTTCAATTTGTGGTTGGAACATACTTTAAATGCTATTGAAAATATGTTTCTCTTTATTGCATAACTACATTATCTTTAAGTGATTTCTATTTCTGTGTCAAAACCGTCACGTTGAGAGCTTCTTTTCCTTGGTTGCTTGTGTATTACGCTACAGGCAACATCTCAGTGACATGATCTAAGTCACACAGAACAAAGGGCAACGTCAAAGATTAAAGTTGTGACAGACACAAAGCCAAGACTGCTGAATTACAGCATTCATTTAGACAACAGCTGCATCATCAAACAGGAAAAAAACTTTGAACCTTGCTATTGCTTTACCCTGGTATCTTTCGATCAACTACCTTGATTCTGACTTGTGTCTCTTCTAATTAGGAGGTTATACATGAGACAATATGACAATGATGTATACAATATGTGCACTTATTACAGCTGCCGGAGTTTTTGACCCAGGGAGACAACATTACAACAGATGAGAATTCAGACAAGTGGTTGTTCGTGTAGGTGATAAAATCTAGAAAAGTTCTTTTGTCAAGTGAAACCTTTGTGAAACATTTCATGGGAATTTGATCAACAGCACACTGTCTTGACGGTACTGACTTTTGAAGAGACAAAGAATCAAAACATTCAAAGAGGAAGCTATCCCAGCTTATATATTTGTGTCACCATCAACTTTTAGTCACAGTTATATTCTGTTGTAGCAAACAGTTGCTAAATAAAAGAGGCAGTGACGAGACCAAAGACATGTGTTCACATCTTGTCCCATTAGCAGCTAAGCTTACAAGCTAGCAGAAATCAAAGAAGCATCAGATCTGCAACAGTTGAAAAACATTTTTTTTTTCCAAAGAATGTATGTGCCAGACCAGGATAACTGCAACAAGGCTTTTGATGCAAGCGCAGCGCAAGTTGTTAGAGGTGTGCTGATGGTGTTGTATCACAGTTTTTCTACTGGAGAATGTGCTGTTTCTCCTTGTAGGCCACCAGCTGTATTCACTTCATATCTGTTGCACAACTGGTGGCGTCCAATTGAGTGAAGCAAAACTCAATCAGTGAATGAATTTGTCACTTTCTGTTTTCTTTCAAATGTTTTTGAAAGGGATTAAAGGTTAAATGGCGCTGCACTTTTGCATACCAATGCAGTCTCATGGCCTTTCATTTGTTGTAACAAAATTTGATGTATAAGGTTTGTGTACATGGATATGAATTTCTTTCTTTCTTGTAATATGCAGCATGGCTGTATTTCATGTTGCACCACATTTTATGACTGAATGATGCACTGCATTTATAAATGCACTGGGGTCACAGGCAGTGTGTCAGATGGGATTGCAGCTGTAAAATGTACAAGCCTGTCACAAAGGAATCGAAGGTTTGGTTCACATCTGTGGTTCGGTTCAGGCTTAGGAAAGACGAGGAAAGATTGCAGTGCTGACCGTCACGAAAATCAAGTGTTAGTGAAACAGTCATGAAAATGTTATCAGCAGGATTCATGTACACAGACACATGCATGCTGAAGTCAGCATTTATAGTTACAGCCCAGATAGCATGCAAAGGCTTATCATAGGCTTATCCTGATTGGCTAATCAATTCTGAGTGAGTGTGTAGGAATAAGACTACAAGCGTTAGAGTGTATGCATGTATAAATAAAATGAAGAAATCCTTTTTTTTACACTTCAATATTATGATCTGAACTTTATTTAAAAGAAAGCTCAGTGTAAAAAGTACTCATGCATCGCTGACCTGATTATATTACACAGGACTGGAGTAAACAGGGTGGAGAACTTGAACTTTTTTGCAAGCTGCACAACCTTTGTTGTTCTCTTTGCATGTACTACATTGCATATTGCTATGTCACATTACACCGCCTAAACACTCTATTTCAGTAACCTTTGCCTTGCATTTGATTTCCATTGAGACCTTTGAGATGCCAATGGAAACAGCAGCAGATAAATACATTTCCATTTTTTTTTTCCTGCAGTGTTTCCTTTTTCCCCACAAGTCGTGTCATTTACAATACATAGTTGATCCCAGAAGACATAAGTGCCAGGCAAATATGAGATATCATATGCTGAGGTTGCTTGTATGTGCACTCTGTATGCATGTTTAGATAGAGCCTGGCCGAAGCCGTAACATTCCTCTCTGGAGGACAGTTCTGTGAGACAGAGGCTGGCTGCTGTTGAAGTAGGTCTAAATTAAATTGGACACTCTGAAACGCAGCCTGACAGACAGAGCAGTCTCCATCAGGTGAAATTGTGCAGAGCATCCCTCCAGGATCTACACAGTTGCCTCAGGCAATAAAAAAATTAATAATTGAATAAATATGTATGCATAATAAAAAGGCCATTAGTTTCAATAGAAGGGTGATTAAATTATTCACAAGACACCGTGGAAAAGAAAAGTGGGAGTTAAAGCTAACTGTCTCAAGGATTTCAAGTCATAAAGTTTGTTATATAGACATGGTAAAGTTTTTTCCTGTATTAGCAGGCAAAACTTGGAGGTACCCTGTGGAATTTTAGAATAAGCAAACACATTATGCCTAGAATGCTTAATAAAACAGCTGCAGTCAATTTGTTGAAAACAAAACCCAGGGTTTTTACCCAGGAGATCCCTGTAAGCGCTCGTGGGGAACCAACAGGCTGTGTTGACTTTTTACTTAACCCCAACTATGGTCTTGATTTATTAACCTAACCAAGCAGTTTTGGTGCATTTAAGGGTTAGTTCACCCAAAAATGAAAATTCAGTGATTATCTACTCACCAGTCATGACAGTGGAGGGTCTGGTGAAGTTTTTCTGCCCACAAAACATCGCTGAAGTTTCACGGGAAGATGGCCTTGCAGTTATCTCCCAAACAGTTGAAGTGAATGGTAACGAATTTTCAAACATAAAAAAATATATCATAAAATTATGAAATGCCTCCATACTGCTCATCCAAAGTAATCCCAAGTGTATCAAAGCCTCAACACGCCAAGCTGCAGTGAATCATCATTGATGCCATGTTTGTAGCCTTACTGTTCGCTGCAGCCTGGAGCTCCTGACATGGGAGCCATGTTCCTGTGCACACATACGCACGTTCGAGTCCAAACAGCAATGTACAGCAAGACCAACTACTGTCTAGGCTTCAGGACACTTGGATTACTTCAGACAAGCAGTATGGCAACATTTGATGGTTTTATTATTTTATTTATTTATTTATTTTTTTAACATTTGAAAACTGGTCACCATTCACTGTGATTGTTTGGGGAATTACTGCAACACCTTTTTCACTGTGAAACTCCAGCAGCATTTTGTGGGATTAAAAAAAAAAAGAAAAAAACTTTGCCA
>JAPXVT010000012.1:7209726-7221322 GCA_029823135.1 Acanthurus reversus
AAAGTGTCTCATAAATCAATCTGAGTTGGCAATCTCAGGTGGCGCAGGAGAGTGACGTCACCGACCCCCTCTCCGTCCCCTTCTGCCTTCTGCCTGTGGGGGGCAGTGCGCACATTTGGTTGAAGCAACGTGTGGCCGTGGCCTGTGCCGCTCAGACATAACCAGACCATAGACACGATGATGTCAAAGTCTGTAGCGGAGCTGCTGAGGGAAGCTGCAGCTGCCCTGGAGCGGCAAAATGATTCCAACTCAGCAGCTCCGTCACCCAGCACCAGCACTTCAACAACTGCTGGTCCGACACCGGACCGACGTGGCGTGACCTCTCGAGGTAAGGTTTCAGACTTAACATTAGCAAGAGAGTCACCATGTAGTTTTGGGGGAGGGGCGGGGTCGTCATAATAGTCATGAACTACAAAACTTACGTGTGTTTGCTAAGTAACATTTATAAGACGGCACCCCCTCCTCCCTCAACAGGCTGAATGATCCTGCGATTGGGGGGTGGGGGGTGGATCTTTAGTTAGAGCGGCAGCTCCACATCTCGCACACTGACAACAACATCCTACAAATGCATGATCGTGTGACGTGCAGACCGTGGTGGGACGACTCCTCAGTCCACGAGTCTAATGCGGCAGACACGAGCTGTGTTCGAAATCATCCACTCATTCACTATCCACTACATCGTGTATCGGATGTAGAGCACTATATCGTGTACACGATATAGCAGCCTCGGTAACACTTTACTTGAATACTAGTTCATAAGACTTACATAACACTATCATATCCATGACATAACGCCTGTCATAAATATCAGTGAATGGTTAGATAGTTGTTGTTAAGTGTCATTCGGTCAGTTATGTCACTTTTGCTGCAGCGCTACAGGCTGCCTCTCTGGCTCAATACTGGAGCTATCTCAAAAATTGCTTTCTCCATCACTCCCTCATAGAGAGAATAGAAAGACTTATGAAAATAGACCCCAGGTTGAAAAAAAACAAAGTTCCCCTTTAAGTGTCTTGGAATTAATCGTAAAGCTTAGTGTGTGAACAGGACAAGAGCATGGCTGCCTCAGGGCTCTGTGTGTACAGAAATCACCTATAAATGCAAGTTTTACAATGAACTGGTTGGTATTCATCATCACCACCACCTCCACCATCACCACCAGGAGCTGCCTTTGTCAATCTCACCTCCTGACTATTTCCACTTCCACCATATTCCATTGCCAATACTCCATCATGTATAGAACATTGTTGTCTTGTTAATACAACATCTATTGCACGTGTACCCATCCTGGGTGAGGGATCCCTCCTCTGTTGCTCACCCTGAGGTTTCTCTATTTTTTCCTCTGTTGAAAGGGTTTCTGTGAGTTTTTTCCTCTGTCAATGTGGGGGTAGAAAGGAAGAGAATGTTGTCATTATGCTGTGTAAAGCCCTTTGAGACAAACTGCTTTAACTATATATATACATATTTTTACCATTGATCCAAGGAACTGTCGGGCTGTAGGCCCGTGATTATCTCACCATTTTATAGTATAGTAGAGTATTTGTATAGCTATATTATTTTAATTTTCTTTTTTTAATCCTATTTATTATTAACATATTCAATACCCCCCCCCTTTATTTTCTCATTTTCTCCAGCTGAGGTGTTGAGGCTATTCAGCCCTTACCCTCCACGAGGTCCACCACGTCCCACCCCACCAGCCACCACCAAAAAAATTAAAAAGTCAACCTACACACAACTTTTCTTTTGTTTGTCGAAAAGAAAGGACTGTGAGGTCCCAAAACCCTCAGTGAAGAGAGAACTGGAGAGGGCAGGACTGGGAGAAAGACGAATCACTTTCCCAAGTAGGTATAATAGTATGTGCTTGTCAGTCATGTGAGCAGAACAAATGTGTTTGTAAATTATGAGCAATTAAAAAAACAGGGGTCTGTGCAATGGACAACATCTAAGCTGTTCAGATCTTTAACTATTTATTCAGAAAATGTACACCTGCTCCTGACTGTTTCTCCCCTCAGACAGATACTGCGGTGCAACTGAGTTCGCAGATCAGCTGCACATCACCTTCCCACAGCTGAAGGGCTGTGGAGGCTTTCAGCTGCTGCGGAGCCGTGGCTCCACAAGGTGCAAGCTGTTGGAAGTAATTCACTGCACACAGGAGGGATACACTCCAGAGTTCCTGGCCCAAAAAGAACTCGGCGTAGGGGCAGCAGTAATATCTATCCGGCCCCTCCAAAGGGACATTGACCTGGAGGTAATAATTTGTTTATGATGCAGCTGTGTTTCCCATACATTGATTTATCTGTTGTTCAAAGCGCTCTTTCTCTGTCATTCTCATTCACACACCCACACCATACACAGAAGTACACATGCATGCCAGTGTTGTGCAGTAAATGTAATGAGACAGTGTGTCAGTCATGCTCTATTGTAAAACTGTTCAATGTTCATGTTCATATTATGTTGTCTCATTTGTTAGAGTCCTTCCACTTTGACCAACGAGACAACTGGGCCAATGGTGGAGTGCGTGTATTGTGGCGAAACTGTTAGTTTCTCAGAGATTGAAGGCCACATCGACCTTTGTGAGAAGTGAGATGCATTTCTTGTTTATACTGTACATGCATCTACATACTATGAGTTCATGGACTTAAAGACATTTTATGATCCTGCAATGTGACTTGACACAATTTAAAAAAAAATCTTTTGGTAATGTGCCACATTGATGGAGTATGGATTATAGTTTATTATTTTCCAGTGTATTAACATTTTTCTGCCAACATTACAAGAAAAAAGAATTTAGATACAGATGCTGAAGAAACCTCAGAGAATACCCCGTCAGGAAGCTCAGGAACAAGCCAAGCAGGAACCTCGGCCACAGCAAGCTCATTACGCAGCCAAAGTCCATATGAAGAAAATAACAGTAGTAGCTCAGAAGGTGCCACTGTGTCATTGTTTATAGCTATATAGTGTATGCATAACAATTCTGATATTTATGCTGTCCCTACAAAACAGAATTTTAAACTGTTCTACAAAGTATTAAATCAACTTCATATTTAGCATTTTTGTCCAGTTTTCACGGATAATGCCTTTATTTTCACAGAGTGGGAAACAGAGCCTAATGTTAACAAGGCAGCCAACATGTTTCGACGTCAGTTACTTAACAGTTCTGAGCGCAAGCCAGAATTGGTTGCAAGGCTTGATCTTCGATCTTCTGAGGAGGATCGTGAAAGGGAGATTTTATCCTTCTATAAAAAGACAGGAGTGGACTGGGCCAGCCCATTTTCAGTTATTCTGGGTGGTACGTATCTTTAACTCTTTCACTGCCAGTTAGTTTCACATAAGTTTCCTCGAACTTGGCAGGCATTTTCCAGCTGTTAGACCCATATATTATGTACTGTTATACACATTCAACCTATCATTCATCCTTTAACTTGTCTTTCAGGTGATGCAGCTGTTGGGGATGGCGTGAAACGTCATTTTTTCTCCACAGTAATTGAAAAAATCCAGTTTGGATTTAACCTCAACCTTGGTAAGTTTTTTTCCTTTCTGTCTTTCTTTCCTTTGTAAAAATGTATACTATTTTGTAAACAGCAGTAGTGGGGTTGGATTATCTGGCTCTGAGTAGTTGTTGGCAAAGACGTTGATGGATTTGGTTTATTAATTTTTTTCTCAAATTGACAACAGAAGTCATGTTGTGTCAAGGTCCAATGTCATGCACAGATTTTTACATCTGTACCATTTTCAATTGCAACTGATTTTAAATAATTCTATCTGAGTAATTGTACGGTCTCACCTGTCATCAGCTTTCACTATATCTTGTTCTTTCCCTTTCAGACAACACTGGGAGAACTCTATTGTTCAACGGGATGGATGACCACAAGGTCCCATCTACCTCCAGAGCCCTGTTGGATGGGAATCTGTTCAGGGTTGCTGGACGTGCGATTGGGCACTCATTTATTAATGGGGGTCCTCTGTTGACTGGGTTAAGCCCATCCATGCAGCAGCTTCTTGTCGGCAGCAATGAGGAGTCTGCTGTTTTCGAAGTGGCTGACTGTCCTGACACAGATGTTGTTGATGTGGTGTCTCTAGTAAGTTTTACCTGAAGTCACTGTTGTATTCTGTTATGACACACCTTAAAACACTTGTTAATTTTGTCGCTCTAATTTCTATATGTTCACTTTGTATCTAACACAAATAGCATAGACCGAATAAGTGATGTAACATTGCCTTACTCTATTAATTGTAGCTTGATAACCAGAGGGAACTGACGCCACAGGAACGTTGCGAGGTTAACACCCTGGCCTTCAGCTGGGATCTTCCTCCCCTCGATAGTGCCAACAGGAGATGGTTGGCGCAGAAGATCTTACAGCATGCGGTATGAATATTTTAGTTTTTCTCTTCCATTGTCCCAAAACCCAAAACACAACACATCTAAAGCTACAGAAACATTATCATGCCTTCTCTCTCTTCAAAACTTAAACTTTCAATCGTTCAAACGTTCTTTTAATTCCACAACTCAGAAACCTTACAGTGTCCGTTCTCAAAATATGTCACTGTAGGGTGTTGGGCATTCCTGGATTTGTGTGTCATATGAAAAGTATGTAAATCTACAGTAAAAACAGTATGTACACTACTGTACTGTATCACAACTCAATGCAAACACTACAGAGAATCCATATCACATAGCATTACTCAGTGAAACCAGTGTTCACAGTGTGATGTTTTTTGTCTACCGGTATTTATTGAACTATACCACATATGCACACACACACACACATATCTACATTGTGTGATAGCACGTTGTCGAGCTGGGTCAGGTCACAGGACATATTATCCTATCTCGTCTGTCATAATGGTGTGAGTTTGTCTTGCTCTCCCTCCATGTCCTGCTCCTCTTCCTCCTCTGACCCTGCCTCCGTCCATTGTGTTCTTTCAGAATCTTCAGTAAACAGCACTCTGAACTGGCTTTTATACTGTGGGTGTGGTCACATCATTTGCAGCGAGTGTCTTCAATTTTGAGTCGCTGGCTTTTGAGAAGCCAGCTGTGTTCAAATTTACTGACTGTGGCAAGCATTTTGCATCAAATGATATTTAATTTGAGAATTTGAGCGGAGTTTTTTTGCAATTTGTGTTTCAGCAAGACAAAATGTAATTACATTTATGATAAAAGGACGATTGTGTTTTGTGAATTGTGTCTTGTAAAGATTTGTTCATGGTTTAGGCAATTAGGGGCTAGTTTTATCAAATGTGTTTAGAAAAGAGGTCATTTGGTTTAGAGAATTGTCTGTGTTTTAGGAAAAACCTTTATTAAGTATTAAGTACATCAGAAAAAATAAATGTATATTACTTCTATTAGAAAATTATTAAGTAATGTCTATATTTTTCACCAACAGCTGCATCAAAGTTATACTTTGCAAACTCTCTGATAATTTTTGTAGATCATTGAACGGAGAAGAGCGCAGATCAAGCAACTGCGTAAGGGGCTGAAAGACACAGGTGTCCTTGATATGATCAAGAAGCATCCTGCCCTTGCAACAGTGCTTTTCCCCACATCTGCTGAGCAAACTATGGACTCGCAGGTATTAACTTTTAACCTGAAATACTTTTAAGAGAGTTTGTCAGACACAATAATCCAGGATCATTTGATCAAAATAAATTATAAGAAGCCTGCTGAGCTAAATCAGGCACACAACTCAAGCTGCGCCCATCCAGGCACTTGCTCTCCTCATCCAAATAGGGTGGGTTATTAAAGGCTGTAATTCATAACAAGCCTCCATTGTTATATCAAGTAAAAGCAGGCTGTTCTCCTCCATCTATTATAAAAAAAAGTGTAAAAATGTACACTACACAAATGTATTTGCAAAGTAGTTGTACTCTGTTAGTATGTATTTGAGACTGTTTTTGGTTCTCAGACCATCTTGAAAAGGATCATATGGCCAGTGCCAGACAGTGATGATGACGAGGATGACAGCACAGTGGAGGAGAAATGTGTGGCGACAGGATATCTGAGAGAATACATTGAAAATGGTAAGCTTGTATAGGAAATGGTATCTTATTCTCTTCAAATCACTGCAGTGAAGACATGATTAATGATGTTTGGGTTAACTTCGAAAAATTTACAATGTACAGTATCTTATTGCTGATTTTAAAACAATAACACTAATTACTGTGTCTTTGTAGCATCCTGTGAGGAACTACTGAAACTCCTGCAGTTTTGGACTGGATGGCAGGTACCTCCCCAGCACCTGTATGTCGAACTTGTCTCAGACATCAGGATGCCAGTTGCATCAACATGCATGGAGACCCTGAAACTCCCACTGAAGTGGACCAGTTACCAGAACTTCAAAGACCACCTTGAAGCCTCTGTTAAAAGCTCTGAATTCGGATTCGGAATGATCTGATCTGAAATTAAGAAATAAATTGTTGTTGCCTACTTACTGGCTTTAAAATGTATTTCAGATATTTGTATTCATGTATTCAGATGTAGGCCTAAGTTTATTCATTTAACAAATTATCATTCCAGAAAATCGCTTTCAATTGTGAAGCAGCTGTGTTGATTCTGATTTTCTTTTCTTTTCAGTTTACCTTTTTTTCAGATTTAAGAAGGCTCATATCGCGTTTCCAATGGTACATAGTAAAGCCAAACACTGAAATGTTTAAATGTGAAGTTTTAATCACAAATTAAAATGTTGACAAATCTGTCTGCACTTAATCTGTCAGCTGCCGTCGTGTGGCTGTGTAGACTTCCACTGCATCCATGAAGGGGACGTCTGGGTCCGGTAAACTTCCAGTGTTGTCCTCAGTCATGACCTGCTGCATGTGGATCTGGGGTACTTCGATGTGTTCCACTTGACCTCCAAGGTCATCATAGCCATGTGGCCCATTCCAATCGATGCCATAGTCTGCCTCCACCTGAACACAAATAATTTCGCTTAAACATTGTCCATTGAAACTCAAAAATTTAAAGCCACAAATCAGTTCACTAAGTACAATTATTAAGTTATGTTATGTAGCCACTGAAGTATTGCTGGTATGGTGTGTGGTGAGGAGGTGGACCAACGCAATGGTTTGATGTAAAGCACAAACGTCACAGATCCAATTCCAGTCTGGTTTGATTCTGATGAAAAGGATGGAATAACAACATAAATTAGTCCACACAACTTAAACATACATATCACTTAACACTATTTCAAAGGAGGCACAATCTTAAATACTACTGAACTTAGGATAGAACTTAGAATTAACATTACTAATTTTAACCATAACTGTAAACAAAAGGGTGTGTAGAAAAAGGATAACTTACAGCAAATACACAGTCTGACAATGGAGGTTGAGGGCAGGATGCAGGCAGCCAGCTCCTTTGTCCTCAGGCAGGCAGGGAGAAGAGGAGGGACACAGGTGAGCTGGCTGCCTAAATAGACTCCTAGTCCCCGCCCTCCACTTAGGAGAGGAAGGAGGCAAATGCAGGCTTGACAGGCGGGGACTTTCTACATCCACACTATTTATGCCTTCTATTACTGTATAATATGGCTGCTGATATGTCTTGGACTGATTATACATACCTCGTCAGGATCTTCGTGGTGCCTGGCTGATGTCCACAGTTGGAAGGGAGACTGGCTACCGGTTGTCCTCATGGGATGGTTATTCCAGGCGTCCATGAAGAATGCCAGTTGTTTTTTAAGTTGTGGCAGAAAGGCCCAGTGGAGACCAAACAGATCTCTTTCATCATCAGGGTTCAACAACCCCTCTCTCCATGTTGTTGAAGACAACATGAAAAGTGTCGAGGACTTGGACATAAACGTCTCTCCAAAGCCGTTCTATCCTGGAATAACAAGTACATGTGAAACGTGAGGAATTTATTCCATTCATTCTGAATTTTCGATGTAATTGGTTGTTTGCTTAGAGAGAGAGAAGGGTAGAGAGCGGGTGTGTGACAGAGACTGACAGAGAAAGGTGAGTGAGAAAGTGTTTGAGAGAGAATATGTCATTGGGTAAGAGTAATGGATGAATGAGGCCTGTGAGAGTTCTTGCAGAGGAGCAAGAGGACTAAATGTTGGGCAATAGTATGTGCTCTCCTGCAATTGTTTTCACATTATACATTTCTTTTAAATACTTACCGCTGGTTATGGACACTCCGTCCCGTGATGTGTGAGTGCCTGCTCTCTCCCCTATGTTCCACCATGAACTGGGCAACCTCAATGTTCTCACCCCCTTTGTCTGACCGCACACGTGAGGGCAAACCAAATTGGTTTACGGCACCAATGAAGCTTTGTAACACTGTTGCTGCTTGATTGTTAGTAGCAGCAGAGAGGTAGACAATCAATCGGCTGAAGCCATCAATTCCACCATGAATGACGAATCTTCAGCTATTTGGAAGAAAAAAAAAGCATCAGACAAAAATTTGTTGGGTCAGTTGCTCATTAATAACTACAATGATAAAACAATGTCTCTATACCAATACAATAGTTCCGGGTGGGCCAATTATATAAAGTGGAAATAGCCTACTTTCAAAATTACCGTATTAATTTATGGTTTCCATCGATGTGCCACATTGCATTTGGTGCAGGAACAGAGTATTGCCTCCGCCTCAGTGTGCGGTTGGCCATAGCTCGCACTTCATTACCAACTGGGTCCACTCTTCTTAAAGATTCACGCACTCTTGTAACTAGAAATAAACAACAATAGAAAGAAATTTTAAGGAAAAACAAATGAAGGTAGCCTAAGCTCCTTTCACATAAGCAATTCTACTCTGTCTTATTGTATTGTTTACAGTGTGGTGAATTATCCATGAAACACTGACACTTTGTATGAAGACCATAAAAATAAGCCTACATTTTAGTCATTAACTGTTATTTAAGTCTAACAGAGAGACAATAGCTATAGAGCTATATAGCTTACAGAGAAGTTACTACACTCATACAGGGCTCAACTTTATATTTAACTTGCTTTGCACTAGAAGTCCCCTAGCATGAAGGAATGACTTCATCATTCTGTATCCTGTGTTTGGGTGAGCAAGATGGATTTCTGAGATGACAGCATCCAGCTCTTGGTCACTCAGTGTAGAGTACATGTCCGACTTCCTGAACCAACAAACACACACAAAACATAGAAAGTGAAGACAGATGATTTGTTATTTATTTTTCAGTGATGTCTATAATATTTTATTACACGGCTCTCTTGAATACTTGATCCTGATTGGTCAATCACCAAAATTCTGTGGTGTTTATTTATCGAAAGATCACCGCTGCAAATTATAACTCACCGTTGCTCCTCTGATCAGAGGAGCACAGATCTGCAGCATATTTAGCTTGTTTCATTTTTTACCGTCATTAAACAGCTTCGGACCAACTGTGAGGTTAATTAAACGACTCGTAGCTTGTTACAGTAAGAGCGGAGGCTCTTTCCACACCGGGGCTGAAAAGCAAACCTGCTGATCAGAGCCTCGGACCCGGTGTCACCTCCTCTTTTCTCCGTGGCACCGGCATACAAACACATGCATCATGATCTCTTGTTTATGTCGCATTTTGATTAACATTATGTTACAAATTAATTATTTCACTCATAAGCCTTGCAATATGCGGGATAATGAATAGTTCGGAGGTTGTTATGGCTAAATTAGACTAGAAAAGTGAGTCGCCAGACCATCCATCGGAGGATGAAGAGTAATGGATTGAGGAAATTTTCTAGTCTAATTTAGCCATGGTAGTGGCTAGTATGCCGGTGCCACGGAGAAAAGAGGAGGTGACACCAGGTCCGAGGCTCTGATCAGCAGGGGTTATGTTAATCCTTTTTTATTTGAAATATGAGACACTTTTGCTTCCATAGTCTCCGTTCCGCGCCCATGTAATCAATCTGACTGACCACGCGGCGCGGAGCGCTCCGCTCTGTCCAAGCTTTTCCGCGAGCCGCGTGCGACTTTGTCAAGCTGAACAGAGCAGATGAGAGCAGATCGTACTTGACAGGAAATCACACACAGAAAAGGCACAGAGAATCCGATCCAATTTCCAAAACTGGCCTAAAACAAATGTCAAAACCATGGACTATAAAAGAAAACTCTTTAAAACTCTTTTATACCGTATATGGTCAAAACAAAACACCCTGTTTAATGATCGTGTGGTTGTCCTCTCTACACATGTATCTGTCAGTTAACAGACACACACACACAGAGAGAGAGAGAGAGAGAGAGAGAGAGAGTTCGATATTTGACGAGAGAGGGGCAGACTAGCATGAGGGCTTGTTGACCGGCGCGAAGAAATGCGCTTCTGGTGTGGACAGCGAGGCGGCTGCTCGGACGGGGACACACCGGCGGAAGCGCCGCGAAGCACCATTTCCAGTCCGATCAACAAGCTCATCTGCCCCTCTCTCGTCAAATATCGAACTCTCCGTGTGTATGTGTGTCGGTGTCTCTTCACTGACAGATACATATATAGACAGAACAACCAGACGATCAGTACAGTGTTTCGTTCAGACATGTTTTATTTTGAAAATTGGCCAGATTCTGTGTGCCTTTTCTCTGTTTGACTTCCTGTCAAGTACGAGCTGCTCTCATCTGCTCTGTCCAGCTTGACAAAGTCGCTCGCGGCTCGCGGCTCGCGGCAAACATACAACAGATGCCGAAACAAGCGTTGCAGAGCGCTCCGCGCCGCCGCAGCGGACAGTGTGGACAGTCAGATTGGATTATATGGGCGCCGAACAGAGACTAGCTCCGCGACGCGACGCTTCGCGGCACGACCGCATCCAGCGCTTCGCGGCGCGTCTGTCTCCGACGTGTCGCTGTTGTCTGCTCGATGAAAGCATGTTTAGAATGTTTATCTGTCGTGACACTTTGAACACTCTTTAAAACACCTTTGACCGATGGTGATGTTTTAATGTCTTTATTTCTCCACATGAAGCTGATTATAACATAGCTGAGCTGTTTTTTGTTTAAGGAGCAACAAACAAAGAATGCATGGATGAACCAGTTGGATATATTGATACCATGAAAGATCTTTGATTAATCAATGACTGAGGGACTTTTTAAAATTCTCTACTTTATTATAAATATTAATTTTTCCCTTTTATTGGAAAATTTTGTTGTGTGACTGGGTATTTGATTTAAGATGAGCATAAAAACATATTTTGTTAAAATGTATTAACTTGATCAGTTCTCTGATTTCAGCATCAGATCTGCTCTAGACATTTACTGATCTGTTTTTGACAGCGAATGAAGATGAACTTTTTCCTTTTACAGCAAAAATCATTTTCTTCTTTTTCTCTCCATTTGATAAATTAAAGCTCAAACCAGCAGGATGAAAACCAGAATAAGAGTAATAAAATTATCTGTAGGAAAGCATTCAGTAATTTTATCAGAAAGTTTCCAGCTGACAGAAACTGAAGCTCATCACACCCGCACATGGACTTTTTCAGCTGTTGAAAAGAAAATGAAAAGCTGTGTCAACTCAATGGAACTACAAACCAGAAAGATCTGAAAATAACATCTTTATTTTCATTTATACCAGATAAAAGAGCATGCACAACTTTTTCCTCAAACAGTGTTTATACGGACGGATGCAGGACGTCAGATTCAGATTAATTTCTTCCCTGAACTCTGAACAGGTTGGATGACCTT
>JAPXVT010000012.1:7515478-7526170 GCA_029823135.1 Acanthurus reversus
AATGTGACAAAGAGCAGCTTAAAACCTTCCCCATAGGTAAAATGAAAAGAATTTGCAGTGATGCCAGCAGGAATGAGACGCCCACTCATGTGCATGTATATAGAGACAGAAGACAAATAAAAGGAAAGAATGATTAAATAAGTATAATAAGAGAAAATAACAAATGCAAATGTTTCAATAAAGGGAACTAGGGCTCACTTACTGATATGATAAGCATGAAAATTATGTAAATCACAATTACCGGATCTCCTGCCTGAATACCTATGGGAAATTTCGGAGCAATGTGCTGGCGTAGCTCTCCATTGTTATGAAACAAGACCAACAGAAGGATTGTCTTTGCTGTAAAACATTTAAACTGTTGTTGAGGCTTAAAGGACCATACCCGCCTATTTCTGACTCTTCAACATTAGTAGAGATTACCCCTGTCTTCAACAAATGTTCTTATCAAAATCAATCATTTGCGTACTATAGTAGATCTCAGACTGCATTGTCAAACCTCATTTACTGCCATTCATGTTGAAACAAGGTAAAGAAACGTATTGGACACGAGAAAGTTGCAAGGTATTGGTAATTCACCTTTCCAAAGCAAACGTCTGTGTTTATTTGGTCAAAAATCGCTGAGCAAGACAGAAAGGGGAGCTGTTGGAATGAAAGTTATTACGCCTGCATGGAAAAATAGTTTGTTACTGGTGTTGCCTTATAGCTCACATTTTGGTGGGAAGAAGGACTTTGATGCAGATGTTCTATTTAACGTTGCCACACATTTTTAGGTGCTTTCTGTAACATTCATTAAAAATGGACAAATGTAAACAAACATCTTATCTTATGGAAAAACCTATTTTGAGAAAATGTGTGGGGTTAATGTAACCTGTGTGGCCGATGTTGACAAAGGACAATGGCATTTAGCAGCACTAGTATGGTCCTTTAAGGTGGATCAGCACTTTAATAAGACTTTCCCTCAATTATTCTCTTATCAGTATGTTTGAGATATACCACAGTGTAATGGAGGGACAAACCCTGTCTTTAGTTGTCAGTGCGAGAACATAGTGAAACATGCCCTGCGCATTTGATCCATCCTGGCTCGTCCTTCCTCCTTAGTAAGACCAGGAGCGGTGGAAAACAGCCGCGGCATATGGCAGCGGGAGGGAGGTAACAATACATATTATTTGTTGTCATAATAACTTTCAAATAAATCCGGTAAAATGAACTAATAGAGAGTGATTTCACTTTGCCTTTTCCAGCTGCAGAAAACAAGCTATTGTTCAGTTGTTGGCAGACCTGATTAAAAGGTAAACACACCTGTCCTTGGTGGGGGTTTGCTGTTGAAAGCTTAAAACAGACCAGCATGTGCACCGGTACATGCAGCCACTGTGGAACAGGTTTTCTAAACAAAAGGCTGGCAATTTATGTCGTTTTGAATAGTGACACAGGGGGTTTCGGTTTTAATAGACTATTGCCACAAGAGAGTGGACTGTTGAATACTGAGCAACAAATGTAGCACACTCAAAGGCGCACAAGTGTACAAGTGCATCACAGTAAATGATCATTTGTGGCAATTTGTGGAAAAAATAGCATTGTACATGTTGCTTTTGTCTCTCACTTGAGGGAAACGATGTTACAAAAACCTGAGAGTTTCATAGATGATGCTTCAGGATCATGTATACTTTTACGTCTTTTGAGAACATTTGAATTTATTGAAAAACCAAAAAAAATAGCACTCCTAACAAAGACCAAAAAAACAATGATTAACAAAATTTGCAGTCCTTTTTGGCTGAAAGAAATGAATAACTGCATTTGTTTATTTTGGGTCAGTTGTGACTGGAGTCAAAGAAATCTGCTTGCAATGCAGCTGGTTGGATTTACAGGAAATTTTGCTGAGTCTGGAGAAGGTGATCAAGCTTTCTAAAACAACTTGATTATTCATGCATCAATTTGCTATATTTGAAAAAAAATGTATATTAATTTGGTTATTTTGTCTATTTTATCAGATTGATTTTTAATCTTTTTTTTTTTTAATCCATAGATATTGCGATTTTACAATAATATTAATATCTAAAATTAAATATACTGTAATCAAATATTTTGCCAACTTCTGCATAATCTGTCCAACCTTGTTCAATTAATATATTAAAGCATTTCAAACTGTGAAATACTCCCAAACTGCATGGTAGCATTCCAGAATGACATCACTTACAGCATCTGAACAAAACAAATACTCTTAAGTGTAAAGAGCCTCTTTTATTATTGTATTTCCTGAGCTTTGATCAGTGAATGATCCAATAGTAGATCCTCAGATAAAGTAGAAATGTAGAACATGTGTATCTGACTTTTCAATCACCCTGCCTATTCTTGTCTCCCCTAGTTAGAATGTTCCAGTAACATGATACTGTATAAATATTTGTCCAACATAACTGCAGGCCCATTCAGCTGATCCTGTGGCTTCAGCTCCGGCACAATGGCCCCTTATCCCAAGTAACTCTACACCCGCCTCCCTGGTCATTATTGATGGCCTAGTAAGTGTTACAGTTACAAACCAATTACTCTACCATTAATGTTAGATGAGCTGCTCTACAAGTACAGCTTGATGCTTATCAGCTTTCCTCTGTTATGAGGCCTTTTTACTTTCACTAAATTGCACACCTTTTCCTGCTTTTGGTTCCAGTCATTATTAAGTAGGAGGTGAGAGTAAACTGCAGTCTCAATCCTACATCAGGGGAAATTTCACTCAGTTCAAGAGGTAAAGAAGTCAAGAGGTGAGCAACATGTCCCCTCGGTGACTCTGGGAAATCTGGTGACCCAGTAAAGTGATATCACACCACCAGGGAGGAGAAACGGGGAGGGGAAATAGGAATGGTAGAGAGGTGTAGAGATCGAATGAATCGTGCTGCCACCTCCACATGTGGTTTTACCGGTACACAGAAACTGTGTGTCTTCAGGTCAATGAAAGGTAGAACTTTTAAGTAACACGCACACACACACACTCACAGACAGGAGTTTTCCCCCCAGATGTGTGTTGTGAGATGTGGCAGACAGGTTTGTGCAGAGGAGGGGGAGGAGAGACGGTTCACAGATCAAATCAACACCTTTCACATCTCCATCAACAGCATCTGCTGAGAGACTTCTGTTAACACATCATCATAGTGACTGTTATCAGAAGAAACCAATGCTGGGTATTCTGTTTTCACATATAAAAGAACTTTATTGAATTTTTAAAAATGATATAGGGCCAGGATTGTTCTTTTCTGGACAAAATACTTTTAAAAATATACTCAAGATTTTGAATACCGTACTGTTTAAAAGGATCCAATCTTTTGTAAAAGTTAATATACAAACACTTTGTTTCATCTGCTTTAATCATTGTAAAATCATAAAAGAAGGCAAGCAAGACAAACAAGGATAAAACTAAAAGCATAACTTGAAAATATATAATTTTTTTTAAATGTATTTATTTATTTATTTATTGTATTATAAATAATACTGTCGAGCAGCACACCCTTAAGTCTTGAAATTCAAGAGTTTACCAGCCCTTGAACGTGCCACCATACAGAAATATATTTTGTACCACTTACAAATAACCTAATTTTCACAATCTAAAAAATCTAGCTGATTAGTTTAGTATCCTTAGCAAGATTCTGCTGTTTTCAGGTGTTTGAAGGATAGCATACCCCAAGAGAGTTCAAAATGAAATGCCTGAAAACTGTAGAAAAAAGATAAAAATAAAAATTGCATGTTTTGCATGTTTAGCAAAAGGGCATGACAGCAAGGTCAGGAGGTCTTTTTAAAAGTCTTTTTATGCTTTTGCTTAAAAGTAAAGTGTGCCTTTGGTCAAAGCTAATATTTATTGAAAACAAGAGTACTGTATAATGCTAGCTGCTCTGAACAACTGATGCTACTGCTAGAAGCTAGCCTGCTAGTAGCCTACAGTTGGGTTTAAGTTTATACCCAACATAGCTTTGTTCTATATGCTACTGTAATATCAACATGCTATTATGCCAACAATGATAACAATATGTGAACAGGGTTATGTATAATGTTTTCCTTTTAGCATGTTAGCATGTTGCAATAACAATATGTCACCATTTTGTGGTTTATTTAGCTTAAGAAGCAGGAAATTGTTGTCAAACCCTCGGACTAAAGGCAACATACACAAGTGATACTAAGTTTGTCTAAAAAATTACAAAAATCACCAACTTTAGAGATCCATCGTTTTCACCAGACAGTGACCAGATGTTTTGCCAATAGTATTAAATTGGAAAGAAAGTGGAGGTGAATGTGATAAGTTTTACAGGTTCTTTGCTCAGAGCCAAAGTATTTGATGACTTCAAATTGTGCCCAGATCAAAAACATCACAGTTCATCCAGGAATAAACACGAAAATCTGCAACTAATTTCCTCATAGTCCATCCAGCAATTGTTGAGACATTTCACAAACCAAAAACGATGACCTCATGGTGCTGCTTCACAAAAAGTCATGTATTACAAAAGTCAGGAGACTCCATCCAGACTGTAAATCTTCCAAAGGAAATTCAATGGAAATCTATCACATTTATTGAGATTTGTAAATCCAGAAGGTTGGACTTCCTGACTGACCAACAGATCGAGTGATTTACATTGCCCTCTCAAGAGCCAATCCACAAGCTTGGCAAAAAATAAGCAATTTCATTTCAAAATAAATGAATAAATAAGAAAATGGCAGCTACAAAGTTTGGAAAATTACAGCTGTGTTACTGATTGCAGTGCTGGTAACTGTGGTAACAGTTGCTGGTAAAATTTCCCAACACTGGACTGATTCTTCTCCCTCTCTATCTTACAAACAAACACACACACACACACACACACACACCTATGTTTCTGTTGGAGGTGGTGCTGAAGCCATACATCAGCAGCTTTGCAGAGGAGCATGTCCTTAAGAATATGATAAAGAGGAAGCAGGCATTTCCTCCTCAAGAGGGATGTTTTCCGTTGCACGTCCTGTCTGATTAGTGAGACCTGTGCCTCTTCCCATGAACTGCACTGCTAGATGCATTTACAGAAAATGGGTTTCATGTTATACAGCATGTTGTGATAATACTCTCCATTGTAGTGAGATGGAAAGTGTCTGTATAATTTATAACTCTGCTTTAGCTCGCACTCTGTCATGAAACTGTCATGAGATCATTTTGTAGCTTTGTACTGCCCCTCTCTTGCATCAGTTAAGCCATCAGATGCTGTTTTTTTAAATACTTTAAGTTTGGTTTGCAGAATCATAAACACCGAGACCCGTGGGCAAATGTTTGTTTCAGTGTAAAAATGGGAAAAGGTTCCTAAACCAGAAAAGCCAAAGTCAAAAATAAAATGTTCCAGGCGACAAAACTCAAAAAAATTTAGGCTTGCTGCCTGTCTGCATTGTCAGAAACTGTTGCACCATGAATCACAGCTTTGACTGCAGAGGAACTTTACGAAAGAGCTGCCCAGTTGTGGGAAATCAGGGATCGACTTGTCTCCTCTGCAGTCCGTCTGGGGGTTGTTGAGGAGGAGATGCATTATCTGAGTGTCCAGCGAAAGTGGGGGGAGAGTGGCTACCTGAAGTTTATGGAGATTTATGGCCCCTTCCCCAGGCCTTAATTGCCTCCTCCTCTGTGGGTAGTCCTGGGAGGCCCGTGGTGAATAGTGACCAACACCGGGGCTCCTGCAGGTGGGCCCACCAAAACGCTGTTTACTGAGGCCTATTATGGAGACAAATGGTGTCACGAAGTGCTCCTAAACCAGACGACAAACAAAGAGGGGGAAGAGAAAAGCGTAGAGACGGACAGCTGGTCACTGAAAGGGGTTCAGGACTTCAACTTGGCCTTCAGAGACACAAAAAACAAGAGTTATGGGAGCCCTTGGCTTTACTGGTACCCATTAAATATTACTGAGGAGAGATGGAACGAAATAGTGATGGAAGGAACATTTCGACTTGATTTGAGGACATTAATTCTGTGATGACAAGTCCAAAACCAGAAATTGTTCTTTGTCTTTGCAGAATAAATCTTTCCTTTATTTCTCTTCATTCAGCCAGATAAGAGAGACTTGGCTTGGAAGGCTGCATAACAACATGTTACAACAATAAATACTTTGCAGAAAACATTAACAGGTCTTAAAAAACTGAAACAAGGAGATATTTTACCTAAAAGTGACATTTCAGTCATCATCTACTCACCCTCCTGCTGATGGAGAAGATGGTGTGGTTATGTGAACGTGGCTCCCATCTCAGGAGCTACAGGCTACAGTGAACAGTGAGGCTAAAAACATGGAGACAGTGACGTTTTTTCAAAACAACTTGGCATGTCGAGGCTTCAGGACACTTGGATTACCTTGGACGAGCAATATGGCGGCATTTTATGTTTATATTGGTTTTTGTTTGTTTGTTTGTTTGAAATTTGGTCACCATTCATTCCAATTGTTTGGGAGATGACTGCAACGTCTTTTTCCTGTGAAAACTCCATAAGTGTTTTGTGAAATAAAAAAACTTCCAGACCTCCGATTAGCAAGAGGGTGAGTAGATAATGACTGAACTTTCATTTCTGGGTAAACTATCCCTTTGAGATCCATTTTCTATTTAGCCTTCTTCAGTTTTCAAAGACCACCTATGTAACTGTTCAACCAGTTCTGACTGTTACATATGGCAACTTGTAAAGGGAACCTTCACAAGTTCCCTTTAGCATCTGTGTGCAACACACGGGACTTTTAACTGTCTCCGATGTAAACTCCTTCATTTCAGAGTTACATTATTAACAAACAAGTAGGCTGTTTTTTTTATTTTACAGTTCTGTGCTGCATACAGATTTATTGGAGGCAAATTAAATCTTTATCTCTGTAAGATAGACAGACAGATAGATAGATGGTAGGTAGGTAGGTAGAGTGCAAACATACACATTTGTAATATTAATATAATTAATAAATATTCATCAAACAACCATATATAGGTGTAGGTGCGCTGAGGACAGGTCCTTCAAGGACTCAGCTGGTTTACAATTCTGCTTTATCTGACTTGCTTATCGACGTCCTCGTCTCTCAGCTGAAGTACGTTTTATAGGTTAAGTCAATAGAATGTTGACATTCACCTGGTTTCACCTGGTGAGTAATACACACAGAGCTTTACAGCGCAATTGTTGATAGATTTTCTCTCACGCAGAGCTCAGCTTGCAGGTTTTATATCTTGTCTAACATTTTACTTTGTTGTTAGTGTTGCCTTAAAAGAAACCTATAACTTTTTTAATCCTTATTTATTTATGTTTTCTCTCAGTATTCATACGCTGGCA
The DNA here is from genome assembly GCA_029823135.1 of Acanthurus reversus. Lineage (NCBI taxonomy): Eukaryota > Metazoa > Chordata > Actinopteri > Acanthuriformes > Acanthuridae > Acanthurus > Acanthurus reversus. The sequence goes on from JAPXVT010000012.1 coordinate 7,522,761, forward strand.
CCCAAAATGTTTGCCTTCTGACAAGTTATAGATATATTCACTCTTGACCCATAACTTCAGTTTGCAAATATCTGAGCTGTAAGCAACTTACCTAAAGACAAAAAACCTTTATAGTCCCGAAGAGGCAAAACTTAGCAAGGTTTTAATAATTTTCTTTCTTGCTTATCAAATTGTGACTCGTCAGCTTTGTCTTACATACCACTGTTACTGTGATAAACTAAATGCTTTCTCAAAGTTTACACCTTCTCTATTTTTAAGGATCTAGTGGAGAAAAGGCAGTGGTAGAGCTGTTGGAGCTGACGGGCTCATGTTTATTGCAGGGGAACATCTCTTGAGTGAGTGACTGGCTCTGAGATGAGCCTGTGAGACGGCGGAGAGGCAGTAAGTGCACTAATGAGTGCGAACAGTTGGGCCACTCAAACTATGAATATTGGATATGTATGGGAGCAAATTTACAGCACACCACACCCTTCCTGTTTCCTGTTGCACTGTGGCTGCTTCCCACTGAACTGAGCTTACCTACAGAACACAGGGACCATATGTGGTCATGAGGAAGGTGTAAAGAGGGGAAAATCTGTGGAAACTGTGACTGTGACGAGTGAACAAGAGACGCAGCAACAAGTAGCGTTTAGATGCTTCGCCACCACCTTTAAATAGCTGATTAGGTAAAACTAATCGTGAAAATAAACCAATACTTCATTAAAGTTTTAATAAGCATGTTTTTCTATCGATTACCATCATCAACATTATTATTTCCCGTCAGCTTTGTTCCATCGCCCACCTGTCCATTAAAGCCTCTCCCGACCAGAACATCAAGTTATTTTGTGTTGCAAAATTCAGCAGAGTAGTCATTAGAAGATTAACCTCTGCCATTTTGTCATTATTACGCAAAAAACTCAAAGCAGGTACCAGGCAACAACAGGCTGCAATTAATACATGAAACAGGCTCTGTGAGCCATCTGGGCACTTTTTCCATGAGCTCTGAGCCGGAGAGCGGACTGACGCTGCTCCATTATTCTGTGGCCGTCTCAGATCGTCATCTCGGGTCCATTTTGTCAATTACTCACCAGGTGCAGAAGAGAACTGTTTATTGTTTCTCGGTGAAAATAAATACTTATGAGGAAAAATGCATTAGCTCTGTATTGAGAATCTTTTTAATACTTCAGGAGCACCTCGACTGCAAAGGGAACATCAAAACCAAAGTGACCAAATGCTGTGACTGCTCCTCAGTGTGATATTGATTCGACCTTAGCCGGAGCTTTTTCCACTTGTCACTTCCAATATGTTACACCTCATTTTTATGGAATATTCAGGCAGGCAAAGCCATAGAAAAACATCTCTCACCACACCACCTCATACCCACCCTACTTTTTCACTAGTGTTTATAAATGTCAAACTACTTCCTGCATTGGTTCACTTTGGACCGAGACCAATGGCTCCAGTGGAGTGTTAAGGTGCAGTTTTTGCTGTGTCGATCAGGATCCACTAGCCCTTCTGTTATAGTCTGAAGCTGTTAAGACCTCTTTTATCCACATTATATCGAAATAAATTGTAGCTGAATATAAGTGGTCATGTTCTGCTCACCTTTGATGGTATCAGAGGGATTTATTAGTGGGGAACTCTGATCACGGATAAGCAGCAAAAATAGCTAGAATGGTTTGGAGGGCTCGTCTCGCTTCAGAGCTTTATGTATTCCAAACCACGTCAGAATGTGACCTGAACAATCAACCGCTGATATTTCCTTAATGTATTTCAAGTCCAATCCTACCATATTTAGAGCTCGTTCCATTTGTGCTAAGAGTCAGGGATTTGACGGCACATTATAAAATTTTAATCCTGTATTTAAACTAATTCTGAAAGTTTGACATTCAAAGAGCTAAAACTCAAAGTATGCCAGGTGGATAACATATTTAATGACTACTTGACCTGAGATCTCGCGCTTAAACCAAATTTGGAAGAGGCGCAGGGCAAAAAAATGCCTTTAACACCCACAGGAATTATGACTCTGATCCATCTAATCTGAGGAAATATTGCATCGTTGTTGTGCTGGCTTCTTTTTAACTGTAACCATGGCCGTTCCTTTACTTTGTCCCAGAGAGAAAGCGTCTGTAATGAAGTAGTTATTGTAACCATAACCACATTGTTTCCCCAACCTTAATGACTTAATTATTAGAAACTAAAACCATGACCTTTCCACACCTGTGGGTTTATGTAGTTATTGTTTAACTTCTCTTTTGGCCTTCATCAATTCATTTAAATGACTTCCTAAGAGTTTGTATGTTGCTCTTTTGCTACGAATCCAGGTGTTCTTCAAACTCGAGAAAAGTAGACTTCGCCTCAGAAGTATGTATTCTGGGGTAAATTAAAAGTTCCAAATTCCAACAGCAAACAAGAGTGATGTGCTATGAATCAATGGCCATTAATGTTGCAGAAATGTGCACAACAGGCAATAAAGTAAATGCAGACTTCTCCGCTCTGCCTTCTGCAGTCGCTCCGAGCGCTGCAGTCCCCGTGCAGAGGAACCCCCCTGCCTTCCCCCCATTCCTCCGTCTAATGAAGACCAGAGAGGAGGATATCAGGCCCTCAATCAGCCACAAGTCCACTACACATATGTTTTGATGAATCTCCGCTCATGTGCAGAGCCCCTGCGAGCTCAGGGGATCACGCCGCCGAGCCTTATCAGCATTCCTCAGAGGACGCAGTCAACAAAACCACATGGGCTGTCGCTGACAGGCGACACCTCGACACAGACGGGCAGCACCTCAGCGCTCAATCATGTGATATATTTCAGGGGTTGGATTGTTTATGCGATCTTAATCATATGCCGTAGTTTGTCGTGAAGCCTGTTAAACACTCAGCTGCTACAGTGGAGTTAACTTCAAGCTTTTTGAATTTGGGTTTTGGCATGAGCTTGACAGCAGAGTGTCTGGAGTGCAGTGTGAAGCTGAGCCGGGTCTTTTGTCTATCAAGTCTGAATTTGGATATTATGTTCCTGATCATGTGATCATGCGCCATTACTTTGGACAGATTTAAATAAGCAGTGCCTGAAATCTGCTGCTGTGATGTGCATATGTCTCTTGTTATTCTCTGGTTCCAATTCAGCAGTGTGAGATTTTGATGCTTTTCTCTGTTTTATATAAATTAAAAATCTTTCAGTTTTGGACTGTTGGTCAGACAAACAGGTAATTCAAACGATTTTTAGAATAAACAATAAATAGACCAAAACAATGTCATTTTCACAAGCAATAAATTTCTATCTGTGCGTATGTATCTCTACCTTTCAGTGTGTTTATTAATAATGGGAAAAATACTGAGAAAAGAGAATCAAGTAAAAGTTTTTAGAAAAGTACAAGTAAAAAAAAAAAGTTACTTGACATTTTAACATTAATTTCTTATTAATTGATTTCTAG
>JAPXVT010000012.1:7797309-7807330 GCA_029823135.1 Acanthurus reversus
AGTGCTGCCGTTCTGTCTCAATCATTAGTTTGAAGAGGGATTTTGACACAGACACTCTTTTTAACTAACATCTCACATTTCCAGGGACTTTCCGTAATGTTCATTGAATATGGACAAAATATAAACAAACACAATACCTCATAGATAAAGCTGTTTTGGGAGAAATATGTGGAGTTTATGGAACCTATGTGGCCATGTTGACAAAGGACGATGACATGTACAGTAGCCACGCTGGTATGGTCCTTCAAGCAGATGCACACACCAGTTGCTTATGGATTTACTGTTTGGCAGTTAGTGATGGTTTAGTCAATGATCTGAGCTGTTGTATGAGAACATTTGTTGTGTGTAAGTGTTATTTTATTCTGTCTTTAAAACTTAGAAAATTAACTTCCCCATTTTGTGGAGAAGCCTGAATATCGGCAGGATGCAAAATTAGAATTTCAGAAGAGAATTCTAAATGGTGACCGACTTTACCGTAAACACAAAAAAACTAAAGAGGAAACTTATTCAGAGATCTGGATGTTACATTTCTTTTGTTTCAAATGCAAAGTTGAGCTGAATGACTTGCTAACATGCAATCGTTCTCCATAGCATTTTTACAGGAAACCACAAACCCCCTCTTGACTTTGCATCTTGATTATCAGTCGTGTTTGTCAATGCTGACTGTGTGCTGCATGAATAAGCTCAACTGTTGTTGATTCCACAGTTCAAATGTTTAAAAAAAGACTCTTGCAGATACATGTGCAGACTTTCAGCTTGGGTGGTTGAGCAGTCAGCAGTGTGAAGGAAGTCGCTGTGTAAAGACCACAGAGTCGACAGACTGAACACTTGCTACTCAGCCCTTTGTCACACGTAAACACACCTGGCATGAAAAGACAGAGTGATAGATTGTTGGTTTTGGAGACTTCCCGTAATTGTTGGACCCTCTTCCTTTACTCTTTCATGACGTCAACGACTGTACTTTAATTTCAAGGCAAATTGTAGCCTTTAACAAATTTAAGATCACGGGCTGTTGTCTAGTTTGCATTTCTATCTAGTTTGGCCCATCCGGCGCACTCGTGTGAAAGATCTGACTGTTCATTTGCTGAATATTAAAGCCATCTGTTGGCGTTTGCTTCCTCCTCAGGACATCCCCCTGATGTGTCGTGTGTTTGCCATTCATTACGGAGCACGTAAAGCACCCCAACAGTCCAATTAGATTAGCACCGCGGACTGACAAGACAATGAGCGCACACACGTCCCACAGATCAACAATGGAGGGTGGGAGGACGGGCCTCTGACGTGTTCAGCCATGCACAGAGAGAGTTGGGCACTTATGCAAATTAACATGCGCGTGCCATCTGTAAATCTTGACTCTAGTTAACAAGTTCACAGTTACATTCTTAACCCTTTGCTTTCCAGATTTTATGCACTTTGTCTCACTTCTGTTGTAAGTTTTCCTTTCAATTACAGAAGTATTTGTTTTGTTAAATACGTGCATTTGCGGCAACTATAAAAGGTGTAAACAAGATGGATTTGTTGTCTTTGAACGACACCTCTGACATTGTTTAACATAAGCCTTTTTCAGCAGTGTGCCGAGTCATATTTACCGACCATTCTTCTCACAACCATCTGCACACATTGCCAGATTGTGATGGATGGCTTCCAGGTCGAAAGCAAACACGGTGATTGGGCGCTGCTGGTGGAAGGAGGGAAAGTGTAAGCAGGTTCATCGCAGCACTGTTACCCAGAGAAATTGATCAGAGAGCTTGAACAGGCAGCTCTGGCTTGAGGTTCAATGAATAATTTAAATGTGGATGATGACTCAGCACAATAGCTGTGTTTGGCCCTCTGGAAATATATATAGTTCCATATAGTGTTTTGTTTAAGAGGCGAGGAAGGAAGGGAGAGCAGTGTCGATTTCTGGGGTTTTGAATATCTCCATTAACTTTCTTACGTGATACTTCTAGGAAGCATAGAAGCATGGAAGTTAAACTGCAAACATGTTTTGCAACTTGTCCTTCCAGATGACTGATATCAGTTTTATGACCACAGCAAACATTCGGTGACAGAACTATTTAATCGCTCTTCTTTCTGACACCCGGATGTTTCCCAAGCCTCCAAAAACTGTTATTTATCTTCTCAAGGCCAGATGCCAGAGGAATGTTTGAGTGTCAGAATATTGTGTACTATTCAACATGCTGGGCCACATCCAAAAAATAAATCACCGGCTTGCATCATGTGTGCTCATGGTCATCAGCAAAGCAACTCGCCCAATGCTGTCAGGAATGTCCAGAGCAGAAAGGAAATTCTCTAACAGCCTGAAACATCATTCTGTCAGCTTGTTGGTCTACAGTGATGGAGTCTGCTTGAAAGTTTTCTTGAATTAAATAGGAGGAGGGGAAGTTAATCCACAAAAATTTTGATTGGTTTATCATGAGAGTCAGCTGTCATGCAAAAACTAGGGCCAGACTGACATATCCGTTTGCTGATATTGGCCTATCGCAGATATATTGATGTGACCGTGTATATTCTCTGATATGCGCCAATATTAGAACCAGCCAGTAAAAATGCTTGGCTGTTAGGAATAAATTTTGTTAAAATGTACGATATCCTTTTCAGTACTTGATGTGAGTCTTGCGTCAGTGTTAGTTACACATGTGAAAAAATGTCTGCCATCTTGAAGAAAATTAATCAGTAACAAAACATTTGCATTAAATAACTACATGTGATTTGTCCAAGTGGTGTAGCCGTAGCTAGCTGTCCAAGATGGCGGACCTTTTTGGCGCGGGATTTACATCATGTACTGACAACCCTGCTTCCATTACATATCTTTGTCACAAGTACTTGATAACCACATTCAGCCAGTATTAGGCTATATATATACAATATGGACTGGTGCATCGGCTACTGCAATTTTCTTGCGTCCTAATATTGGTATACAGTTTGCCCTCAAAATCCCATATCAGTCAGGCCTGGGTAAAAGCCCAAGTGTTAGCTAAATGTCAGCTTTGCAGATGTGAGAATATGCTGCTTTTCTCTGTTTTATCTCATTGTAAATTATTTTAAATTCAGACTTTCGTAGGGAAAAAAACATTATGAAGATAAAAGAAGTCAGTTAATTAAAAGCTATAATTGGCTCATGAATAGATAGTAGATTCATGAGTTGCAGATGTCACTCTCTTATTAACGCATACAAGTCCAAAAACAAATCTGTGTGAACAGAGAAGGAGCTTAAACCATCTATAACAGCTCCTTGTATCTAGTGTAACCTCACTCCAGGTCTAATAACAGACAGATCCTCACAGACAAATGCGCAGTCTCAGATCCCTTCATTTCTATTTAAAAGCCCCTTTATTCTATTATGAGCTTTGAATTATGGAGTTCCCACAGTGCACCTCTCTCCGTGTAGCAGACCGGCTGCTCTGATTTAATGCTATAGCTGTTAGTCCCTGCTTGCCAATCTCGTCCTGTTCTTGCAGGCCGAGCCTCTAATGGATGTGGAGTGAAAACAAGCTTGTCTGTCTAATGGCCAGGCCTCTAATGTGATGCTAAAATAATCAGGAACAGGGAGGTGGGGGTGGTTATTTCCGGTTTATGGGGGTCACTGGGGGTTGACGTGCAGGACCTCAGGGCTTGGAATCTGGGAGGGACGACCTCCTGAGTGACCAAAGGGACTGTTGACCCCACTGGGGAGGAAGCAGTGATGTAATTCCTTCGGGAGGAACGCTAACAGATTAGATTAAAAGTAATGTTGATGAAGATGGACTTTGTTTTATTTTGGAAAAAGAGGGCGAGGAGTGGTTTGCAGCTAGAAAGCTTAGATGAAGAGATTATAACAGACACAAAATGATGAAAAATTTCCGATTTTTTAGTATGTGAAGATAACAAAATACATTTCTACCATTATTACATCTGCTGCAACTGTTTTCTGTTTTAAAAACAATCTTAAGACATTTCTTTTCTGTCAGGCATTGAGTTCACCTGTGCATGAAATGTGCTTGACAAGTAAAGCTGATAGGACTTAGACCTCCCAAAATTATTTTTGACAGATTGGCAACCTTTTTCTTCATTTCCAGTTTCTGTTCTAGGTGAGCTTGTGTCCATAGGGTCAAAGGTTCGAATCCTCGGACTGGCAGGATTGATGTGGCTGTGGAAAATGAAGGACACTGCTTGCCCCGCCCTCATTGCCACCACTAATGGCCTCTTGAGCAAAGCTTCAGTCACTCCAGTGGAGCTACTCAGTAGCTGCAGATCAGCCTGTAGTTTTTCTGGGCAGCTTCCAGGTGTGAATGTTTGTAACTGCATGAATTTGATCAGTGCCCTCCTAGCTTTCAGTTAAACTCACCTGAATACATAAATATAAAAAAAAAAAAGAAAAAAGGAAGACCTGAAACAATTCACTGAATAATTGTCAACTGTTGAGAACTGATGAATGATTTGGAACATTTTCAATCAAAAATGTAAAAAAAAAATTGCTCCTCTTATGTGAAAACTGTCAGTTTTTTCTCAGTTTTATATCGTTGCAAACTGAATATTTTTGGGTTGTGGATTTTTCATTGGGCCTAACAAAACACCGAAAACCCCTTATTAGACTCAAGGAGAGAATGAAAGCATTTTCATCTTTTTTGGACATTATATAGACCAAAAGTAATCAGTATATTAAGAAAATAATATACAGATTTAATAATAGTTTCAGCTTTAAACTGCATTGTCTTCTGACATTAGAAAACACCAGAAAGTTTTAAAAAGTAGTCCAGGCTAATCAATTCCTGTAAACTTTTTTCTTTTTCTTTTTTCTTTTATTTATTTATTTATTTATTTTAAATACTGAAATTTGGTAGAAATGGAAATGGAAATGTTTGCCTTTCTGTGTCGTTTCTTTTGTTCTTGAGGTAACATCTTGACTTTTACTACCTCTTTGGGGAAAAATAGCCCTCGGACATAATTCTTGCCCTGATTGTTTGACCACATATTTCAGAAGTTTAAGGGACATGTTTGTTCTTTTACAAGTGTTTTTATTTGAGGTGAGGACATATTACCCGCTGCTCGTTGCCGTAAGATTTTACTTTCAGACATGATTAGCCAAGCTTGTCTCCAGTGTTATGCAAGTTTATTGGTTTGGCGGGAGTTTCAGTGCTGCAGACGGGTCTTTGTAATGCTCCCGATGCATGGGTGCAGAGGAAGTCAGGACAGAGCTGTGTTTATTTATAGGGCAGAGAGGTCTTTCCCTTCTCCGTGCAACTCTCAGCGTCGACCAGAGGAAGCCTCGTAAATGATTTCATGTCTGCGCCTGTGACTCATTTCACAGATTCGAATGTAGCTAGTCTTATTGAGTCATGCCTGTAAAAGTTTGCATTGCTTCCTTGCTTTGGGAAAACCCCTCTGCAGCTGAGGTCAGCGGGACTGGCTGGATTTTCACTAATGTTTTATGATGACACTCTTACTTGCTGCTCTGGAGCTGCTCTCAAGTCTTCATGTGTCTATGACAAGGAGCTTTGCCCTGTGCTTGCCGTTACCCTTACTTAGGGCTTTAAAAATTGGAAACCTCATATGATTCTTCTTTAAACAAAGCATTTATCCACAGTAATCTGTTCTGTCTGGGTTGGAAAATCCGAAAAGTGCTACAAGGCGAGTCGAGTGGACTCGGCTCTCGTTTTTCTTGTGATGAGATCAGGGAGTTCACACTGGCAGTGTGAGATTGAGGTTAGCATATATGCAGTCACACCCGGTGGAGACTGCTCCGACTCCTGCAACCATCACCGTGACAACAACACGCTCTGTGTTTACAATTAGCATTCAGTCAATGGCTGATTAGCAACATGGTGTGTATTGGACTGCAGAGGCCTCTTGAAAGAGACGCCTGAAAGACTGATAGACAAACGTAAACATGTAATGTAAAGGTTTTCAGATGTGATTTACTTTCCTCCGAGGGGTTCCGGATGATGCACTCCTCACTGTATGTTAATGATAATGCAGCTGTGTATCATCTCTGCCCATAAAACAAATCAGGTGGAAACTATTTGGACTGCTTTGGCCTTTATGAAACCATTGGCTCTGCTTTACTGCCTCTGCTTTATTGTTCAAACAAACACACGCACAGGCTCACACACACCCTGATAGATACACAAATTTAGCTGCATGCACTCACGCACACACACACACACACACACACACACTGAGGTTTAAACACTTTGTTGGCTCTCTGTGTCTATGAGCTATAACGGATGATATTTACATAGCAGTTTGGATAAGAGAGTAGTACCATTAGCAAGATGGATTGTTGCAAAGTGGATGGGGATTTATCACGAAGCTGAAGCCCTGTGTGAAAAATGAGGGATGTCTCTGTTCAGATCCTCACATGTCCCTTCATTCCCTTTTACTCTCTGTCTTTTGCATACTCCTGCTTTCCTGGGCGTGGCCTCCGCCGCTCTGTCACGCCCGGGCTCACGGCCCTCTCACCAGCGGATGGAAAAGCTCTTCCATTATCACGGCTCTCCACCGCACCTCTGAGACTTCATCATCCTCATATCTCGCGCTCTCATAGAGGCCTCACACAGCCCCCGTGTTGTGCAGCAGCCAGGCTCTTTGCATTTTTAAGACCGTGCATGTCTGTGTGTGTGTATGTGCGTGTGTGAGAGGTTATCACTCTGATGCTTATCTGGTCGTTTGCATTATCAGGGCACAGTGGCTGCATTGTGTTGGATTTACTGATTGCTGGTAGTGAGATGTTACTGTTGTTATTCCACATGGATAGGTACAGTGCAAAGAGACGGAGAGGAGGAGGAGGAGGAGGCACAGGGAAAGGCCAAACCATTGTCATGGATCAAAGATCAAAGATTGTCTCTGTGATGATGGAGAAGCAGTTAGAGAAAAAAAGGCACATGAAAATTCAGGGAGCAGCTTTGCCTCGCCCGAGGCTTCGAGACAATTTGTGTTTGACTGTGTGTGAGATGAGGACGGCTTCTCTAAATGCTGCCTCATCCGACTTGTCCTTTTTCTTTGTCCAAATCCTATTTGCTGGAGTAAATGGTGGGTTTGAAAGGAGGCTGTTAAAAATGGCAGATTCATACCTGTTGATCTTAAATCGGTACATGCACTTAGCTTTTTTTATTCAGTTACTTCAGCACCCTCAGATAAACTCAAAAAGACCCACATGTGCATTATTCTTTGCTGTTTAATAATGTTGACTCTTGGGCCTGAATTGGCTGCTGACGCTGATCCACCGCCTCGTCAATATGTGCACTGATAACAGTGAAAGCAGCTCTAGGCTTAGATCTATTGCTATTGATCAGCCGGTTGAATAGAGACACAGCTGATTCAGCCCGCAGGAGGACCGATGATGTGGAAGAAGTGAGAATCTCTGTTGCACTCGACATGTTGTGTTTCGCAGCCAGAAATAACAGACGGGGTTTGTTTTGCAATCCTTGAACTACTCGTGAGGTTTTGACAATATGGTGCTGATTTAAGATGTTGTTCCTTTTAGAAATTATTATTTAACATTTTTGTCATTGTGCTTAAATGAGTGTGGCATTAATCAAGGCGGATATGGTCAACAGTTGAGAAATGAGATTATTTATTCAACAATTAATAAATACAATAATTGATAATAAAGAAAATTAAGTGGCAAATATTCTGGTCATTGGATTAATTGTCATCTTTCGAGCAAATATCCATAAACACAAAAAGACTCGTTGACTAAATGATTTTGAAGGTTTGGTGGTGGTGGTGGTGGTGGTGGTGGGGGATTCAGCTGCTATTTTCTGATATTTTATGTATAGAACAGCTAATCAGTTAATTAGGAAAGATTAATCAATGATAAATATCATTGTTATTTGCTACCCTTTATTCACTGGTTCAGAATTTCCAAAGTTTGCTTGTTTGACGTGTTTATTTTTTTTCATCTGTTTTGGTTGCTTTTACTCAAAGATAAAGTCAAAGATAATTGAGGACATCATTTTTAGCTTTTCTAACAAAGAATTGGGCTCTTGTCATTAATTTGGGCCTTTTTTAAGATCATATTGTCGATTTAAAAAACATCAATAGGACATTAGTTTAATCAAGAAATGTCAGTTTATTTGCATGGAGTGATTGATAAGTTCTTGGCTTGAGATAAGCGTCGATTTATTGAACTTTTGTTGCATGCACGTGGAGTTCAGCTCTTTCAGGGATTTTACAGAACGTTTAAAGTTTTGGATAATTGAAAGGTGCAAGTCAGCATTGTTTAAATAAAAGGAAAACATCAGCCTTTGTGCAGCGAATTCTCTTTTCCATGTTTGAATCCAGCGTCCCACCTCTTCACCATGATGTGAGAGGTGGTTCAGTGTGGACCACCTTGTGTGAGCCCTTGAGACAAAGGCGGCGTATGACTACACAAAGGCCAATGTTGTCCATTTTCTCAGACTGTACTGACTTGCAATGTCCAATTAGCTAAAACAGAAATGCCACAAAAGTGATACACTTCAAATGTTCTGCTTAAAAACTCAAGAGCTGTAGAACTCTACTCCTTCTATCGTAGGCCATGAACTTATCAATCATACCTCATATAAAGCCCCAAGACCAGAATATAATCAGAAGGTTTTGCAGTCTGTATAACTCCTGACATCCTCTATCCTTAGACCCCCATATTGTTATGTGGCTCATGTTGTCATCTTTAATCGTATCCCCTTACGTAAAAACATGTTTTGGATCAACTCGTCCTGGCATTTGTGCTAGAACCACGAAGGAGCACTTCACACATCAAGCTGTTTTCCAAGTTGTCAAAGCCTTCTCGCCTTTATCACTCTCCCCATGTCACCTCTCGAAACCCTGTGGTGTAGTCGGATGCAGCAGGGGGTTAGGGGTTTCCCTGACGTTACCTCAGGCTCTGAATTACCCTACATGTCACCCTTCAACCCCTCTCCGTGAATCTGAAGGAGAGCTGGCTGCTGGCCTGACCGGGTGGGGAAACTCTTCCATTAGGTTTTACTGAAGAGCCTCTTGGGAATTCTTTGTAAAAGCTGTCTGGGGTGAATCACGCAAACTCCACTTGCCTCCAGAGCTTCTTTGATCTAAAATTGGTTGTAGGAGAGGGGTGATGTTGGGAAAAGGAAGGGTTGAACCAACAGTTGGAAACCCAAACATCTTCAATTTAACACGATACATGCGAAAGCAGGAAATTTTCAAATCTGAGAAGCTGAACCCAATGAAGATTTGCCATTTTTACTCAACAAATGATTGGAATGATTGATAAATGATTAAAATTATTAGAATTTACTGACAATTGACCATTTAACGAATTAACCGATTCAGCACTAAATCTATAAGCTTTTTCCACTTGGGTAGAGTTGGTGTCAGCGCCCTGTTCTTACTCACTTTTGCTTTTTTTTATTGCACGGCATCAATAACTTCCCCTGGTCAGAAAATCGTATCTACTGATTCAGTTCTCTACCTCTTTAAAAAAAAAAAAAAAGCAGACTGAGGCATTTGTTCGGAAGATGCTAGCACCGAACAAACAACCAGCAGAGTATGTGTAATAAATAGTAACGCTTTGAGAAAAAGCACTGAGGTTCTTCAAGAAGTGAGATGTTTCTGTGTTTGACCAGCATGTTTTCAATCCGTGGCAGGTTTTTTTTTAAGTTTTTTTTTTTTTTTTGCCTCTGACACATGACTGAAGCAGTCCAGCCGGGTGCCTGAGAGAGATGTGGAGACACACGGAAAGAAGGAAGTCACGGCAGTGCACACAGCAATTTAAATTTTAATTGCCTAGATTTATCTTCCCCATACAGTGTGACGGGCTGATAACTAGGGCTGATAGCACAGAGAGCTTGTTTGTTAAAGCTTGGCAACAACCAGATATCTGGGCAGAAGGGACAAGAAAGAGCAGAATGGATTTACTGCAACATTTCTGAACCTCCAACAAACACCCACATTCACAGTACAATGCACAGTTCAGTCCAAGGCTTAAGTGCTGGATATACCCTGAAAGCCAAGCAAATTGGCCGATTTCAGTCTGTCTGTGAAAATACATCACCTACACTCAGGAACACAGGATGTTGCATCA
>JAPXVT010000012.1:7932690-7945743 GCA_029823135.1 Acanthurus reversus
TAAAGTGCTGTGGCTGGTTTAAAAAAACTGTGTAAAGAAATGTATTATCTTTGTATGGATATATATATATGTGTGTGTGTGTGTGTGTGTGTGCGCGTGTGGGTGTGTGAATAGGGTATTGTATCAAAAACATGTGCCCCAGAAACTGTCAAATATCTATCTTAGTTTTATTCCATTGGGAAAAAATCTTTTTTCTCTTCAATGATTTCACTTTTTCTCATTGCCTGATCTGAAATGGGGTTTCTTTTCTTGAATAATGTGTTTTGTTTGAACTCCAGCTGCTCCCGAACTTCTCCACTGAGATACAGTCCTCTCCCACTGCAGGGGCTACTGCTCTTATTAGGGGTTTAGATGACTTCGGATAAAATCCCTCCAGACTGATTTCCTGTATAAACTACAAAGCAGATACTGCAGTGTGGAGGTCGCTCTAGTTTTTCTGTCGTCTGTCTTCTCTCTCATCTTCTTTGGTGGCAGATGTCATGTTTATGACTGTTTTGGACAGGTTAGATTGAGTTCCCTGCAGCAATAGAGTAATCCAGCAACTTACAGCTCAGAATTAGCTCAGAATGTCAGTGTTTTGATTCAAATGTACTTTATCTATGTGACATTGTTTAAGTGACAAATATAGATCGACATGTCACACATTTTAAAGTGCATAGTGACACATTCTTCAAGGGTAACACGAACTGGCACACAGTGCAAATGCATTGTGGAAGATGTTGATAGTATTGGAATTGACAGTTGACATCTTACTGTACAACCTTTTACGTAAATGAATTTAACATTTTATAGGTGTTGGTTAATGTAACTCCCTTCTTTTGAGACATGAGAATGATGTGAAGCGACAACCTGCGAAAGCGGGCAAAGTATATCCAGCTTTTATTTTGCAATCCATGAGTGCAGGTGCTATGGGCTTCTTTCTCGGCATGTCAAACTAGTCAAAGATTTATACTGAAAGGTTTCATTTCTTTATGCAAATGAAAAAGAATCAGTTAGATCAATGAAAAAAAAAAAGGCTTTGACTTTCAATTGCAACACCACAATTTATCTCCATAGGAGAATAAAGTCTGTCATCGAGCATTTTCTCTCCCTGGTGACCTCCCCTCCTTTTCTCAGCAAACTGTTTGATCAGTTTGATTCGTTCAAACAGAATACGGCTCTCTGTGTTTTCCGGGCAAACTTTCCACTCCACAGGTGGCGTCTCTCAGTGTACTTTTCATTTATTTTTAATGGCAGGCCCTTCAGGCATTGGACTCATGAGCCTTCTTCCTCTTGCACACTCCGGTCTGTTGTTGCACATTCCTCCTCTGAGGGTTCCCCTCATGATGAGGGTAAACTGCTTGAAGTTGAGGTCGTCTTTTGGTTAAGCATGATTCTCTGACTATTAATGCTGGCTGCTGAAGGTCTGAGGGCGGGATGTCTCATGTTCTGTGCCTGTGGAGCAGCAGGGGTGTCCACTGACCTAATACCTAATGGTATTACTTCATGGAGCTAACCTGCTGGCTTCCCACAATATAGAAGATAACGTAGATGTGACTAAGACCCACCATATTAATGGAATAAAATGAATCTTCATATCGCCAAGGTGGAAATCTTTATCTCACCACAACTGGATCAAGAACATAAAACACCACAAAACATGAAAGTAACAGCAGGGAAAAGAAAAATAAAAGACATCAACAAAAAATCTGCACAATATTTATGAATTACTGTAAAATTCATGTCTAACTCAGAAGAAACCAGACAAGCAACCTCTTGCAATTATGAGAATGACTGTCCTCGCTAGGAAGCAAAGCCTGAAGTGTGCTGTTACACTGACATAAACCTCTCAAAAGAGGGCTCAGGTGGGTGCTTTGGCAAGAATTTCTCCTTATCCAATAAATTTTGCAAAGCCAAACTGTCATGTTCAATGAACAAAGCTCAAAAAAGGACCAAAAAGCAAAAACACCAAGACAGAAAGTAGAGGAAGGAGATAGCAGAAAAAACAAAAACTGAAGAGAAAATATAAGAACTGACAACCAACCAACCAGGATGACAAGGAACACAGGCAGGACACAGGACTGAGAAAGAGACACATTTACAACTTGAAGACTATAAACAACAGAAGAGAAAAAAAAAAAAGGAACAGGTGAATCAGACGGGAAGGGGAACATCACATGACAGTAGAGAAACTACAAGCTAATACAGGAAATGAATGAACTCAAATATCAAACCTTGACACATTCATGTAACCTAATGACCTTGGTGATCCCTTGACCTTTCGTCTAGCACCACCATGAGTTTGGCATTTGTGATTTTGAGTAAAATGTCATGACAACTGTTGGATGGATTGCCATGGATTTTTTTTCACAGACGTGCCTCCCTTAGGATGTATCGTAGTAATTTGGGTCATTTTGATCAACTGTCCAGATTTCACAGGGCCAGTACCTTGGTTTGTGACCAAATACTTCCAGCACTGAGGCTATTGCATCAGCCGAACCTGTACTTTGAGTTTGGGCTTATTAGGTTAGTAACTAGTTAAAATGGCTAACATGATACTGGCAATTGGCACGTTAGGGTTGCCATTGTAAGCATGTTGGTTGCTGTCTTGTATTGACTATATACACCCAACAATAAGACTATCATTAACCCCTTTAAAGTTCATTTTAGATGAAAAGGTCTAAACATTCTGCAGTTCTGGAGTATTTATGGTCCCAGTGAATAAATGTGCTCTGTGTGGAATGGTTGAAATACTGAAAACAAATGTCTCTTATCCTGATTAGCTCTCTTTGATAAGCCCCTGTCTGCACACAGGCTGAGTTCTGTCTTTTTCAATAGAGTTTGGCACCCCAGTGGAAATGCCAAATGGTGCAGCTGCCTCCAGTACATGAACTCTACATGAAGTCAATACTTTGGCCACACACACACACACACAAAGCTTCCTCTGTCTGCTGTTTTTATTGCCAGTATCAGGTCCTCAGAGGGAGGCTTGGTGGCCATAGAGATGTCATACACACTTGCTTGCATATGCATGCATGCTGGTCCTTTACTTTCATAGTTGCACAGCAGCTCTTTAGCCTACTTGCTGACATGCACGCAGTGCACACAGAGGGAAGCCCGGACCCCTCCTGGGTAATAAATACTTGTGTGTTTTTCAAGCTTGCAGTCAGATGCACAGAGGTAAAGGCGTGTGAGGTTGGTACTGAGACAGTTTTTTCCACTGTGCATCCCTGTCCACAGTCTGCCGCTGCAGGCTCGCCTGCCTGCTTCAGAATGAGGCTTTTCCTCAGGAAGCTGCCGAGCTTTATGAGTAGACTGCTGAGCGTTCTGACCTGCCAATTAGGCTGAGCCTCTCCAAACTTTCCACTCTAGAGCAGTGCATGCTGTTATTACACCCCTTAGGATTCACAGCAAGTCCTTACATATCCACAGGCATGAGCATTAGCTCCATCTCTTTCTTGTCCCGATGGGGTCGCAGTAGTTGGTTTGAGACTAGTAGCATGCAGAGGGTTGTGTGTCAAGTTGCCAGGCAACATAAATATATGAATGCATCAGACCTATAATACAATGAACTATCTTAAGTAATAACATTAAGATTATATGGTTAAGACAAAGTCTATGTAGCATTTACAGGAATGTATCTGTACCCACATTCAAGGGGTGATTGATAAGTTCATGACCTAAGGTATGAGGAGTCAATTTTAGAAATCCTAGCACAGTTGTTTTAACATTTACACACAAAGTCTAATGGCTGTGGAGTCTATACATCCTTTCTTTGTTCAAGTCTGCATCTTGGACCCCCAGACAGAGGTCCAAAGCAGCAATGACATCATCATTATTGTTAATATGCCGACCACTGTGCTTCATTATAAGACAGGAGTTAGCAATCTGACAGTGTCTATTTAGGTAAATGGATTAAACAAAAAAAGAACCTTCTAGCCTGTAGAGTCTCACACTAAAGCCCACTGACTTTCTTACCAGAGTCTTTAAAGAACAACATTTCACCATAATACAGAATAAACAGAAAAACTTAGAGCTGGACAACAAAAGCTGTCATTGTAAATCATCTTAAGGCATTTTTAAAACCTCACAAGCTGCTGTTTGTCTTTAGACAGCCAAAGTCAGTGTTTCTGAACTTCACTGCCAGTTTGAGGAAAACAAATTCTGAATGCACAAATCAGTTGATCGATAGATGAATTGCCCTTTGTAGAGGGGTCTGATACAACAACTTGGCTGAAAATATTGCTTTTGCCTTTGAGCACATAGTGATTTTACACTAAATTACGTAAGACATTAAGCGTGTTGAAGCCATCAACAAGCACTCGTCAACTTCTCACAGAAGCTCAAATGGTTTAAAAACAAGTCTGTTTTTTTTAAGCATCATTTCGTTTTAATAATTTACAAATCTCCAGAAGCTGTTGGCCAGTTATAAAGAACAGACTTACATTTCATAACAATCCTAAAGCCTTTAATTGTTCAGCTTTTTTTTTTTTTTTTTTAACTCCAAGTTATTCAGATAAGCATTTAATAGGAGTTCTTGGGTGCATTATCCGAACAGAACCTGTAAGCTTTGCTCTCTTAACAAAGTGGCTTATGGCTTGGAGAAATTGAACAGTAGGGAAAATGGCCTCATGAATGAATTAGTCGCCTGCAACAGATTACTGCTGCAGTAAAATGGCAAGTATCTCATTTTGACCTCAGCATCCATGAGAAAAGCCTTGTTGTCACCTTCAGAGTCAGCGGGGCAAATCGCGAGCCGGAATAAATCTGCTGTGTTGGATTTGATGCTTTACTGGTGTTTTACAGTAAACAACAAGGTGGAGGCTTTTAGGCTTTTAGGACTGATTGCTGGTTAAGATCAGGTGCGTCTTATTGCAGAGATCCACATCAGCCAACCCCACCCTCTGCTGCACATACACACTGCCTGGGAGAGGAAAGAAAAAAAAAAAAATGGGGGAAGGGTGAAAACACATAGAAACACTACCAAACACAAGACCCATAATCAAAACAAAACATAACCCTGACTTATTCCTTTTGATGACGAGGGAGCTCAGTTGTCTCAAGCTGTGAGACTTCTTAACCTTTTCTTTGTGCTCAAATGTAGGAAATAGTTTTTATTTTCACGGGCTTGTTAAGTATTTTTCCCACTCACATAATTTTTCTGGTTTAGTAGTAGCACAAAGGGACTGCAACTACATTTCATTCGTACAACCTTGTCGTGTGGAATGATAATTGAATAATTGTGAATCTTGGATCTTTAACTACAAATAAAAACAGAATGCAATCATTTGCAAATGAACTTTGTTTAGCAACAACAGGTTCACAAAGTGTTCTTGAGCACGTGCAGTAGCACCCTGTGTGATATGGTGGTGAACTCCCTTCCATCAGCTAGTCCATGACTGTTCTGATGATCTTTATAGAATCACTTGCCAACAAAACAGCCTGTTTACCTGTGGAATGTTCCAATCAAGTGTTTCTGAAGAAATTCCACAAATTTCGCAGTCCTTTCGTGCTTGTCTCCCGGTTAATGAGGTAAAACGTTAAATAAACTGTCTTTTACTGTGTTCAGTTATGTTTATGTTAAGATTACCAAAGCATCACATTGTGTTTTGTGTGTGATTTACACAGAAACAGCTTTTTTGGAATGTGGTTTGTAAAAGATTTTCCATCAGATATGTCCTATTGTGTGTCTTTGATTCGCAAACACAGTGTGTTTTGGATTGGATGATGATGGTTCACATTGTATTTTTCTTCAAAATGACCTTTTTCCCCCCACAAATCTGTGGAACAAAAAACATCCCCTTGAAAAATGCAATACTGTAAAAACATGTGTGTATATTATGATGTTTGTAGCTTTAGAATGGAGGAGTGTCACATTAGACTTCAAAGAGTTGAGGGCCACTAAGAGAGGCTGTTTTTTTGCCTTTCATGTTTTAAAAAGTTAGAAAGAAGAGAAAGAATTACCAGGGTTTTTGGCTCTTGGTGGCTATGGTAACACTAGCATGAAGGTTGACAGTTACATAAGAGAGAGAAAAAGACTTTTCTGATAGTCTCACTGTGAAACAGTACTAAAAATCTGCACCATATACCCTTACGTGTGGTTTTTTTGAGACCAGAGGAGTCACAGATTTGATTTATGGATACTCTCAATGGAGTGTGTGTCTGCAGGCAGTGGAGATCTGGTCGTGTGTGTTTGTGCTATTCCTGTGTGTATAGACCCACCCATCTTTCCACTTTACGAGTTGTTTCCAAAAGTCCCTCCACTAAAGCATTACCAGCACCCAAGTGTCTCCTAATAAAGTGCAGGCTCTCCACCATGTGAGGGGCTTCCCTGAAGCGGTTGGCTCTGCACAGTATGTTTCTCTAAGGAACAGCAATGTCACCAAGCGAGAAAAATATCTTTCCTCGTTACATGCACAGTTCAGGGCTTGAACATGTAGAGCAGTGTGCTTCCACGAGTCCGGCTCTCTGACATCCGTCCTGCCTCGTGCCTAGCTGACAAGTCCCATTTCCTGCGCTGAGTGGGCTCTGCCTGATCAGGATGCTCCATCTTCCATTATTTAAAGGATATAAAACAAACAAAACCCGCCAACTGATCTGATCTTTTCTGGTATGGAGAGGCAGGGAACATATGATGGAGGGAGGGAGAGAAGGATAAGGAAACGAAGATGAGAAAAAGTAAATGAAGCAGCGTGTAGCCCAGCGATCTGGAGAAGCTATATTATCGCTTTTTATGTTTCCTTCCATCTGCTGTTCCTCCTATAGCGCCGCTGCTATTCTCCTATTTCCCCTACCACACCCAAAGCTCTCCCATCTTCACTCTGCCCCCCTTCCTCTCAGGTACATTTAAGCTAATGTACCATTTAATGAAATTGAATACAAAAAAATCATGCATTGTCATCATGTCCTTGACTCTTTATGTTATTCAAATGCTTCATCAGCAGTCGAGGCAGGAACCCTGCGTGAAGCAACTGGACCAAAACACCTCCTAGTAGTGCAAATGATGACCTTTGATTCAAGGAAACTTGTAGGTAACTGAATTAAACCTCTTTTCATGCACAAAAGATTGCAGTTTCCCATTCGTACTATGCTTCTGTGGCAATCTTTGGATGCTCCCCTGGGACAATAACAGGAGAAAACACATTATTGTAATAGCTCTCCCTGCCTTCTCCTTTCAGCTTTGTTTGTGCTCTTTCAGACATTAAACAAATTACCCCTTATCCCACTAAGGTAGGGCTTGTAACAGATGCTCTTCAGGAGGCAAAATCAGCTGTCACAGAGGCTTAATGTGTTTACACAGTGGGAGCAGAAGATGGTGTGGCACAGGGAGACTTAACAGATAAGGAAAGAGTAGCCATCGTCATTTAGAGCATTAAGGTGCTTAAAGATTATGTGATATAATATGATGCGTTAATGAAAATGCAGGTAAAATGCACAAAATCAATCACTGGAACAAGTCTGGTTATTAAAATCTTTACCCTAAAGAAGCTCCTTGTTCTAAAACTAGGCCTCATCAAAGCAGCCAAAGTGACCTTTAGTAGTTTATGATTTGTTTTTTGCTTCCATCTTTTAACATCTTTTGTATTTCTGCAACTAGAAGGCACTAACCGCCGTACTTTACAAGAGGAAAAAGATCATCCTGTTTCAAGCAAAGTTCATTAAAGGACAGCAAAGTATTCATGAGCTCTACCGTCATGCTAGTGGGATGTGACAAACTACTTTGCTAATTGTGTAACGTATTGCCATCAACAGGTATGTCACTGGGAGTCAAGGGAATGTAGGTTGATTGACTTTAGTTGTAGCTTTTGTCAAGCTAACATGCTTCCTTACTTAGAAAATCCCACATTATTAAACAGCTGACTATCCCTTATTACTGAGAGTGCATTTACACCATGGGGTCTGGCTGAGTGAGGAAAAAGGTACGCCAAAGCCTGCTCTTGTCACATACAATACGTGAGGTACCTTTTTTTATGCCTCTTGCATTATTCATTCCACAGTGACTTGCTTTGTCTCAGCAGTGACCTTGGTCTTGCTCACTGTGGGCCAGGAGGCTCATGGGAAATGCGTTTGACCGTGATGATGGTTCAGGGTCATAGTGACTGGCTGAGATTTTAGGAGCAAACACATATGTTTAAGCACGCCCAAAGGTTGATTTCCAGCTCAAAGGCTTCACAGAGCGTTTTGGCCTCTTGTAGCACATTGTTTTGGTTTTACTGCGCAGATGGTGAGGTTCTGGATAATTACGCTCATCAGCCCATCTAATAGCTGGAGCATTAGTGGCTATTTTTGAAACAATACTATGATGAAACGCACAGTTCGTAGAAAATCTGACAGTATATAAGAGAAACATATTTCAAAGAACTTAGTGGAGGAAAAAGAGACATAAAATGGAACTTGTATTCGTCAGGTGGTCAAAAACATGATTCCAGATGGATGCTTATGTTGATTATTGCCAGCCAGGTGCATTTATGTTTGCCAATATGTCAGTTATTGCATCTCGGAAAAGGTTATTTTAGGCCTGTTTGTTGGACAGCTGGTTTTGCTGTTCTTCTCCTTACCCAATAATAATGCAGCATCAATTGAGAGCAACCACAGTTATTTTCAATGAAACACATTAATGTTTTTGCTAAAGTGAAAAGCTACTCTTTTTCACTTCATTGTGTGGTTTAGACATATATGGTTTCAGTCAAAAAACTATTTTTGCTCACACGGGTCACAGAATGTTATTAGCAGGTCACGTTTTGGGCATACAGTCACATTTTTACAGGATTAAAAAAGGTTTGCCTTAAATTTCCAATAACGACTTCCAGCACCTTGTTGACCTCTCCGTGGTCATCTGTGGTTTCCGTCCTCCTCTTGTTCCACGCTTGTTTTAGCAGCGGTTTTGGAGCGAGCGGGTGGTGTATCTGGGCCACTCTGTGCTCCTCTAGCAGAGCTGCAGTTGCCAGATAAGTCAATTGGTGTCATGCAGTGGCTTCATTGCCAGATTACGTCATCCTGAGTGCTTCAGAAGGCAATCCCTCTCCTGCAGCAATAATATGCATGTTGGAATAAGAAAACGCACAACAACTGTGTTTGCTGTGATATTGCCTTTTCCTCCAGAGATTCAGTAGAAAGACTTGTAATAACATTACATTCACGTAGCCTCCAACCCCTGTAGATGACCGGAGCACTTGTCCGATTCTTCAGAGCCCCCAAGATTCAGGGTTATTGAGAGTGTCACTGTCTCTTCTGGTTTGTCTGCAGGAGAGTGTAAGTGCTTGTGTGTGTACACACATCCACATATGTGTTAGTATGAGCCTCTGTCTGAGCCTTTTTTGGTGTGTATTTGTGCTCTTATTTCCTTCCTTGTGCTTGTATGAACTGCGCGCGTGTGTGTGTAGCTGTCCTGTCCACTCTAGGTTGTTGTGATTTGGGTTACCATCTTAGTGACAGACAGGTCAGAGCCCTCCTCAGAGGGATAAGCCGTCAAATTGATAATAAAAGCGGCTGTCAAACTCAATCGTTCTGGGTTTGAGAGCGACCCTCCTCCTGACAGCAGTAACACCTTTAAGATGGCAAAGTTGAAGTTCAGGATATTGCCACAATATTGTTGCTGTTATTGTCGCTGTTCATGTGTGTGTATGATTCATTGTTTGGAATTTTTAGAACGATGCTGAATGACATGTTCCGACGGCAGTGAGCGGTGTGTTCAATGAAATGGCATTAAGTGGACATGGGAAACTTGTGTGAGGATTTCTTTTTACTGGAATAAACCGAGAGACGGGCTGGATTTGACCAGTAAAATATCTGTCACACGTTTTTAACATCCTTACATGCGCAAACTCCAAGTTAGAAAAACGAAATTGACACAATAGAGCACACAAAATGATGTCTATTTCATATGACTCTCTTACCACTGTGTGAAAAGAGGAGGAAAAGTGTTACCCTTTCTCGAGGTGTTGCTGCAGATTTCTATACATTATCAAGCTGTGTGCACCCCTTTTTTGCTGCTAAATGGTACAGAGCAATGGAAGAAAGTTGTGAAAAAGGCCCTAATAGGAAAATAGACTTCCATGGCCTTTCTCATGGCCTTTTGGAAAAAGCATGGTTTAGCAATAAAATTAGACAGGTGAGGTGTGCACGGCGCTTTGCCAGCTCTTTGCGACAAGTGACAACTTAATGGATTTCCCTGGTTTAAAAGCCCTGTTCAAAATCCTTCCAGCGTCGTTGTAGTAGAAAAGGCAAAGCCATGACTGGACTGCGAACCTGCCTCTCTGTTCCCATTTTTGTCATGATTCAAAGCTCTAGGATTCTTCGTGACAAAAGAGGTGTTTCTCCTTTTAGGATGTGGCCTGTGTCAGTGTGCCACTGAGGGACAATGTCCTTACATTTTCAATATGAAGGAGGCGAGGGAGCCGGAGAGGAAGCATGACAGTGGGTCCCATGAAGAGACATTTACTTTCATGTAGTCTCATGAGGGAGCAAGCGCTCTGAGAACAACCCAGAGTTCATCTGCCATAAGCCTCTTATTTCATTGTCAGTTTGAAAAGGGAAGTTTGCTTATTTTATCTTTTTTATTAATTGTGCCAAAATAAATAAAAAAGAGATCCCTCAGGGTCCTTACTGCGAGCTACTTCTGGTTTTGGCTTCATTATTGCCTTATGATAATAAGGTGTTCATGCTTTAAGTTAAAGGCATCTCGTGGGATTTCCAGTGTAAAATAATGAGGTGTTTACATTCATCGTTTCCCATAATAATGCTTCATATGTGTACAATCCCAAAGCCTTGTATCACATGAGGTATAACTTCTTTTACTGCTGTTCTTTTATTGCCATATGCCATATTGGCATATGATGTGTGTGCATGTGTAGATGATGAAAACAATGTAGAGACCTGCTCTTCAAAACGTTGCTCCACCGCACCACTAATGGTCAGAAACTCTGCAGGGGTTTAAGGGAGCAGGTTATCTATAGCTGAGGTACATTTTCAATTGTTACATTTTTACTTTGAATCCCAGTTCAACACTTTATTGTATGTCATTACCTTCCCAGCCACATCTGTCCTCTTTTTCTTTCTATTTTTTCTTTGAGAATTCAAAACAGTGTTTTATAAAGTGACTTTTTGGCTTATAGAAACTGGCAGGAAATGTGAGGAAAGACAGGCGGAATGAACTGCAACCAAGGCTTTAAGGTGGTTTTGTCTCTGGGACATTTCAGTCACTTCAGTGGTTAAGAAAAGAAGAAAGACTGCTTTCAAATATTTAAAACAACTTAGGTATACATTTACCCGATGAAAGAACTATTAAACCATCTTAACAGAGCTTTATACCACCTTTAGCTCATTGTTTTTGTTTCCTGGCCCACAACTTGGACCCCGTTTAGATGATGCAAGTTTTCGCATTAAATGAAACACTTTTGTTGCGGTTCGTTCTTCCTTTTTAAATGACAGCAGCGTGTTGGCGCCCCTGAAACCGCAAACATTTCAAACCGAGTTCCAGAGTGCAGTCTTTTGAAACAGCAACCTTTTTTCCTACTTTGTAAACTGGCAAGCTGAGTGCCTGTGAACGCAGTGACGACGCTAATGCTAATGCTAGTGTAAGGCAATGCATTCTGCTCTAGCCACTATCAAACTGTGATTAAACACTCTGCATTGCATCAAAAGCAGGTCGAAAATGACGACAGTCTATTGAGACAGATTTGAGTGTTCGTGCATGCATACTACAGCGCTTTCAGTTGTTAATGTAAGCACAGATTTTTTTTTTGAAAGCACAAAGGAAAGACTTTTCCCCTTTTTGGTAGGGCTGATCCCGTCTAAATGTGGACTTAGGCTACTGTTAAAATTGTCCATACTCTTGTAGGGTTGTTTTGGGGAGCTGCAGGCAGCTGTTTTCACCAGTAAACCTCTGCAACAAAAGAAAGCAATGCATTCACGTCTTGTTTCTGCAACCCCCATGTGGCCCAAAAAATCTGTTATCGTAGGTTTAATCGCAGACGTCACGCAATATCAGTTTGTCATTGTGAGGTGTGAGAACTTGTTGTCCTGTCTACATGCAAATGGTGCCTTGGGTATTCGTCAGAAATGTTTAAATATGTGAAAGGGGAGATTTGTTACAGCTGTGCTCCACATTATAAACTGTAGAACCTGTATTCTGTAATACCCACATTGTTCCTCTGTATCTTCCCTCTCCTTGCTAACTTTTGTACCATCCTTTATTCATTATCTCTGATGTGCCAAGGACTCCTCTGTCTGCATCTTTTTTGGAACCAAAAAAATCCTGAATATGGATCATCTATGCTGTATCCTCTCCCTTCCCCCAGTCTCTGGCTGTCCCTGGTGAGACATGCCGAATGCAGACCCATAATGAGCCTCTGTCTGTTCCAGCTGACACAGTGAGCTGTCTGAGGCTGTGATGTGTCACTCTTGCAGGGCTGCTCCCTCTCTCTCCAGACGACTGTGTGCACAATAAAGGGAATCCTCCCTACAAATGCTTCCAACTGCCATGAGGGGATGGAAGAGATTCAGACCTCCTTCAGTGAGGTCCTGTGGCCTTGAGTCTGTTACAGTGAAGACAGATAATAAGGCATTATGGGGGGAAAAAAGCCTGTTAAATAGTTTAACAGTCCTGTGGTTGCTGAACATGATGAAGGGATACATTATGAGCCTTCACCCTCTTGAAAACAATCACAGCAAATGATTTCGTGCGTTGTGTCTGTCACTTTTTGGAGGTATACTATGCATCTTTGCAAATTGCCTCTTTCTCAAAGCGTGGTTCTTCTGGTGCAAAGCCGAGTTTGTTTTTCATTAGGGTAAGTGAGGCAATTGGTGAGAACACTTGTCTTGCTGACAGCTCCTGTCTGGAAGTACAACGTCATGTGTCTGCATCTCTGGCAGCATACTGATGACCTGACTGTTATTTCTGAAGTCATCCAGTGTGAAATGTTTAAGGAATTGGTGATATTATGAAGGCTCATTAGGCAAGGTAGTTTCCTGATGATCATTTGTTGAATTCCTCTCTGAAAGTTGTTTTTGAACGTGTGCGTGGCCCCTAAAAACTGTTTCAATTCTACGGCAATAAGTTAGACAAGTTCCGGA
>JAPXVT010000012.1:8004861-8015681 GCA_029823135.1 Acanthurus reversus
AACTAATTACTGTTGATACAAACTGATAAGTAAAGTAACTTTATTACTTTTGTGAGGAGTAATCGATAATAAGTAACTTTTTACTGTTTCAGAGTAACTTGCTTAACACTGGTCTTAATGCTGCCTATGGCTGGTTTGCGTGCGTGCATATCAACAGGCAGGTTACTTCCTGTCCTGACAAACAGTTTTGTGTGCAGGTTAATATTAGTTCCACCAGGGTCTCTCGGGAGCGGATGTTGTCCCCCGGCCACCTTGGTTACGGTCCTGTTTATGATGAGTTAAACAAATAAGCTATTAACAGTCTTGTTTGTCTTTGCTGGGACTGTGTGTGGTGTCTTGCGTTTTTGCACATCCTTTTCAACTCAGCCTTGAGGTCCTTGTTTCTTCTGCTACCGCTCTTTAAGGGTAAACTGGCGGCTCAAATGAGTTAACCAGACACAACAACGCCCCCTTGTGTTTGTCAGTAGGTCCCTTTCTCTGTTAGCCTGAAAATTATGTTCGTCTTTTTCACACGGGTCACCATCGTAATACCAAAACGAGGCTTGACTGGGCGGGCGCAGCTGAGACGTTTCATAGCAGTGCGACAACGCCAGAGGCATCACTTTGTTCACTCGTGACGGAGTTTAAAATTGAACAGAAGATGGTGGAATGTCTTACTCCGACAGGACACCTTCCTCTTGTTAGAATTACATCCAGGGACACAGCACTAAGATGACATCCTTGCAGGTGAATGTGAAGTGATGCCTCTGGTGTTGCTGCACTGTATGAAACTTCTCTGCTGTGCCCGCCCAGCCGAGCCTCGTTTTGGAATTACGACGGCAACCCGTGTGAAAAAGGCGAATAGCTGCAAGACAGCTATCATAACACTGACAAATATAAAAGACAGACTTGATATTGGACTGACGTGTTTTAGAAAAGTTTCGGCTAACTCTGCTGAAGCCTTATATAAATTATTCCTCTGTGCCATAGAGCTGCATTGTTGTTGTTGTTCAAAAATCCGTAACTGCCAAATGTTGACACAGGGTGACATGTTCCTTCATTATGAGCACAGCAACTGTAGCATCTTTTGAGTCAATCCCACATACACCAGGATGCTATATTGGGATTCGAATGCGAGAAATATGAGTATGAGTAATGTTTGCATTACATTTTAACGGGCAGGAAAGTCATTTAATAATCACATGCTCCAAACAATCACGCCTGCCCACGACTTATCCCTCACAGCAGACTCTACACATCAACACTGGCGCTCATTAAAACACTAAACTCTGCATCTGCTACACAGCTGCCTGCTTTCAGAAATGTAACTCCTTCCATCTCCCCAGCCTCCTCCTGTATTAGCTTTTAATCGCACATGAATTTTGTATGTTCCTATATGAGTTCATGCTCATTAAATGTTGTGCGTTTCTGCCAGGGACAGTCTGTGTCAAGCTTGCTCAGTTTTGTTTCAGAGCATCACATGAGAGGAGCCACAACAGCAAACTGAACTGCATATGGCTGCAATGTATGGTTAAAGTGTTGACCGTACTGTCTGAAATGAAATATATTTGGACATCAGTTTTTTAAGATGTACTTCCTCAACAGGAGCAAATATTTGTATTGAGCTTCTTTATATGAAGAGACATAGGCCTAGTTACTACGCATAACAAAACTGTACAATACTAAAGCCTGTTTTATACTCAAAGACAAGTATCTGTCAACGGTGTCTCAAGACAAAAATCATGTTAAAAAAAATGTCATAAGAATGTGTTGTCCAGCAGTGTCTTCCACCTGTCAAAACTCGTAATGTCGCAGACATTGTTTTTATTTTTCTCATTTTTTATTGGTTTGCTGGACCGAGCGTTTTATCATTCCCACTTAGACGAAACATTTGCTGAGGAGAAAATAATAGTCTCGCAAAATGGATGGCGCTGAGGAGCGACTGGCGCCACACAATGTTGTGATGACCCAGATGCCAGGATTGGTAACACTACAACTAGTCTCTGTGAAACTCCAACTGGATTACTGTGGGCGTAATCAATGTAGGATGTCATCAAACGATATTTAGACATCCTAAAATACCAAACGTGCTGCTCCTCGTCCATCTCTCTCATTTGATTAACCAACACATACTCCCCTTGCTCCTCTCTACTCTGGTTTATTGGGCACACAGATCACAGACTTTTCCTCCCTTGTCTCCTTCTCCTTTGGAGTAGAATTAAATATAAAATCTCTTCTTCCTCTGCCAAATCTGATGTCTCAGAAAACTCGCCATTTTACCTCTGGTTTGTGCCGTGGAACTACAGAGAAGCGCTCAGTTAGTTGCCATGGAGACCACAGCTCGCGCCACAGGCAGCGTCCGACACTTCGTTTAAGCATAAACCCATTTGTGTCGTCCGACACTTGTCTTTTGAGTGTAAAACAGCTTTAAGAAGACTTGAATCATCTGGCCAAGCTAATATACAACGTTCTGTACTGATGACGGGATAAACTCATGTTCCACTGCACAACCAGTTTATATTCTAGGATATAACTAGAATAGGTATGTATGAATGAGGGAATATGTGTCAGAATGTGTAGTTTCTCATGTTTATTGTGATGTTCACTCAGGATGTAATCAAAGTCCACTTTGCCCTCCTGCGAGCCATCGACCTGAGCATGGTGAGTGGAGGAAGTGGCCTGGGCAAGATCTTCCTCGACTTCAAGGAAAGGTTAGTGACCTGAAATTTGTAACTACTCTTTGTCTGCGCTCATCAACAAGTCAGGTTACGTTATATACAGGAAGTGTTAAACTGTGCTAGTAGTTGAGAGGAAGCCATATTTTCAGGAGGCTGCATAAGGTCGAGTAACCATCCACAGATCAGTTGAAGGATTGCTGGGATCAGCGTTCAAACAATAAGTCGATTAAAACAAATAAGTTAGAGGAAAAAGCTGAGAGTGCATGTGAGCAATTTTTTCCCATTTAACCAAAAGGATCAGAGTAAATCCACTCAAGACTGCCATGGCTTGACAGTTTCCCTTAATGTACCTGTTGTTTTTCCTTTTATGCTAGCACATCATTCACTTTGTTATATGGCATTTCCTTTGTCTCTAAGCTGAACACAGGTTCTCCAGCAGCCTCGACTGTGTTCCACTGCTAAAATGTATTATCGTCTCTCCCCCGGTAGGTTTTGTCAGAAGATTAATTCTTATTTCATTAGAGAAGAGAATCATTCTTCTTGTTTCTGCAAATCATCATCGTTCAACTATTTGCTTAAATCAGATTTGATGTTTTTTCTCTCTAGTGCAGCCATTTGCCATCTTTTTTTAAGATGTAAAATTCTCGAAGCAAGTAGTTTTATGGAAACAAGTTAAAATATTCTTACTGTGCAGACTGATTGCACCACCTGATTTAAGACGGTAACATTTTCAGGCTCCCTTATGGACCAAAATGACTAGATAAGAGGCAGATAGTGCTAAGAAATTCTGTGAATAAGGCAAGCTGTGATTTATTAGTGAACAGGGTTTTTCTCAGATGGATCTCCATCTTGCCCAGCTGCTGAGCAATGTGTGGATTATTTGCATCTCCTGAGGGGAGCGGTGATTTGCCTCCCTGCTGTGTGGAGCTTGGCTGCTTCATAGGTAATGGTAATGATAGTGATGATAGGTTCTGGCCCCAGTCATAATAGCATACACAGCCATGGATATGCATCTCTCCTCCAATGATACAGCCATTACTGCAAGAGTGACACACACATTTACTGCGCCTGTGTGTGTATGTACCTGTTCTTGCATCAGGAGTATGTATTATATTCCTCTGCACAGTGACCCTGATAGCACATGTTCCTTTTTCCTTTCCTTCATCCTTCCAACGTGAATCAGGCTGTCACAGCACTTCTTTGGTTGGCGTCGGTTTGCATAGATAATAGGCTCACCGTAGGCCTCTTCCTTAAGCCTAGAGGGTCATGTAACACAAAGTTAGTGTGACGCTGGAGACTGTATTCCTGCTAATAGATAGAGACAGGCACATACTCTCTCCCTCTATCTCACATATGCACACACGCACTCCTACCTCCTGCTTCCTGGTTGAGCTCATGATGGCTTAACTATTTGCTTAAATCAAGTTATTCGGATGAGATGCTCATCTAACTCCCTGATCTCATCGAACAGTGGTTGGAAATCATCATTTGCACGCAATCCTGGATGAGGCCCAGCTAGCCAAAGGTCCCTGTGAAGGACTTGTCACATGAGAGCTCAGAGGATGCAACATCGAGAAGAAGAAATGGGGGCAAAACATGAAGAGAGTATTCTAGTTTATCCCGAAGGTGCTGGATGGAGTTTAGGTGCAGGCTTGTCTTCCACAACAGACTTGGAATGGTTTTGTCTTTGTTCACACACACATCGTCATGTCTATATGAGAAAGAATCTCTTGCTACAAAGTTGAAAACACACCAAACTTTTTTTTTGTTTTGTTTTTTTTTATTTTCGCACTAAGATATCATTTCGTTGGAACTAAGGGGCTCAAACCTTTAAAAGAAACGACCCAAAGTTCACGTGGTTGTTTTGTAATGAATTTTAACTTTTTATCTCTGACGGACTTACTCTCTATTCATAAACAAATTTGTCTTTGGCATACCATTCATTGTCATTACTTACCTTGAGTGACATTCTCCAGGGTTATTTTAAGGAAACGGTTCATTAGATTTGCAGATTCTGTGCGTCACAGGCTTTGACTCTCTGCATGTGATTGACATGTATACCTGCCTCATTATGAGCCAGGGCGGTTTTTCGTCTCGCCGTGCCGATAAGCAACAGTGACCAGGGGATTTGGACTCAGACACTGCGCTCTCATCAGGCATCTTGGTCATTTTTCCGAGGACCTGGCTTGGCATAATTAATGTGGTTATCTATGCTTGTAAGTCCCTGTGACCTTTACAACAATGTGCTTGTATCTTTTTTTTGCACACGTCGGCGCAGAAGATGAAAAGCTTTTTTTTTGTTTGTCATTGAACTGAATGCCACGCTGAAAATGTCACTGGTTTATCTCGACTACTTCTCAGTTCTTAAACAGCCAGAGCTGGGCTGAAGGGAGAAGTGCGCTCTGAGGAAGCGCTATAAACTAAATGGGCACCTAAGTACCCTCTTGTTGATATCCTCATTTGCGACATTCCCCAACTCATTTCCGGAGTAATCTGGCTCCCAGATATCTTTGCAGTACCTAATCATGGCCGCTCTATGAGCCTCTTTATTGGAGGTCTTTGCTCCATGTTCTCCTCCATTTGCTGTGTGCTGGATATGTTGAGTGGAGGTGAGGGGGTCCCAATGCCATGTGTCAGAGAATATTAGCTGGCTCCACAGCCTGTCACTTCTGGTTTGCTCGAAGATTTTCTCAGTCGCCCGACTCGACTCGCAGGGCTCCACGGCGGTGGGGGTGAAGGCTCAGGGCACAGTAACTCAGAATTGCATTTTCTGTGAAATAACATGCACGACAGCATCCTCATTATGAAAGAGACCAGTGCAGCAGGGCAATATCACCATCACTGAAAAGAATAAACAGCAAGTTTTTACTGCACCAGCAAACTCTCCAGCCCAAAGGAAAAGGACCTCAAACAACTTAAATGTTTATAAGTTTCTGCATGCTTCTGCTTTTCCTTATTTATTTATGTTAACAAACTTGTCTTTTAATTTTGGGTTCTTGTAGGATTTATAGTGGCATAAGTTCAACTTGCCAGTTGGCTGTTTTTGCAATAATAATTCAAACTTAACCGCGCATGAGATCAGCAGAGGCAGAAAAGAAGATAATCGCAAGCTTGTAAATGTAGATGTTAACAATGCAGTATTAGAAAAAATGCCAAATGCACTTTGCAAATGAATTTAGCATTTGTTGGTCCTCATGCATACAAACATTTGGAGAGTCACACAATCACATTTTGTTAAGGATAACATCCACAGGGCACAAATGGGCCCATCCAGCTGGCTTCCCAAGCATATGATCCTCTCTCAAACCTGATTCATCATAACATCTTTTTGTAACAAGAGGAAAATCAACATTTGCTCAAATGTATAAGAAAGAAAATAAGGTATAAAGCTTTGTGATGAACAGAGTCTGCATCAAAACAGGCATCACGATGCTCCACTCTACCAAAATTGGACCTTTGGGATCTTGTGATTGTTTGCCTTTTTTTGAAAATTCTGATATTTAGAGTAATGCTGTTATTGTTTCGTCTCCTTTTAAGGCTCTTGAGATGTTCAAGGCTATGTTAGTTGTTTTGGAAACAGCAGATGCGGAGCCTCAATAGCTCGGGCTATCCAAATTATGTTTACTCTTGAAATAGGTAATGAATTCAGAGATCTGCTTTTTTGTCTTTTTACATGTATACGCAGTATGTATGTTGCAAACATTCCTGCCAAAATGAATAAAGAGCAGGAAATGATGAGTGTGTACCTCTAACAGGGATGTGTCCAGATGTGGTAAAGAGAAAAGAGAAGGCAGTAAGGAGTGTGCTTATCACCATGTCATGGCCTAATTATGCTGACTGGATTAAGAGGGACTAAATGCTGCAAAGTTCGTGTGTGTCATTTGCCCTTTTGTCCCACTGTCTGCCTCAGTGAAGCAGACAAAGCCACTGACTTTCAAGTCCCAAATGAAAGACTGTTATTAAATGTGTACATGTATAACATGTTTTCACACAGCACGGCTTCTAACTACCCAGTTATTATGTCACTTGTTGTGTAAGTGATATCTTTGGGGCCAGAAGGAGGTGATTTCCTTGATGTTTTTTATACACTGAATATCTACAAGGTAATGTCTTTCAACCAGCTGCATTCCTCTTTTGTGTCAAATTCAAAACTGGGTTATTTTACATTGGCCACTTGAGGCTGACTTCAGTTCAAGAGAGTCAGTTCCCATAGAGCTCAGAGATAAATGTGCTGACAGCCTGGTACAAAAACAGTTTTAGTCTATGTACCAGATTTGCCAGTTGATGACAACTGTAAGGGTGTGAATTTTTATATAACTCGTTTTTTTAGTTATATTAATGCTTGAAGTTATGCATATATCAGACCAGCACTTCTGGGAACTTCGGCTTTCCAACATGATACCGCCAACTGTAGGGGGAAACAAAACAAAACAAACTCAGTAAAGTAATAAAATAAAATAAAATTGCTGTCCAAAACGATACATATAAAACACCATCAGAGGTAAAATCATTAAAAGAAATGATTCAAAGACATCATGTCAAGTTCATATACGTCCAGTCTGTCTTCTAGACTACGTGCAAGATGTATCAAAAAGATAAATGCAATCACTCGTAAAGCATGTCCGGTCAGTCTCCCAGCATCAAGTTGGAGCAATGACCCCACGCAGTGGCCAGAGGTGTCATACGCTGATGTCTGTTTTCATCCTGATGAGTCTTAAAGTAAACAGATTACTAGTGAAATGTTTTACTTTTTGTCCTGCTCTCTGGATAGTAAACTAGTTAACAGTAGCACTGTCTTTTGACAGCTGTCCTAGCTATGTTCATAAGTTAGCATGCCCATGTCAGCCTAGCCTCTGAAAAACAAATGAGTGTTGCAGCAGCTAGCACACAAACTTTACCTGGCGATGCCTTTCCTCCTGAGTTTCAATACAGTTCAATGTAATCATACTCTTTTATTGATTTTTGCAGTCGGTAATAAGTTAAATTTTATTAATAAGGTTTATGAATGACCATTTACCTCTCCGTAGAAGATGAATAGCTCACTTATTGTTTCGATTTTAATCTACAGAAATTAACACAGCAAGCGAAATGAGAAATTAACGTTTTAAGTCCTTGGAGGTGCACTTTTTTTTTTTACTGATGGAGGGGTGCAAATCATCTATTATTTGAAACCCAAAAGATAAAACGGAGGAATGAATCACAGATTCTTGTTTTTTGCTATGTTGTTAGTGCACCCAACTACACAAAAACTCCTTGGCGTGGTGGATTTGAGCTCAATAGGACTGTTTAGCACTGTTACTGTCTATGCAGGATTGTTTTCTCCCCTATGGGGGCATGGTGATAAGTGCTTGCTCTGGATGACATCTTGCTGGTCTGATGTATAGTAAAAGCCAAGTCCGTTTTTCAGCGACAGCAGCTGTCAGTTGTTTGCAAGGTGTCTCAGGGTCATTGAATGCAATGCCAGTCCTCTCCAGCTCCACCCTTTCATCCAATTCTGGTCATTTCTGGCTTCAAAACGGTACTTTGTCCACTATTTAATATTTAATAGTTTTCGACAAATACAAGTACGGATATACTTTCTCATTTGAGCTGTGTTTATTTTTTCACCTCTTCTGTCAACAACATCTGGCCCTTTGGCTGCTAAATGCTTAAATGTCTTCCCCAGCTAGTCGCTGACTTTGTATCCCTGCCAACTGATGCTGAACAGGGAGTGAACGGTGCTTTTTTTTTTTTAAGCTTGTTTGCTGAAAACAGCTTCTTACTGCTGCTGGAAACGAGGCTAATGGGAGCACTGCAAGTGAACTATACAATAAATAGCCCATAAAACCAAAACTATAACATTTAAGAGGCTAAAGAGGTAATAAGGCTGTGTTGCAGTGTTGTGGAGCTAGCTGTCTGGTCTCAGCCAGATGAGCAAACAAATCCCTCTTTTAATCATTTTTCTTCTCTCAGCTCTTGCCAGTGCACTGCACAGAGAGAAACTCTCCCTTTGAGGACATTTTCTACATTAAGGCCACACACTGATGAATAAAAATGAGCTTGCAAACAAATTTTATTATATCTAGCCGTCAGACATTGTACAACAAGTCCTTTAAGAAGAACATTTCCTAGTGATAGTTGCTCAGTGGTCCCTGTGTGGATGACTCGAAGCCTACAGTCATTGTTAATCATGCCATGGGTGGATCCATCCACAGCACACTGGAGGAATGAAGTGCTGTCCCCATAAAGTTTGCTGAAAAAAGAGCTGCTGTAGGACTGATCACCAGCCAGGATGTGAGAGTCTGCCCTAAGGTGGAAAAAAAGGAGAAGCCGAGTCTGTCTCTCACTGAATGTCAGCAAAACCCAGGAGTCAATTAGGAGTTTTGGGAAGAGGAAGCAGAGGAACTACACACTCTTAATGATTGACAGGCCCACAGTAGAGATCCACTTCAAGTACCGTGGTCAGCATCGCAGCGTACTTAACATGGTCTGTCCACACAAACATTAATCATCTCCTTCGATTCTGGAAAATTCAGGGTTTCCCCATAGACAGCCAAAAGATTCTTTACCTGCACTGCAGAAAACTTTGTAGGGGAACATCACTGCCTGATTCGACAGCAGCACCTATCAGGATCGTGGCGCTCTGCAGAGGGATATTTGGCCGACATTATCACAAGGGTTGCAGCTTAAGCTTATTTACTGCGGGTGGTACAGAACAAATCATCAAGGATTTGAGCTATCAGAGTGGCTTCTTTAAACTTTTGCACAGTAGGATTAGACTAAAGAGGGGCTACTTACTTTTGGTCATCAGGACCGTTAATGAGGACCCTGCCAGGGCTCCTGATAGATTGCACCTCTGAT
Organism: Acanthurus reversus; assembly: GCA_029823135.1. Classification (NCBI taxonomy): domain Eukaryota; kingdom Metazoa; phylum Chordata; class Actinopteri; order Acanthuriformes; family Acanthuridae; genus Acanthurus; species Acanthurus reversus. Next base: position 8,014,359 of record JAPXVT010000012.1, read on the forward strand.
GTTTACCTCCAAAGTTCCCCTGCATCACTTTTAATTCAGCCCATATGCTCCTTGCCCAATATTTGCACAATATTCTGGTCTTGAGATATCAGTGTGTATTTATTTTCTTCTTTTGTTGTGCAGATATTGTATTAATTGATACTTGATATTAAACTAACACAGCACTGGGAAGCAAATGTGCATTCCACTGCATAATGTGGAAATATTTTGAGTATCTGACTAATAAAAGCTTGAAACTTGAAACACCTTCATTTTTTAAACTTTTTACCACATCCTCTCTAATATGTCTTTCATAATATTCGTTTAATGACTTTTTCTCGTGACCGCCAATGTAGCTTACATGATGTAAAGTCTCACACTGCTATGATTGTGGCTTTCACACCAGGAGCTTGAGCCCTTAGCCTTCCTGTCATAGAGCAGTTTCTTAAAAGAAGACCTTCACGTCACTTTGTGTCCTGATAACTTACCATGTGATGGGTGCCTCTGGATCCTCGCTGCCTCGCAGTTCGCCTGCTGTCTTAGATTGATCAAGGACACATTAATCTCAATCACTTTGTTGTGCTAGAAGGGTGGGAGCTGAGGGGAGCTGTCTCCCCCAGTGTGGATCAAGTCTTAATCAGGGGCTTGTTAGCCCAGGGTCAGTTTAACCAGGGTAGGAGCCTCACTGCAGGGGTGCTGCCGTCGAAACTCCTCCTGGGCTCCAGTGAAGCTCCAGCGATCATCAGTGATGGGGCTCTGTGGAGCAGAGAATGATCAACTGATCAGCTGATGAATTGCTCTGACAGGAATGTTGCTCTCAAGAGGAAAATTTTGGTTCGGTGTTCAGAGCTCCAACATTGGAAGAACACAGCAGCATATCTAGCAGCGAAGTGGTTCCTGGAGAAGTGGGTATAACCCTAATTTATGCCCCCAATCCAGTAAAGTATGTAAGTGCCTCTTAAACGTATCATAAACATGTTATAAACAGTGGCATGTGAGACTGCTCTTGATTATTTAGTTAATCCAAAAATGGGACAGGAGTAGGCCTATTTGCACGCTGTCACTTAACCTCTGCTGCTTGACTTCAGGGAGTAAGGAGGATCATTGTGATATTAACATCAACCACAGAAGAGGTGCAGATTTTGCAATCAGCACTGGCCCACAGTCAGAGCACAGGGGTGAGACAACAACATAATTAGGCATTTTGAGTGAGCTATTCCTCATTCTTGGTCCATCCACACATGACAAACCTTGCAAGTAGTCCACGGGCCAGTAGTTTCTTTTGTAAACAGTCTCTTGGAATAGCTGATTTGCCACATATATAGTGTAGGCTAGAGTGTGCCA
>JAPXVT010000012.1:8319042-8330307 GCA_029823135.1 Acanthurus reversus
ATTTGTGTTGAGGGAATAAAAATGACTCACGTGAAGGCGACGCAGATTCCTTAGATCTCTGACTTCCTGTTTTTGTTTAGGTTGGTCAGAGTTACACTTGAATGAACTAATCTGACATCTGGTTCACTGCAGCTTGCGTGGCACTGAAGACGTCACACGTCATACGTCCTCGTAGTTCGTGATGTGGAAGCTAAACTGAAACTGTTCAGCTCTGCAGAAGTCAGTGCTTGGTATCTTAAAGGAACATTCTGCAAACACGCTGAAAAACGAGGCCTTCCAGTCAAACATCAGGTTTTTCTTTAGGCGAGATCTGGTTTAAGTTAAATTGTTCCGAGCCTTGATACCCTGAAGTGCTTTTAACCTTCCCCTTCTGTCACTGTCAGTCATCAACTTAGTGATGAAATGTAAAATGAGTTCTTGGTGTTCACAGTGTGATCACACATGATGCAGATATTCAGTCAAACAGGATCACCGGTAAACTCACATTCATTGATTTTTGTCCAGCAACCAACCAGTCAGTTTCCAGTCTCTGTTCAGTGTCTCCAGCAGGTGAAACACTGTAAAATAATATTACGTAATACTGCTTTAAATATCAAGAGGAATTTATTAATTTTTAAAATGTTTGAAAAATTTCCCCCATCGAGGTCTGAATGAGCCCCAGAAGCAGCAAATGTCACCTTCAGGCCGTCTAATCAAAGTGAATAAATAAAAGTAGTGAAGTAGGAAGTGAACTAGTCAGCATTCGTAATATGTCAGTTTCATTTCTGTGTTTAGGGGACAAAATGTAAAGTTAGAAATGTGAAAATGCAAAAGATAAATCAGACTTACTAAGTAAAAGGTGAAGGAAAAAATCTCTAAATTAAAAGATTTAATTTAGGTGACATTTGTCTCTTTCGAGAGTCTGTGCTGTTGTGTTGTGACTCTGAGTCAAAGTTTAAGTCAAATTAAAAGCCACTCACTGTTTGTGGAGGAAGGTGTGTTGCAGCGGCCTTCGCTCTCCTCGTCCTCTGTGATTCGTCGGTTCAGATTCTGGTGGCAAGTTTCGCTTTGACTGCGTTTACATCTCCAGTTAAAACTGACTCGTCACTTCAGCAAAAACTCAACCATTTCACATCCGTCTACATCTGTCTGATGCTGACTGATCGGTGTGACTCGACTCTCTGCTGTCCTCTGATTGGTGTGATTTAGGCTCTCCCCTTCCCCCATTGATTTGTATGAGCTTATCTTCAATTACAAAAGGGAATGAAGGTCAAAATGACCTTGATGGATTACGGAAGACAATTCCTGTCATTGTCTATGGTAACTTTAAAAATACATAGAGATTAAGGGATGACGCATTTCCTCTGAGCCTCTATGATGATGTAATTGTGGATTGTCGTAGACTTAATGACTGAATATTGAATTTTAAAGAAAGAACACAAATCTCAGCTCTTACTCACCATTTCAAAGCAAGAGGCATAGACTCAGCTTATTCTCCATCACGTCATAATTGTGACTGTGATTGCTCAAGGACATCCCTGAAAATAGCCTCAAAGAAGCCTTTTGCTCAATTTCATTAGTGGTTCCTGGTTTAATCCCGTAGCATTACACCATATGAGTTATCTGCCAGCAGTGCCAAATGGCTTTGGTCCCTGTTTCAGCCAACAGAGCTGTGCCAGCTACAGTGCAGGCGGGGACAAATGTGGAAAACTCTGACAGGTAGTGATTTAACAAAGTTTTACTTGTGCCAGTCACAACAGCTACCATTCAGGATATCCTCTTTGGTGTTTGTTCCAAAAGAGCGATGATGTAATCTGATTTAAGATTTTATACCGATGTCCGTAACTGCTCTATGCATCTCTCTTAAGCCCTCAGCTGTGACATAATCTATTTGGCATCCTTACTCTTTGCAGATTGGCATAAGATATGGACAAGTAAAAATGCTCAAAGTGATGTGGAATGTGAAATAGAAAAGTGATTGACAAATGCGAGGAATGACGGACAAGCGCAAATAGCTGAGGGGACGGGGGAAAGAACAGAAGGAAACGACATGTTACAGTGAAAGCAAATGACAACAGACAAGCTGAATGAACAGCAAGTCAGACAAATGTTAACCCAGTGAAACTAACACATTACAGTCAACCAGTGACACACGTCAAACAAGAAAATATGGCCAAAGCCAAGAAATGTTTGGACACCCATTAAAATTTACTATTATATGGTATAAAATAAGAGAGCAGCAAACAAAAACGCAATGCTGGCACAAATCACACTCAATGAATCCCAGCACACCAGATTGATTATGTTCACTTTTATCCAATTTGTTGTTTGGCCGACGCCGTCGACCACACTAACTCAGTTGTGATCAATTTGACTAATGGGATAATCTGCGCGCCTGAAACAGTGAACACTTTTTGTGTAAAATAGACTCTTTACAGCTGCATTTGGAGGTGAAAAGGTACAATTTATATTGTAATTGTCATAGTTTACACCTCAGGCTTCCAGCTATGAATTAAAAAAGTCTCATTAAAATCACAGGAAACATTAGATTATGATGCATTTTCATCCCTAGACTAATAATTATAAAATATGAGACAACAAGCAAGCTGTGCCTTTGTGCTCTCCTACCGGATATTCTGCTTGTTGTTGGTGCGTTTATGACAGCCCACAGTGACAACACACTGCGCTCCTGGTTTTTTTTTATAGTTATTAATTTATTTATTCTTTTTTTGTGTGTGTCACAGTTTGGCGTCACTTACTTTACATCTGGCATTCTCATCTCAGAGGTGTTTTATGTGAAAAGTATAGATGTGTCGTGTTTGCACAAATCCGCCAGCGACCAACAAATTCCATTTCATTACCTAGTATGAGTATCTGAGGCAATGTCGAGCAACATGTCAAGGACAATCTCCTCACTTATGGTCCTTGTCTGCTGTCGGCGTTTCAAGGGATATGAAAGAATCAACAGGTGTATCATGGAGATTGTGAAGACATGTGATGTGCTGCTGCTCGGAATGGAATGAGCAGCTGCAGGCAGCATCCATCTCATCTGATTGAGGACAAACTGTCATGGGAGTGACAAGTCACAAGGGATCACAGTAACACCTCAAGCTGGGAACAGACCTGAGGATTACTGAAACCTGTGAATACCAAACACCCCCATACGACAATTTATTTCCACTATACAGATTTTTGTAGACTTAACAGTCACTCAGAGAGGAGCACATGTTCAAAAAATACTCAAGTGCGTGTGTGTGTGTGTGTACAGCAAATTGGCAGCAGGTTTCAAGTGTGACAGACCAGTGCAAAGAGGCTGAAAGGAGGAGGTCGGTGGTGCACCAGGGAGCACCAGGGAGCATTTGTTTTACACCATATCACAGGAGCTTTGGATGACCATGAGGAGGATGGTTTTATGGTCTGGGCAGACTTGGCATGTCCATAAAGAGAGAACCAGGCAATTGCCTAGAACTGCACTTTGGCAAGAGCTGTTAAGTGTCGCCTCGGGTGATATGTTAAAGTTTTCCAACTGGCCACCGTCAGTCCATCAACTGACTAAATATGGCTGCATATTCACTGCATGACTGCTGTGAAAGAATTTTAAAGCAGGTTTTTGAAGTCATTATGCAGACCTGCTGTTCTGTGTCTTATTTGTGTATGGATCCACACAATGTCAGCACATTGAGTAATGTGCAGATTTCAATTCTCTTTTTTTTTTATACTTTGAGCACAAGTTGCGCTAGACTGTTTGCTTTTTGTGTATGGCATATTCACATTTGTGCGTTGCTGTTGTACGGTGTTGTAAACAGAGGGGTGGCACATTCGTTTTTCATCTAGAGTGGCAGAGGTGCACGTGCCAGTCCTGCGTCCGGGCCAAAGAGAACTCACTGGAGAAGGCTGGTGGAGAGCGAGACAGACAACAGCAGTGATATTTATCCAAACACATCATATAAAAGTAAAATCTTGACAGGGACCTTTTATTCGTATATGAGTATTAACTGTGCACATATAAAGCGTTAGAAGGATCAGTGAATTTGTGAGAGGGTGGTGAATTTAACTGGATTGTGAAACCAGAAAAGCAATTTGTTTTGGAAATATGTCTTTTGATTTTAAATTTGTATTCAAGACGAGAATGTACTGCAGAACAAATATGTAAAGAGGTTAAATCTCCACCCCCAGCACCAAAAAAAAAAGAAAATACAAAGAAAAATGGAAAGAAATCATAAAATAAAACAACAAATGACTGAAATCAAAGCCCAAACAATAACAGATTACTTACCTCCACTGTTCTATTTGTATCAGAGAAACAGCAGCAAATCCCCCTCGCTGTTCTTTTGCATTATTTTTCTGACAGTGCAACACAGACATTTTGCCTTTTCGCTTGTTTTAATTACTGAGAAAATGGAAAAAATGCCGACTCAACTCTACTCGTAGTATTATGTCCTTCGTGTGCCTTTTTTATTTTATCGTGTTTGGTTGTCTGTTGGAGCGTATCCGTGTTGGAAACTTCTAACTTCAAATTTATGATGTGAAAATTATAGGCTAAATACCCCCCCCTTCATAATTTGCCTTTTCAGTTCTTGAATTAGTCTACTTGATAGACCGTGAGAGCCGCACAGAGATTCTGAGGACAACAAATAAGGTTTTGTCAGGCCCCATGTAGCACAGTAATACCCCTTTCACACTGGAAAAAGACACACTAACAGCCACTAACACCTGGCTTTTTTCTGCATTTGAAATGGGTACAAGTGACATTCATTTACGGATCAAAAGACTCCGCCGTTGTCACAGGTATTTATCGGCTCTAGCTCGGTTCAGCAGTGATGTGAATTGTAAGCATTTGGTAGACTGCATTTTTTTAACGCTCTCCTAATCTATTAACCCTTCAAAGTGCTTTACATTGCACAGCAATTCAGTTACACAGTAATGGCAGGGCCTTTTATACAAAGTGCCGTCCTGCTCATCAACTATAGACACACGCTCACACAGAAGGAGAAGAGCTAAAGGAACATTTTCAGGGTCAGTGTTTTGTTGAAAGACACTTGAACATACACACTAGAAAAGTAGAGGATTGAGTCACCGACCTGGAATGAAACCTGCGCGTTGAAACTGGACATTATTTGTGTTTTACAGTCTGAGAACAACACGCGCTTAGTTTGTTTTCCGCATCATGCAAGATGTAACACTGGCAAAACAGCAAGAGCCTCTCTTGACTTGAGGGGAAGAGGAAAAGAGGAGATAGGTCACTGGCACTGAGAGACGTACAACAACGTGTACCATCCATTTTTAATTAGGCAGCACTCGAACATCATCAGTCAAGGTGAGACTGAAGTAAAACCACTGTTATGTTGTCACGGGCCATGATGCTGTTTTCAGCCGTTCTCTGTGGAATTTAGCACATCAAGAAGAACAAACCGAAAGGTAAACCTGTCTACTTGCTATGGAGAAGGAGTCACTAACTGTATTTTCAGCGGGTTTATCAGCATTTAAAGACTACATATAGGCACAAATATTGGTGTAAAAATGATATAAGTGGTGAACTGGCTTATTTTTCATTACTGCAATAAAGAAAAAATCAGTAATCATGCAAAAAGCTGTAATGGTGATTCTATTTCTCAAAACCACAAAGCCTTTTTAGTCGGTGCAGCAATAGAAAAGTCACATAACATTTACACTAAGTGTTAACATAAATTTGCTTGTCACTTAGAACTTTATTGCTATTTAAATGAAAAGTGCTCTGTGTGCGCGTGTGTGTGCACACGTTTATCCGCTTTAATAGGCTCCCTACATCTCATTCAGTAAGAACTGAGCATACATTTTTAATATGCCATTTGAAGGGCTTACCTGCTGACACGGTATAACTACTGTGAATTCAGTCCATCTCCAATAGTGATCCATGATAATCACACCCAGTCATGATCACAATCCAAATGAGACAGAGGAAGGCAGATGAAAGGGAGCTGTCTCATCTGAAGCTGACAAAATGAAAATCTTCTCTCTTTGCGAGGCCGCTTTGGAAGTATTTTGAAAACAGAAGGGGAAGTGCAAACTGAAGGCAACATCTATTTGTTGTATAGTTTGAAAATAAACTTTGTGATTAATATGTATGCCAGTGAGCACCCACATTCCCCCAAAATAGCCCCATTTTTCAAAGAGTTTGGATCAACAGAGTTCCATTGATTCTGAAAGTATTTGCGTATGCAAAACACTCAATGAAAAAAAGTGGAATACAAATCAGTATAAGTATTCACGCTACTTCTCTGGTGGTAGAGAGGCAAATCGATGTGTGCAAACGCCTTTTATCCCAATGTCTGATAAAGTAATGCAGAGAATCTTAAAGTCACCAAAGTAAGCTAAGGTTACAGCTCGATTAGGCCATTTAATTGGACTAGTGCATATACTATACTATCGATTTATTGACGGAAAGTATGCTCAACTCCGCTAGGTGGCGATATACTCCACTCAGCTGACTGCTTTTGGACCTTTTCCTGGTTGACCTATTACGTAACACACCAAACAAGCTATACATATAAGTAAGCGAGCGGCTAACGGGTTCCATGTTGAATGATAACAACATAGATGATTTTACAGCGCTGTACGTTTCAGATCTATGCTTTCCTTTCAGTATTAACGAGATGCACACTACCCCTTGTGTTTATGGCATTCTTGTTTTCTTCCTGTCATTGTTCTCCAAATATACGCCGTTCGACTTCTAGGTCAAAGACCGCCACAGGATCTATCAATCATGCACAGAAAGCTGAGGCCAGTTTGGGGCTGATTTTCTCCTATATGCAAGAGTGAATCGATCCCCAGCCGCATTATTTGGTTGTCAGTCTGAATTTAAGAAATCTGACTTGGGACTGTATGATTTTAGCCAAACTAACGTGCAAACATGTATTTTAAAAGTCCAGGCTTTGTCGGACTTACACAGTAATTTGACTTTTTCAAACATCAGATGAACTCACTTTGAGCAAATCACAGACAACCATAAAATGGCTCCTGCCGGCATTACGTGTTGTAATCATGTCAACTTTAAATAAACCTTCAACTATACTGAGCTTTTAAAAAGGTATTGACGGACTCGCGTGGGTATTATGACCAAGGATGCAATCACTTCACACAGGAGATCAGGCTCATGCAGCATTTGCATCAGAGGATCAGTGAATACTTGAATTAAGAGATCTCTGACTGAGCAAGGAATACCAGCGTGTTTTACATTTGTAGATTCAGGTCAGAAATGAGAAAGCCACATTTATTTCGAGGCGTGTATTTTTCAAGGGCGTTTTTGCATTCAGTTTGGTTTTCATTTGCATCTGCTTTTCTCATTACAAGCTATGAATATTGTCATCTGGAAATTACAAGGCTTCTATAGATACCGGCTAATTGTTGACAAGCTGAAAGTAGGCTGACAATTAGCTGCTCATATACTCCACTAACCAGGAGCCCATACACTTTATTTGCACTACTTTTTTTGTCATTCCTCGTTAAATGGCAAATTATCTCCCACAGTGTTTCTGACATGAATTCACTGGCAGAGATCCAAGACAGCCCATCACAATTTCAGGAAACATGACATCACCCATAGCAAAAGTGTTAACCCCACCCTCTAATTCCTCAGTAAATGTTGATCTCTACAGGTTTGTGAAGACGTTTAAGTAGGGCACTCCTCAACATAGTTTTTGTTTTGTTTTCTTTTGTTTATGTATTTATCAATACAGAATTATTTACATTCAGTGCTGCCCTGTCAGGCTTTAAAGCGTGATTTACATAGGAAAAATAGCTGATCAGTTGAAGAGGCAGTGAAAGACAAAAATATAATTTCAAAGAAGCTTATTTCACCATACATTAAGTCTTCAAATGTTTTTCAATTTCACATCTTTATTTAAAACGAAGGGATTTCTGATTCAGATATAGAATATAAACAGTATTCATTTAACAACTGCAATTTTTTAAATGACACAAAATACACAAAATAGATAGAGAGATCAATAATAGTTGCATCCCACACAACCAAAAAACTTATTAGCGTCTAAATGTGACCTTAAAAAACAAAGCAAAAAGCAAGCAAGTATTTAAAAAGTTTAATTCCGCCTCCAGACAGAAACAAAAGAAGCTCTAATTAGGAGAATCCACCTGAACTGAATCAATCAAAAAATGACTTTTAACATATTTTTTAATCTTGAGCTTTTTTTTTTTAAGTCCTCATGTTATCATTGTTGTAAACATTACGACAACCTTGGCCAAGTTTCAGAAAGTTTGCAAAAAATCATACATATGAAAGTGAAAACAGAAAACATTCATAATCTGTTTACAAAAGCAATCAGTATACACACACATAAATGCTTTATTTTAATGGTAATAATAATAATAATCTGTACATTTGCTTATATTTTTTCATAACATGTGCATATATTTTTCCTGGAGCAAAAAAATATTCAAAGCTTCACGGTGAGCTGCAAATAGTCCTTGATAAAAAAAAGAGCTGCTTCAGTCAAATACAAACGTCAAAAAGCAAAGTGCTTCACAATGTCAACAGGCACTGTGAGAAACTGGGCTCAGTATTTTTTTATTTTTATTTTTTTTGTGCGAGTGTATTCTCATGTACACCCACAAACCATCCATTATCATGAGGTCATCAATTTTGGATGAACCTGCTTTGTAATTAGGGACAGAATTGAAAAGAGTTACTGCAAGATTGTCGCCCTTGGGAAAACAAGAACACAGATGTTTTTCTAAAAGTGGGGTCTCCTGGGCAAAGGTCTAATTAAAGTGAAATAGGGGTTAAGAAAGATTCTGCTGTACTATAAAACCAATACAACAGAAGAAAAGTCGTTCTGTCCCTGATGTTATTATTCCACACTCTGCTGGGAGGCGTTCGGTGAGGTAATTAACTTCGCTGACATGTTGTGAATTCTCGCCTCTCAGACTGAATGCTGGATGTGCAGATGGACTGATTGAAAAACTCCCATTTAGGTTTCAATCTTTAAATTATCCACGTCCAACCATATTTCTACAGCAATATTACTGATAATCGCACTAATTTTACACTTGGCAGGAGATAATAACCGCGGCTTATCCTCAGCAACAAGCACTAATTGCTGTCCTCATTCTTTCTGACATACAAAATAAAATACCTGCTGTAGTCCACTTGAAGATGGAAAAACTGAAAAACAATTATGTCTGCAAGGTTAAATGAAACATAAACGCCCACGGAGCAGCACATGAAAATGTCACTGCACTGCAGCTAGTCAACTATCATGTGTGCATTTCATGCTATGATAAACCCTCATTATAATAAATCCCACATATCTCACAGTGTGGCCATTTTTGCTGTGTTTTTTATGCTTCATTAGAGATCTTCAGTGTCTCATGAGTTGGCAAGTGGTGCTGCAACTAATAGTTTTATTACTGATTAAACTATAGACTATTTTTTTAAACTGAATTTAGAATATGATATGCAGTAGATGCAGAGTTAAAAACATCCCTTAAATAAATTAAATTGCTTGATTAATTCCAACGAAATGTTGATAACCAAGTTTACAGCGATATAAAACTGAAAAAAATTTTTTTAAAAAAGGCATCGGCATGAACCCAGCATTCACCTAATTTTCTGACAATTATCACTTCATTATCATTTCTGCGTGTGCATGAATGGGAGTTGTAAACTCTTACAAATTGCATGTCACACCAAAGTTTCCACTGAAGAGAAAAGTACAGACTGTCAGCCTTTAATTGAGTGCATGCTTCGGCCTCCAGGTGCAACAACTGAAAAACACTTTGAGTTTCTGTCAGTAATCAGGCTTTGAGGAGAGTATGAGCGAATGACTTAAGATAATGGAACGAATTTAAATTCTGCGAGAGTTTGACTTAGAAATGACTTCAGACGGAACAAGAGTTTCTGAACTTTTTCGGGGAGTAATAATCCTTTGGATTGTCCTGAAATCAAACCCTGTTTTTGATCCAGATTTTTTTCTGTAATGACCACTGAATCCTGTCAGAAATTCTTACTCTGTTACTCTGACTCTCTGACTGTTCAGTCACATCCTCCTTTCCTCACATTACCTACTTGTTAGTTTTGCAGGGATGTTGTCACTGCATCATGGGTCATCAACCCCTACAGTATTTATTTCATTATTTTATTTTGGTGAAAGCTGGAGCCGAGTTACCACTTATGCAAACAAAACATTTCTCACTGCTGCTGCTCCACATTAAAAGCATATGTTGTGAAAACATGGGTTTGCTCTAATTGTTAAGCAGTCACAGTGCAATATAATTATCAGTGAGGTCTGACTGCCTCAGTCTGCTTATTAAAAATGCATCTACAAAACAAGTCAACTCCTATTTTCGACATTTCTGACCACAGATCAGTTTTAAATATTGCAGGGAGTGATGAAACATCCAGCTGATTTGCTATCAGTTAATTGCTGATATGCTGATTATCTGACTGATTTCCTTGCTAAAACCATGTAAGTTGGTTTTGTTGCACTGTAAACAGGAACACCAGTTGGTTTCCTGCTTGCGGTAATGACAAAATAGCTGCTCAAGAAGTTTTTGCACTTTCTGTGATTACGGTAATGACAGGTGTCGATAAGCCAACAAGGACCGAAATCTTATGGATTATAACTTTAAACATCACAAGTCCTGGGTCGTTTACTGGTGCTACACAAAGTAACTTTGAAGTTATAAAAACAGCAAACCATCAATACTTGAAAACATTTTTGTAAAGGGTCCCAAAAAAGCTCCTAAACCATATATAGCTTCACAGCAGCAGCTGTACGCACCTACTCCAGATAAAGTTCGCATCAAGCTGTCATTGTGTCATTCTTGTATATAGAAACTCAAAAAGGAATCACAGGATGAAATAAACGTCTTCAATGAACAATCTCACTTCACAAAACAACACTGGCATGTTGACAGCTACAGACTGAGCTATGACAAAAGCCTGCATGCCAGTGAATATACAGGTAATAAAATGCCACCTGTCTGTGTGAATTGCTGTTTTGGCACGCAAGTCCTTCAAGTGCTTTTCAAATGAGCTGTTGAAGTTCCCGGCCTGGGCGACACCTGCACACACTCATTACTGCTGTCTTTGTTTGCTCTCAGCATTGCGAAAACTCCACTCCACAGCCACAGTCAAGAAATATGTGTTTGTCCCACCCCATAATCTCTGATGTCAAAGTGATATAAAAGTCTAAATAAATGGAATTGCGGAGCATTAAAAAAGATGAGTGTGACATTACCTCCGATCATTTGCTGGGGATGGGGGCTGCCTGGTGCAGCAGTACTAAT
>JAPXVT010000012.1:8361512-8371671 GCA_029823135.1 Acanthurus reversus
TGTATAGTTTTATCTATGGAAAGCTAGCTTCCCAGAGATCTAACCAGTCACCTAGGTTAGCTAGCTAGTCCTGTGCCAGCAATGTGGTTATTCCGGATAAACTGCGGCCCCTTCAGTGAACTGCTCCCAGAGCCAGTGTGTACCACAGTGTTGCCACCAGAGGAAAAGTGTTTTGCCTCAGGCAAAAGTCCATGGTACACACTGGCTCTGGGATGACTCGATGACTCAGCTGTGAGAGTCGGGATGCCTCGTTGGTTAATCGGGTGTATCTTTTTATTTTATTTCACCACGGATAGGAATGGGACATGAATCTTTAGCTTGTTAGCTAACAGCTACCTCTATTAGGGTGTGTTTTAGGTGATGTACAAAGGGGAACATGTTTCACCGTCTGCATTGTTTCAAATACCATAAGATAGCTAACATGGTTTTGGCAGTGTGGAACTTTTTTTTACGTTGCAGAACTGGTTCGACGATCAACAGGTCGAATCACCTTTGCGTATTGGTGTGTAGTTGAAGCCAAAGTAAAAGTAGGACAATCGGCTTAGCTGACAACCACGGTCAGAGGGAAGGGGGTGTTTGAATGTTGTGTTTACAAATGCTGACAAATCCAGTATGAAACTCCTCGGTGGTCCTATAAAGATTGGAAAATACTGTTGTTGTTGTTTTTTTCTTTTTTTTAAAGGTTGTTTTATTGTGTCACTCATACTGTAAAAGTGATTTTACACATATTGCCTTCCCTGGTTTTAAGTAGTGCAAGAGAAAAACCAAAAGACAAGAAAAACAAAACATCTAAACATTGTCCACATATTTCCAAACTGCGCCACATTTTAGTATGTGCACATGTCTGTAAGCAAACTGCATACATTAAGACCCTATGTAACATTTGTTTGACAGAGACATAAACAAGAAATGGCAATAATCCTTGTAATCATGAAAAACAAACAAACAAAAAAAACACTACAACAGCAACAGGAAATCTCACTAACTGAATAACCTGCACTGGGTTACCTACCTTGCTCCAGGTCACTTTAATTGTTGGGTCTGCGTTTCCTTGACATGGGATGCGCAGGGCTTTACCCGCTTCCTGTTTGTACTGCTTCTCTGGAGCGATGCTGAATGATGGGGGGTCCTGTTAATTGCCAAAGCAATAAAGCTGAATCAAGGAGATTTCAGCAATGCCAACAATGGATTTTAAGACTGGATTACTGCTGCTTTTTGGACAAGATTATCTTAATAACAAAAGGATTAGCCACACAATTAACTCCCCAATAGTGGAGCCATTGTAGTGAGTCTGAGTTGACTTCTATTAATGCCAGAAGGCTCACACGTCGGAGTGAAAAGGTCAGTAAAATGTCGTTTCTGTTAAGTTTTTAATTCGCCGTGACAGATGCAGTTGTGGCTGATTAAAACACACGCACAGTGGTGTAGATTGACAATTTAGCAGAACCAAAAGGACAGTCCGGGCTTCCTGGGCCTGACTGATCAACAATTTGGTGTTTGTGATGGAAGAAAGTTTACTAACAGCATCTCTCCATTGAGAGGTGGCCTAAGTGCACACTCACCTGTAGAATTACATTTGTTGGCCTGGATGAACCCATGCTGCCGTAGCTGTTGTATGGGGTACAACTGTACACACCTCCTGAATCATCATTTACTGTGGCCATGAACAAGGAGCCCTCTGGTGTCAAGGTCCATCCTGGATACTGAAAGAAATGAACAATGCTGACACCAAACTCACGGCCAGAGAGAAAAGAAACTAGCTGCCTTGGATAACATATAGCAGCAAGGATAGTTAGATATATTTGAAAAGCTTAGAGAGCTGAAAGGCAGGAAAATCTGTAACCACTCCAAAGCCACATATGAGCTCCTTAGCCGTGTTTGAAGGATTAACAGAAATAATTTCATGATATCTTGCCACCACGGTCCGGCAGTGGTTAAGCACTTTAATTCCCGGTGGGCAGATTATTTCCAAACTTCTTTGAAAGCGTTTATTGTAAATTAATGTTGTCACATCTTATGCAAGATGATATCAAAACAGCATGTTGAAGGTAGAGTGAGCGAATTTCCTTCTAATTAAAAAAACCTCTTTGAATTTTCTCTTGATCATTTTGAAGGTGAATCCCAACACAAGCAACACAAAAATGAGCTTTCAGAGCCACTTTCAAGCATTTATATTAAAAGCAGTTAGATTTTCAAGTTTGGGTTTTTTGTTTTTTTTTTTTCATTATGCCATTGTGGAAGGCTTATGTTTGACTGTGCAAAAGGTTCCCACTCAGTTTAATGAAGTCAAAACTGCTATTATCCTCTCCAGAATGAGGCTGTGAGAAAGTGTTACTGTGGGCAGGAAGAGCTTGTGACATCAAGAGTGGAGCTGGAATAATTGGCAGAATAACAGCCTGACTCCCAACGCCTGTGTTCCGCACTACAGGAATCCATCACATTTCCTGCGGTGTGTCTCATCCACGAGCACGTCCATTGCTCACACCAAAGTGGTATGGGGGGGTGGGGTCAGCTCAGCATGTGAGCGAAGGCACAGAGGGAGGAAGTGGGTGGGATCTTTTACACGCAAGACAGAAAATAGTTCTTATAGCTTATTTTGAAAGATAGAACAAACATGAAACTACGTTCTTCTGTTCTGAAAGGCAAAGGTTTAATATAGGAAAGTCACACATCCTGCCACTCATCTACTGTGTCAACTTTTCTACATCAGTCCCATCCCTGAAGGGAGATTGAACTGGAGGTGGAAAAGAGAGAGCAAGGGACAACGAAGCGTCCCTCAGGGATTGTTTCAAAAGCTTTTAAGATTGAACACATCATCCCTGTCATTAAAATGCACTGCATGCGGTTGAATGACTTTTCAGGTGAGAAAGTGAAAGGATAATTCCATCAGTGGATACAGGAAATGTCCCGTTAAAATGCCTGAAATATATCATAAAGTTTACGTCAGTGTTCGCATTGTAATAGCAAGAAAATTCTACTGCTCTACAGGCGAGTTGGGTGGGCTTATTGGTAAAAAGGGATTGCATGGTGAGCTGCTGACAGCTGTCGCTTTATAGATGCCTGTAGTCAGCAGCGTCTGACATTTCTCTGCTAAAGGAAAATGAATGGATTCGGCTTCCAGGTCCCCGTCTTGTTTGCAGTATCAGGAATCAATACAGAAGTGTTGACCAGACAGAGCCAAAGGGCAAAATTTTAGAGTTGGAGACGCAGTAAAGGTTGAGCAGTATTATGGTGACTGTGCCTCCAGCTGAAGTGGAAATTCTTTTTTATTACCAAGGACAGGTCAAGCGGTTCTCCATCTTTTGTCCAATCCACACGGAGCAGCGGAGGCTGAGCTGCTGCTGGGCATGTGACCACACCTTCCATACCTGTGGGCAGGTATGTTTCCTGGGGCATTTGAAGAGCCTTAGCTGGGTCTAAGCAGAGAAAAAAAGCTCTTTAATTTATGATAAATTCTGCAATTTAGATACAGCTTCCAGTTTAAATATTCTAAGAAAACACATGTAGTGGGGCAGAGAAGCTGTGCCAAGATCCATTTTGAGAACAGCATTGTTTTGCTGTAATCAATTTTCTATGAGCCCATGTTTTACTACAAGTGCTGTTCCTTGTATTTACAATGGTGTGTAAGTGTCTAAAGGGTTTTACAGGTCTACAAACAAGAGCAAAATGTTTTTACAAGCAAATCCCTTACAAATAGCTTTTTCCTGAAAAGAAACAGGCCCAACAGAAAGATGTGCCGCTGTGACTCCCAAATGGATTAACATGTCATTTCATACGCTGGTTACAGATGAACAATAACTAAATCTCAAACATTACTGATGCTTTTAAAGGTTGGACAGATAAACAGGCTTATACTTTTAATTATGATTAGTTTTGTTTTTTTAATATGTATGTGTGTGTGTCAGTATCCATTAAATATGTGGATGTATACCTGTCATTACTACACTAATAGTCAACACATGGTAAATGGTACATGGACTGTATTTATACAGTACTCTTCTTGTCTCTTTTCAACTACTCAAAGCCCTTTTACAACACAAGTCAGCATTCACCCATTTACACACACATTCACACACTAAGGACAGGTACCTTCTCAACAAACAGTCAACTTGTTCATCAGGAACTCACACATTCACACACCAGTGAGCAATCTGGGGTTCAGTAAAATGCCCAAGGACAGTTCAATATGTAAACCAGAGGAACTGGGGATCAAACCCAGACCCTCTGATTGGTAGATGACTACACTCTACCTACTGAGCCACAGCTGCCCCACACAACAACATATGTATATCTCTGGCATTGTAATCTCTAATTGAGCTTTTTCATGTTTTGATGGAAAACTGCAAATATAAAATTTTTATGGAAAGCCAAGGTTCAGTTTACGCATCAGATGTGTATACACTTTCTACATTAAACTTTACTATGATTACAGATAAAAACCAATTCATTGCAGAAATTAGTGCAAGACTATGTTAAAATTTATATAATATTTAGCTTTATCAATAAGCCTTAAGCTATGGTGCCTAAAGGTATCACTGTTTGCAGTCTTCTTGGCATTTATTTAGTGATGTTTTTGTTTTAA
This sequence comes from Acanthurus reversus, assembly GCA_029823135.1. Classification (NCBI taxonomy): domain Eukaryota; kingdom Metazoa; phylum Chordata; class Actinopteri; order Acanthuriformes; family Acanthuridae; genus Acanthurus; species Acanthurus reversus. Next base: position 8,366,095 of record JAPXVT010000012.1, read on the forward strand.
TTGCAATAAAGTTAAAGAGCAACCATCAGAGCTGACCATCTTGTCTTTGCTGACCTCCAGAGGTTTAACTTTCCACTTTTTTAGCTACAGGTGCAACAAAACATCTCTCTGACCACACCCAGCCAATCACAGCCCCACTGTTGTCAGAGGTGACTCAGTGTAGAGAGCTCACACAGGCAATTGTGTTTGTATTGTTTTCCGGCAATCACAGGTACCTCTCTCTCTCTCTCCCTCTCTCCCTCCCTCCCTCCCTTACATGCTGTTTGACCTCGTTTCTCACTCCCTCTGTGTGTTGGTTTCTTTTCGTTCTGGGTAAAGGGTGTGTTTGAGCTTTGCCCCTTGTGTGTTTGCGTAGTCTCTTTTCTTTCTAAGTATCTAGGTCTGTTTGGTAACACCTGGCAGTGCTCGGATCTATACTCTTTTAAAGTTCACAATCTGAATTTAATTTAGTGATCCTGATTCTTCATCCCGCATAACTTCACTATGATAGCCTATTTTGTTCACACTTTGTTTGTGTGCCTGTCAGTACCAGGAAGAGGAATCCTCCTGGAGTTTCGTCGAGGGTCTAAGTATAGACGGTATTATATACTGCACAGATTGTAAATAAAATATTAATAATTGGAGAATACATCCTATCTACATGTAACCTAGTTTTAAAACAGCAGTGTTGCATGTAGCTGTTATTACAATTTAAATTTATCTGTATCATTTGTCATGTAATAAGACAATAAAGTCCTGTACGTAGGATGTTTTTTGGGCTAATGAGCCACGAACATTTAAAAAAAATCCTTTGGTTGTAAAGTTACTTGTGAACCAAAGTGTGTTGCAATTCTGTAGAAAAAAGGTAAAGATCGAGGGCCGGATGTACAAACAATTGGTACACACAAAAAACACGCATATCCTGTGTCCACACATAAACAGGTATTTATAAAAGAAGAATGTGCAGTAAAATTTTTACTCTGTCAGGCATACTTCAGATGAGGTATACCCGACCCGCAGTTTTTAGACAATGGCTGCTGGTGAAATGATGGAGTGGACATGAAATATAAGGTGAGAGATGAGACCTCAGAACAAAAAATTGCTTGTTTAGGTTGTTTGCCAGTTTCCCTGACGGTGTTCTTATTTTGCAGTTGACACAGCGTTCTGGTAATTGGAGCCATCACCCCCCTCTAATGATCTTTTGATATAAGCTCTGACGTTCAGTAATGATGCCCGAGATATTACTACGATGATGTTATTCAGTGATGTGATGAATTAGTGGTACAGGCGCTGTTGGAGCCCCAGCTGTGCCGAACAGTTGCTTGTCATGATGCTTGATGCATTCAGAGAACCTCGCTGATGAAAAACAACGGGTTAAATTGCAGCTACATTTCTTTTATGCTCTTTTATTTACTGACTGACAGTTAACAATCAATAAGAGTCAGAGGGGGAGCGGGCATCAGTATCGCTATGCAAACGGATGGTTAAGGTCGTTTCTTCATTCATCTATGGCTGACTGCAGAAGAGGAAATGAAGCTTGGCGCATGTGCCAGTTTCCATGTGAATAATTTTGGTCAGCTGTGTAAATCTGGCAAGAAGAAGTGAATGCTAATATCCATTTTGGTGCATAAACACAGTTTCAGTCATGAATCAACAGAGATTTATGCATCTTGCTGCTGACGTCTCATGAGGACTCGACTGCAGACCAAACACAGACACGTACGCATCACCGTGAGGCTGGCAGAGGCGGTGGGTGGTGTCAGCAGGCCGTTGGTTGGTATGCAGGTGTAGTTCCCAGAATCCTCTGGGATGAGATTGACGATGAGTAGTGTTCCATCTACCATGATCTTCACTCGCGACTTCAGAGACCTTAAGAAAAAGCACACAGGTAGTCTTCAATACGAGAGGAACAAACCAACTGCTTCTGAAAAAGGACGAAAGGTAATTCAGCTTTCAACTGAAAGTTAAGAAATTTCATTTCATTGCAGTCGGAGTGGGAGGATAAGTGCCCACTCATTTTATACATTCTTACATTCACAGTGAATTCCAGAGAGAGAAATGAAGGACACCAGGCTGCAAAACCTTACAAACAGGCTATATACGCACGCTGACGACGTGTTCGTGGCACAACTCACAGTCACACATTTCGACGAATTACTATACAGGGCGAATGACTCATGTCCTGCAACCAACCTGGATGTTTCTCATCACTACTCTGTTTTTCTCTCTTTGCACTGATATCCACAACAACAATGTGTGAGACCACCACATGATGCTTTTACATAATCTCCACTTACAATGTTTTTTATATTATAAATGAATCAGTGACTAATGTAAAAGGTGTCACTCGCAGTGTCAAACTCACCAAAAAATTGTGCAGCTCTGCAGAGCTTTTTAAGCTCTCTCAGCACACTGATTTGGTTACAACACACTGACCGTATTTTTCAGTCTTAGTGTTTCCAGCAGCAGCAGGCAGTTTTTTTAGCAAACGCCCAGCATGTGCTACCTGCCCAGCAAAAATATTGTTTTCATTACAGATAAATGCTTCAGATTTTTCATGTATTTATCTTTTTATTAGCTGATAATGTGAAAATAATGTGTATAAAATTAGCCCAGTGAGAGCTTGCTCGTTCCAACCCAAATAATCAGCTTAAAATTATACAAAACAGATTATGAGTAATTTCTCATATTTTAGGTGCTGGAAAGTGGAAACCGGTAATGTTTGACATATTTTAAGCAACAATAGTAGCAACACTCTATGAATGGTGTCAGTCTGTGAGTCAGTCTGTGAGTCAGTCCTCGGGTAATCAGACATCCTGGAAGATTAGAGAAAGTCCAACATTACACACAGTAGTCCTGGAATCTTAAATCTCATCCTGTTTGTCTAAAAAAAAAAACCCTGAGCATAACAATAACCTAATAAAAGTTGAAATCCCAATTGTACTTCCTCAAAGAGCTGCACATTGATTTTTTCAGCCCCTTCTACCTTGGCTGTCATCCTCTTTCTCTCTGTGTGTCTCATATGTTAAGTTGAAGTAAGAATACAGTCGTGTTGTTTAGGTTTACACAGTATATATCTACATATGTACCCCCCAGTGAATTCTTGTCTGGTCATGCTAGTCAATCCAGATTTAAATATCTCAACAAATATTATATGAATTGCAATGAAACTACTGATACTGTTGGTTCTCAGAGAATGAATCCTATTGTAAAAGGAAAACTTTGGTTACTTTTTATCCCACCCATCATCAGGTCTGTCTTTTTTGGCTTATGATCAAATACTAGGGATGTAACGGTCACGGACATGTGACGGTATCAAACTATAGGCCTTGCGAGCTAAAAGTGTAGGTTTTTTTCAGCTGCAGTGAAGCAGAGCAGGGGGAAATGGGAACTACAGAGACCATCGACCACTTTCCTCTTCATGCACTGGGGATGGAAAACAATCTGAATGGCAAATTTTACAGTCAGCGTTTGTAAACAAGACAGAGGCAGGCTGCATGATGATGATAAATATTTGCTCATGCTTTTATAGGAAACATTGAAAGTGAAAATCGATTGCAAACAAATCAGATATTAATGAGCAGAATTTTTTCCAAGTTTTGATTTGTCTCTCACTTTTCTTTTTTTTTTTAAATATCACAATAAACATCATACCGTAGATTTGATCCCAAGATATTATCGTACCTAGAGTTTTTGATACCGTTACATCCCTGTCAGATAGCCTACCTTCGAAAACTAATGGAGTTCACATCCACTGTAAATATTAATTGCTAGCAGGCTAATGCATGTAAGTAAGATGATGGTAATGGTAAACAAAAACAGGCCTATTTAAGCATTCTACTGTTACCATATAACCCAAAGCTCTGCTGTAATATAGCCTCACAGTGCTAACATGGCTAAAGACTTAGCCATGTTAATCTTTTGCCCTCTTCACTTTTCCTGGTTTCATAACCACATCTGCATGTTTCATTAAAAAAAGAACCCAGCATAAAAGCTTTTAAAACTAAATAGAGAAAAACTAAACCAAAAGATTTGACATTTCCAAAGAGCGCCTCACTATTTTTAACAAAGCAATTACAAAAGAGCTTACTTCCCAGAATTAGTAAAAGATGATCAGAATAATCCTCGTGTGCTCTACTCAGCTGTTAACAGCATTAGATATCAGCTCCAAAAAGCCTCTCTGAAACTTTTTCCTCCTCAAAATCAGGTTGAGTATTAACCTGAGAGTAACTGCACTGAATGCATGTGTGATGGAGAAACGTTCAGGAGGAGAGGTAATGCAAATTAAGTCGTCCACCTGCTCAACTGACCCTTTCCCAGCCAACAGTTTTGCAAAGAGCATCCAAGTGTCTGGTGAATAAAGTGCTGGCAATCATGATTCCCCGCTCACTCAGATCTTCTCCCTGCCACTGAACACTTGCTATTGTGAAATCTCTCCTACAGAAAAGCTCACTCAGTGCCTCACAGTTTCAGGCCATTTTAATTTTTTCTTTCAAAGTTTTCAAAGTTACATTACTGAAGCTTTTTTGCGCTGTGTCAGTTTGTCTGTTGCACTTTATGTGCCTTTTTGGCAGAGACTATTATATTTTGTCTTCATTGAGTCTGATTTAATTGGGGTTTTTTTGCGCTGTTTTGGGGAAATAAGAGGTCACAAACAAGCCGACAGACGCGCCTGGTATGTTATTACCACATTAAGATATTCAGCCTAATGTGTCAGGAAACAATTGCCTTCAGGACCCAGCAGACATTAGCATTCATTTGGAATTGTGTGTGTGTCTACCTGATGAAAGTAAGTCAAACTTTCAGTCCACAACTTCTTCTTCCCCCTCCCCTTGGTGATCGAGGAAGAACCGAAAAGCTCCACGAAACAGCAGAGTGGCTGCACTTCACATTAGTCACCTGATTATTTGTTTACTGTTATCAAAAGATATTGATAAGTGGAGCTTTAATGAGCACTCCCAGCAGCATTAAAAGGCTACTTAGAGGTATCCTGTGGAGTTTTTGACCACCAGTAGCCTGGAGCTGTGTTATTACAAGTTACGGCTCACAGTTTTATTGGAACCAAGCAGGTACAAGACACGCACACACGATAGGTAATATATATTATTGCAGTAGGATTCATGCTGTTTCATTCAGCAATGAACATAAAAAATGCATAATCAATAAACAAAACTAGCTGTGAAGATGTTTTATAACAATGACAAGCATTCAGCACATTTTTTAGACTTCAAGAATAACCACAAAGCATTTTGCATTAATGTAAATGTATTTTGTAAATCTGGTTTGTTGTCACGTACAATCATACACACGGTTCATCATAGTGAAATTTGATCTCTGCATTTTCCCAGTGCCTGAGGGGAAATGTAGTGATATAGTGACTTGACTTGTCATGTATTTAATCTACTGAGTTGGGCAAAAACATACATTTTTGTCTGGTAACTTTTTTTTATAAACATAATAAAAAGAAAAAAAACAACCTGACTATATAATTATTATAGATTAATGTTGCAAAACCTACTTAAAGTTATTGTGGTCACAGTGATCAACACTTTTTTTTATAAAGATAACTTTAAAAAAATGATCAACCTGATTATATAA
>JAPXVT010000012.1:8441983-8468443 GCA_029823135.1 Acanthurus reversus
ATGCTTTTTATCGTACATTTTTTCAGTCTTATAATTTAGTTTTGTACATTTTTTGTTTGTGTTTCTTCATGTAGACACGTCTCTTGACCACCTAAAGAAACTTCCCATTGGGGACTTGCACTCACAGATGGACCTTTTACTGTTTACTTTGATTGCTGGCTCGTCTATTTAGTATTGTGTCTGCTTTATCCTGTCACACTGGTAAAGGCTGAGTGCTGAAACATGTTTGTGTATTTGCACACAATAAATTATTACAGTTACAGCAAGGATTGGGCCCAGTTAGTACCCCTTCACTCAGCCATCCGGTTTGCGATGTGGGTAATGTGGTTGAGCTGATGCTAACAATAACTACATAAAAGCTGGCCCTCAAGTAGCAGAAAGGTTTAACCATGACCTTTGTTGCATTTTTTTTTCTCTCCCTTCTTTGCATGCTAACCCTCTACTGTCAATGTAATGACAAAAAATGCCCCTAAAAAACATCAACAAAAAACTTGCTGGATATTGTCACATCGGTTGTGGTTGGCACATTTGACAAGCAGTAAAATTGCTTACAGACTTTCTCATTTCTCACAAAGGTAATCAATAAGATTTCAACATTGCTGTTACATCATTTGACCTCCACTTTGAAGTAGTAAAGTGCTTGCTTAGTAAAAAGTCTTTTCTAAGTTCTATGTGTTATCTGCATTTAAAACATGAAGAAAAGGCCAATTTATAGCCACTGGACCTCCATGTCCAGAAGAAGCCACTTGTATTTTTTTTTTCCGTTTTTTGTACAATCAATATATCAGCTTATACCACTAATTTCTTACTTGCCAGTTTCTCATCTGCCACAGTAGTGGGTGAGGAAATAGCATCAGTTTACACACCCACCCAGAGCATCCAGCTCAGTTTGCTGGACTTTTATGGTATTTATCAAAACCCCCTGAATGTTTCCTGTCATGTTGTTTTGGTTGGCAGCAGTAAATCAGAGAGTAAACCCCCCTGGAGGTCATCTTGATAGAAGCATCACATACAGACAAGGAAAATCGCCTGGTTTCCTGCATCTGCGGACTCATCCACTTGAATGGCATGCCACTGGGACTCGCTAAACCTCTCAAACAATTGCCTCTCAGCATCCTCTGCAATTTTGTCTATTCTAAATTGTTTTAGCAGAGAGGGCAACATGCCCAGCCTTGTTAGCTGCCATTTTCTTCAAAACATTTTAAGCATTAATCTTTTGCTAGTGGAAGAATAAAGTTCTCCCTGGTGTGAGGAGGCGCCTTTTTGCTTTGGCAAGCTGACCAGCCACCAAAGATGAGGCTTAATGCAACATCACATAGTGAGGGTGCATTTCAACATTTGCCTCTTTGAGTCTTTATCATATTTGTCCTCTTGGGATATCTCATTGGAGTTTTTTTCATGCAGCAAGTTTCATCAGTTAATTTTAAAATGGATGGCATCATAACCACACAACTGAGAGGTGGGGAAACAGAGTAATATGGAGAGGAGGAGGAGCAGGCAAATAGACAAGGAAGACTTCATGAGAATGAAGAAAATGTGTTGTTTTTTATCAGTGACACATGGAGAAGAAGAAGGAATTTAAAGTGCAGAATGCTGCCAGTACTATATCTGCTTGCAAATAGTTTAATAAACCAGCAGCATTGTGGATGGCCTGTGCAGTATAGAACTGAAAGCTTCTGGAGCAGGCTGGGTGACATGATGGAATGTTAAGGTTTAAGGTTGTATTGAGGTATAAAGACACTCAGTACGTTTGCATGACATTAGAGGAAATAGATTTATTGTGTTAGTCTGCCTAAAACCGGACTTGTAAAATGCATGTAAACATGTTAGTCCGACTGAAATTGTAACTGGCCTAAGCGGTGGTCTTTGACCTGGAACTCGAACTCAAACAGCATAAATTTGTAGAAGAAAGCCCGTACAAAAACAGAACTCCTGTAAACATGAGGGAAAGCATGCATGGAATTTGTGCCAAGAGTAAAGCGTAGATACTAAGTGTAAAGCACTGTAAAGTTGTCCATGTTTTCACTGCTCGACATTGGATTTCGCTAGCTGCTTGCTAACTTGTTTTTTAGCTTTTTTGGCTAACCGGACGAAGGTCTGATAGCAAACCAGCTGGACGGTGCATACTGAAGGTTGTAGACAGAGCAAGAGGACGCTGACACCGGGTCAGACACAAGCACACTAGAGAGCTAACTTAGAAAACACTCTAGGAAAACGTAGCACTGGAAACACTGGAGAGACTAGAGAGCAAGTGAGCCAATAAGATAACGACCACAAGTGACGGTATAATCTGGCATTGGAGCTGTTTAGACACTGGAGCCGCATTTCATTAGTCTAATAACATGCCCCTGCTCACTTTCCTTCTGTGCTTGGTACTACGTATCACCATACGTCATGCGAGTGACCACTCAAAGTGAGGGGGTTTCAGGGCATGAATGCTTGCAGTAGTTATCGTCAGGTCAGTTTATTCAGGACAGGAAGTGACGCAAAATTGGGATGCGTTCTGGTTTATAGTGGCATCTCAAGTAAACATTCAGTGTTGACTCCCTCCCTCAGCCCTGGGAGGGTCAATCTCAAGAAGTTTCCTTGAGTTTTGTGGCTCAGGTCTTTATAGCAGAGGGTGTATGAGATGATGAGTAACAGGTGTGTCACTTTGCTGCAGCAGGAACCGGTGATCCACTGCCTACACACACACACACACACACACACACTGAGGAGCAGCAGGAAAAGGCGAAGGAGAAAACAGGAACAGAACAACACAGAGCAACATCCTGCATGTGTTGGGCGGCACCGTGACAGTGATGATTTGTTTTTAGCAATTTTCCTTTAATGTGTACTATTTCATGTGTGACATTTCGATTTGTTCATACACTGCAAGGACAGCAAGAGGTAATGAGCCTATTTTGGGTTTTTTATGAAAGCCATGGGTAATGAGGGTGTTGTTAAATACACTTTTTCTCATTTCTTGTTTTAACAGGTTTCCTGCAACAAAGCCTTTCTGCGTGGCTGAACGTGACATCCCTAATCCATCAGCGACAGCCTCTTGACATGTGAACATTTGTCCTTTCTATTAAGCTGCTCCGGACTAAATATGACAAACTGTGGCAGTGTTTCTCTTTCTAAACACGACATTGTGCCAAGGGACCCCAGCCGAGGCCACGTGATTGGTGGAGCGTTGGCAAGAGCCGCTGCATCTACAAATTAACTTTAGGGGAATTTATGCAGCAGGAGAAGCTTTTATCCACTGCATTAGGGGCAGCGGAAAAGCAGGAGTTATTGAAGCCGCAGTTATTTTGGAACAGACGACGCATGGGAGTTATGAATCTGGGAGACCTTAATACACCCAACAGAATACAATGGTTCCTGCCGAGAACACGAGCGTTTTCTCTGCAGCAGATCGCTGTCCTAACTGCAGCTCCTCCGCTAACCCAGAGGTGGACGTCACCAAGGCGGTGGTTTTAGGGATGGTGCTGGTGGTGTTTGTAGTCTTCGGGGTCCTTGGCAACATCCTGGTCATCCTGTCAGTGTTGTTCCACCACCACTGGCGCTCCGTGTCACACTACTTTATTGCCAACCTGGCAGCGGCAGACCTCCTGCTCAGCTCCACCGTCCTGCCCTTCTCTGCTACCTCGGAGGCTCTTGGCAAATGGGTGTTTGGCCGCTCATTCTGCAGCGTCTGGGCTGCTCTGGATGTCCTGTGCTGCACTGCCTCCATCCTCAGTCTGTGTGTGATCTCTATCGACCGCTATCTGGCTGTCAGCTACCCTCTGCGTTACCCTGCCATAGCTACTGGAAGGCGGGGCCTGACCGCGGTGGCTGCCCTTTGGGGACTGTCGGCGGCTATCTCTGTTGGCCCTCTGTTTGGCTGGAAGGAGCCTGACCCTGAAGATGAGACAGTGTGCCGAATTACTGAGGAGCCCGGCTATGCTTTGTTCTCAGCATTAGGATCTTTCTATATACCTCTGGCCATCATCCTGTCCATGTACTGCCGTGTGTACACTGTGGCAAAGAGAGAGACAAAAACCCACAGGAAGGGCAGTAAGGGAGATGGAGTTGAGACGGAGGGGGTGACACTGAGGATACACAGAGGAAATGCTGCTTAGACCGAGACGCAGGAGGATGACGACGTTACAGCAAAGCATAAAAGCACCACCTCTTCCCTGTCAAAGCTGCTTAAGTTCTCAAGAGAAGAGAAAGCAGCCAAGACTCTCGGCATTGTTGTCGGGTGCTTCATTCTGTGCTGGCTACCATTTTTCCTGGTTTTACCCATTGGTAGGTCTCTGTTAAAAATGCTAAATTTTTGTCTTTTCATGTATAATAATATATAATCAGCAATATCAAGTCACAAATCAAAGCAGTTGTCTCCCTCAAAGGAAGTTAAAGCGCTTAACTGCAGAATTCGAATCCTTAAAGACTCTTCTGTCCATGTGGATAAAAAATATTCTGTCTGCAGGAAAATTTTAAAGTTTTTACTTGTTTTTAAATTACTTTTATTGTTAAACAAGCAATATCAGTTCTTTATGGGCACTTCAGGTCAGTGGAAACAAGTTGTGAATGCAGAACATTGACATTTCATCCCCTGTTCAGCTGCAGAGCAGGCGACCACAAGCTTCCTCCACTCCACACGGTCCTGGGCAAACTCAGTCACTTGAGATTCTTTAATGAGTCCTTCGTTGCCCCCCAGCAGCTGTTGCACGTGTCTCAGGTAGTTTTGTCTCCCACATCTTCTCTTTTCATGCTTTGGAATATAGAGAGCACATTGTTTTGCAGGCTCTTCGTTTGGTAGTCTTAGGATGTGTCCCAGGGACGTAAGTTGGCGGTGTGTCATGCTATTAAGAAGAGGTTTTTAGTTGACCTGGTGTAGACTTCTGCATTACATGTTTTACTAATGCATTTAATGCCAAACATTAGAGTGTGTAGGATTTAGTGGCACCAAGTGGTGAAGTTGCAGATTGCATGCAACAGAATATCCCCTCGGTCACACTTCCCTTCCAAGTTAGGAGAACCTGCGGTGGTCACGAAGCTTGTGAAAAATGTGAAAGTTCCTCTCCAGAGCCAGAGTGTTTGATTTGTCCATTCTGGGCTACTGAGTAATATGCCACCGCAGCATTGAAGACTCTGTGGAAGAAGCCCCACCCCCAATATTTGCTCTCTTTAACTCCATTTTAAGCCTCAACCAACAATTTTTGGCCAGACTACTTAACAAAAAGATCAAATTTGCTATGAAGCTTTAATTTTAAACACAGGTTGAAATAATTTGAAACCAGCTGAAAATCTTGTTTTTGCTCAACTCCAGCAGGTTGGAGTACCCCAGCGTGTCTGTACACCATTACATCCTTTGTGAATGTGATGCAGGTGCAAGCATGTTGAAATATTACTCGAGAGGACAGTTAAAAACTGCTTTGAAGGCCCAACATTTTGGTTAATTTACTTTCAGCCACTATCTTTGTGGGGGGGTTTTTTCACTGAGAGTTGCACTTAGGAAACAGCTAAAACAATTCTTTAAACATGCTGCTGTTATGTTTTTAATCCAGATGGATAGAAGAGCCTGACTCCTTTAAAACAGCAGGGAGTGTTGTTTAATAAAAACAAATCTGAGCTCTTAAAAGTTTTCCATGGATTTATCTTTTAGAAAAACTTTGTTCACAGTCATTCTGTGACTTTAACACAGTCATAATGAGGTAATGAGAGGCACAAAATGGTGCGAAACTTGAAGGAACATGACAAAACCAATCCTTAAAATGATTGATTCACTTTCCAATTTTTGAAGAATGTGTTCTCTCACTCTAAAATGAAGTTTAAATTATTCAGAGACTAATTTATGTCATAATGAGACCATTAATGATTTCTTTTACACTCATAGAGTCGCACTTCATCCTGACAAATGCATTAAATGTTCATTAAAATTTTAGCAGAAGCAAAACTGACTAGAAATGAACTAATTAAGGATTTTTCTGATGGTGCATTCAAACACTGTTCAGTGTAGATGAGAGCTTGTCCATTAAGCCAGATATTCTTAAATTTATCTTTAATAAATTAAAACAACTTTTTGTCAGAGTCTCGTCTAAGGTGCTGATAACAGTCATCTTATCATAGATGCAAGAGAGAGCAGAAACTAAGCATTGTGAAGCCTAATCTGAAATCTTAATTGCCTCTGAAATAACTCTTATAGCCTGACTGAGATAAGTAAATGTCACTGTGGACTTGTGCGTATTTAAGTGGAGTCTGTCAGCAGTTACCTCCCAGGTCACAGATGGATGAATTATTGCTGAGACTTGCATGTAGTTACACAAACTGTAATCTAATTAAAGGAGGGAACAATCTATTAAGCATGATGGAGGAGACATAGATGTAGCACATCATCTGGACAAATAATATGTGTTGTCTTCCCTCTTGTATTTGCCAGTGTGTGTCTTCATAACTGGCCATATTAAAGTGTGTCAATACAGGAATTAACCCTACACAACAACTAAACCATTTTAGTTTAACAAAACAATACAAACTTTTAGTATTCTTGCTACTTTTTCATTAGCTTTTAGCTGTATCATACAGTCTTCATCAGCAGATGCAGCCTTCATTTCATCCATAACAATTGTAGGACATTTCTTTTGTATTGAAAACTCCAGAAAAAGGCAGCAGACCTTGAGTGGAAAATAGTTTAAAATACCTTTTTGAGAAAACATTTTGCATGGCTCTGAGGTTGTTAAAGTGTATTTACATGAGTGCTGAAACATGGCAAATAGTTATTTTTCACAGAAAACTTGTCCAACGTGTTTTTAGTCAATCCATCAGTTATGGACGTTGCCTCATACAGATGGACATGTATCTATGAGGTGCAAAGTCTTCCTACCTGAAAGCCTTTCTAAACGTGTGGTTAATTGGTTGCAGTTTGGTTAGTTTAAGGCACCAAAATTAGTACGATTTTGGACAACAAGATTATATGGTTATATTATCAAAAGATGTGAAACAGTTGCAGGTTCAGGCCCAAACTTCTTGGTAAGGTTTAGAAACGATTGTTGGTTTTTACACCTTTGGGTTCACGTTTGGTTTTGTATGGGCCTCCTGGGTGAAAATCCTGTGTGCGACCCACAACCTCCTCCTCTCTTGGGACTTTTTCACTCTCTCCACTGCATCAAGAGGAGCAGTTGCTATGAGCGTCTAAGAAGAATAACACGGATAGGTTTACATTAGGGTTAGTTTAAAGCCTGATATGTCTCATATAGACACTCAAGGTTACCTTGTGTGTCTCTATGAGACGCAGAGTGACAAGGCAAATCATCTTAGTTTACAACCTGAGAATGAGATGGGGTTGTTCTGACGTGTCAGTACGAAAGGAACGGCTGTAGATGATCATAAGTGTGAAAGTGCAATTCTTTTTGCAGCCGAATTTGGAGAGTTACCTAACTTATCTATGACTGAAGACTAAAAATGCTCATCTAAAGTTATTGGTTTCACATACGACTCACACTCCAGCGTCAAGGAGAAGAGTCCTGTGTTTGTTTCATCCAGCACGACCTTCTCCATGTGGACTTCCTGGGTCTTTATATTGCATCACCTGGTGACTGGTGTAAACAGCTGCGTCGCCCCCGTGTGACTGTTCTGATTAGCATGAAATTTGACACTCCCTAAAATAAATGATGCTTACTTTCAGGGTGCTGGTGTTGTTTATACACACTGAGTTAGAGGTACACGGGAATAGATCTGAGCTATGCTTATTGTAATAAGTAACACCTGTGCCATTCTTTGAGCCACTATCACAGCTAAAATATAGACTGAGCCTTGAACATTCAGTCATCAGCAACTCCCCCAAGGCTTCGCACTGCAGCTACAGCTTTTGTGATACAAAAGCTGTTGAGGCCTGAACCTTTTGTATAATGTTTTTAAATGTTGCTCTATGAATGCATGAGGAAGGACCTTCCTACTCTACGGTTTGAGTTTCTCAGAAGGGACATCAAAATTTTCAATTACAAGCAGACCAAATAGACCAAATAAAACACGACATTGAATCAGAATGGGCTGGTGCTGCGAGATGAAATGGAATGAGCCAAACTGTTGCTCCCTCCTATGAAAGCTATTATAGATAACAAGCGTGAGGCTTAATGGCCTGTAATGCCAGAAGGCATCCTCCGTCACCCTGTAGCCTCTCAAGGCAGCTAGTCATTGGAGAATAGTTCTGCATTTCAATTGAGACAGACCTTCACGCCTCACAGCGCAGTGCTCATTTAAGCTCTGAGGCAATGATAGTCTGCGATTCTCAGACTGAAGGTTTGAAAAACCACAGAATTTTTTATTTAGTTTTTTTTTTCCTGAGCCCTTCAGATGGAAAGCATGTTTTGTGCCGAAGCACTTGGAGGCCATCTTCATTGCAGAACAGTACATTGTGCTTGCCAAGTTCATTAAAAGGAAATGACTGCCTCGTATCAATGGCTCCATATGTATGTGAAGCCGCAATGAATCATTGCTTTATTAAAAATTAGTTTTGCACATAAAAATCAGACCTCTGGATGGAATTTCCAAGCTTTTATTTGCTCCACAAAGGAGGCTGAAGTGCTCCAAAAATGCTCACAAATTTGAGTGAAGTTTGCTGCAAAATTAGGTCATGTGCCAAGGAACGGCTGATGAGATCAGATTTAGGAACAGATAGCTCCATTAACTGGCCATTTATAAAGCACTTAATGTTATCAGACATAAAGCATAACTGTAGGTTATTACAGCTTGTCTGATTTTCATAGCTTTGGTCATCATTTTTATAAGAATCCATAAATCCTGAAACTTGAGGAGAAAAGGCTTTTCATTCCTCCGAATAAGTTGTAAAATCCTAATACTTACACAGGTATTCTCAAGAGAATCCACATGATCCATGCCTAAAATTGCATTTCTTTAGATTGTTGATTTATTAAAAGATCATAAAGTATGAGAATTGCTCAGGTATGTGTGGGATACAGGCTCAAAAATTGCTTTCTAGCTCTAACTTGGACTCAAGCGGTGTATTTGTGTCTTTTTCCATTCATGCTGTGATTTGTGTCTGTGTCCTCTAGGATCCATCTTTCCATCCTGTAAGCCTTCGGAAACCATCTTCAAGATCACCTTCTGGCTGGGCTACCTCAACAGCTGCATTAACCCCATTATCTACCCGTGCTTCAGCCGCGAGTTCAAGAAAGCCTTCCACAATGTGCTGCGCGGCCGCTGCCTGAGAGCTGGAGCGCTCACTGCCAAATCACAAGGACACCTTAGCACCGCGTCTAATACTGTTCTCTCACCTCAAAACTGTTTCACGGTTTCCTCGTGGAGTTGCTGCAGGGCGATTTCGACCTCGTCTGTCGGCTGTCCAAATCAGGCTCAAAGCGCTCAAATCCAAAGTAAGAGTCTGCTGAAGGCTTGGTGTCTGTCTGCAAGTCGAACGCAGGCACCGCAGAACACTTCCAGAAGAAGCAAAGTCTTACAACTTTCTCTTGGTGCTACAGGAGAGGCTGTTTGATTGGCGTGCAGGGGCCATGGAGGAATTTGGAGCATCCGATCCTGTGCTTAAGTTTTGCCTTATGTACAACTTTTACATGTGCCTCTTCAAAGGCATCAGAGTGCCAGGCCGACTGATAGTGACTCCTTCCACAGCGGGCAGCAGATAATTCCATTGCCTTAAGGCTTATACCTGTGTAAATGCCCAGAGTGTCAAAATTATTGGGGGAGTGAATGAATAATATTTTGTCTGAACACTTACTACAAAGCTTGTCTTAAGCAGCGCCCTGCATGTGTAAGTAGAAGACTGTGGGGTGTGAACATGTATGTTCATTGAGTTTTTAGGAAAGACCGCCAGCGCTTGGCAAAGAATAAACAGGAATCTTATTGTAATGACGTTTAAGAACTCTGCATGAGTTCTTTAAACATCAGTGGTATTTCTGCAGATTGCACAAAAGCCCTCAGGGGCAAGATACTCATAAATCCTGGCACAATTAGCATTCACTGACAGCTCTGAGAAAGTGGAAGCTGATGTAAAAGTGCGTGTATTGTATGAGCGACCTCAGTTTAAAGGGGACTAGACACTGGCAGACTTTGATTTTTAAAATATCTGTCATCGAGAGGAAAAAGTTAGAAATCGTTGGGGAAGGAGAAATATCAGTTGATGCTTGGGTGTGGGATAAACACCAGAAAAACCTTATAGTACAGTCTCAAACAAAAGCCCTTTATTCTGCTGTTTTTTTGTGAGCAGTTTTTGTTTTTGCTGCAGCACAGATGTGTTGATTAAGCCTTTAATGTTTGACATCATAGCTTGTGGTGTTCCCAAATAAATCAAAAGGTATTAGATGTTTTTTTCTCTCTGTCTTGGCGAAGGACTATTTGTGGCTACTGTTGTTTTGCCAGCACAGTTCTCCAGAGCCGTATTTCCCAGTGCAAACATTGGAAAATTACATAATTTTCTGGTTGTTTGCAGCTGATGCATGAGTAATTCCAGCAGTGCCTGTCTGAAGCTGGCATCAGCATGTTGTCTTTAAAGCTGCAGCCTTTGATTCTTGTATGTAGGAGGCGGAGGAACTCCAACTCCAGCTGACAGACGAACAGCCCTGATAAATTATCACCCTCTGAAGCTGTTTTGGCTAACATGTAGACAAACCATTGTTTACTTTCATGTCCAGCATCATAATAATCCCACTGAATTGTGTCTGTGTCCACCTGATGAATGCAAGTCCAATGTTTACTTTTCTTTCAGCTCTGATTGGATGTCCACCACCTCGTGAGGAAAATTTCTGGCCACTCTCCACTACATTTTGGGCAGGTGGTGTACAGTCAATTTATGGGTGTAATAACACAAAAACCTCTTAAAGAGGCAAATAAATGTTTAAGAAACGTTGACTGATGGAGCTTTTAATCATATTTTTTTGTTGTTTTTTAGTATTTAAAGTCTCTGTGAGGAACTTTTAACTGGTTATGCAGCAGTTTAAATTTAACACTGATGCCTCACATCCTACCTACATCAGCAAGTGAGACCTTCAGAAAGAGGTCACACGTGGTATTATGTATGTAATTTGCGTGTTTCTTCACTCTCTTCAAAAGCAAATGCTCTCTCTCTTTACGACAGTAAGCAGTACCGCTTATGTCCAAAGACGCTGCTACAACACAACATGAAAGTCCCTCGGAGGGGCTTTAAATCAGGAATTGAAGCTCTGCTGACTTGTTAGTATTCAGCTCACATCCGTTTATGATAACCTTTGTGAAGTACAGGAGGTGGACAAAATAAAAATGTGACATTACGAAAAGGTAATTAACTTTGAATAAATTAAATCATTGCTTGCAATAAGAGGCTAAAGGAATATATCACTGTAACCTTTACAGGAGTGAGAGGTTATCCGTGAAGCATATGCCAACATGCAGGAAGACCCCCATTAACATTCTAGACTCTCCATGAATTAAAATCTCTCCTACCATCCAAACAAAAACTCAAAGTTTCACAAAGGATATTTTTATTGCAGAGCGATTGCAATGGATTGCATTATACTTTCCAAAAGTCTGTGATGTGCTAACTCTCTCTGTCTTTATTGAAATTAAGTGATTTCATCAATTAGCAAAACAAAGCAAACCATATCACCCAAATTAGTAAACAAACATCATGTGGTCCAGTGTTGAAATAATGAAAATGTTTCATTAAAAAACATGTCATGAACACTGACTAATAGCTTTAACAAACATGTTTCAGGTCTCTTATCTTCTTTGAGACGTTTTTTTTTTTCTTTTTTTTTTCTCTCAGCTATTAATCCTTTCCTTCCTCCTGTTATGAGCAGAGTTGTTTTTCTTCGCCGTGCTCGGATTAAAGGTGTTTTTCTACCCTACAGACATCATAACAGTGATGAATACCTGAGCATGCTTATCTGAGAGACGCAGGATGTTGACAGAAATTCTATGACAACATTTTGTCATTTCACAGTCACCTAAGGCAAGTCAATAAGAAGAGTTTCCTTCATTCTGCGATTCTGCATTACCGTACTTGATTTGTATTTAAACAGCTCCATTATGTGACCGTTCAGGAGGATAATGTCTGTGTTGAAAGTCTTGTAAACTCTTTAAGCTCCTGCATTTTACATTATGGTGGCCACTAGACTGTCAGAGATAACTCATAAACATGCAGCTTTCCTTTTCACACATTATGTGGCTAAGGACTCCGTGTTCCACCGCATTAGGCAACAAGTAGAAGAAGATGCTTTTCATTAAAGATGCATGACTAAAGGTGAATATAATGAAAGAAATGTACAGTAAATATCAGTGCATTACAGTGACATTTCACACAAAGTCTTGTGTCACATTTTCATACACTCCTTTAAATTTTTATCATTTCATTTTGACTCTGGAAGCATAAATGTCATAGAAATGTCATTTTCACCTCCATTTACTGCTTCCAAAGTATGAATGTCAACACTAACATACACACTCCATCCATGCACACTCCTGCTTTGCTACAATTCAAAGCTTTGCACAACAGATGCTGCCTGGTATCGACTTCTAAAGAGAAAACACAAACCTTGAAAACTAATGATTCATAGCGCAGTATCAGGGCTAGAGGGGCCCTAACTGAAGGATAATCATCAAACCACTGCTTGCTCTCTCTGTGAGTGTGCACATCTATGCCCAAGTGACTTTGTGTCAATCCATGTGTGTGCACACACCCCTATTTGTTTGCAGTTGGTGTTGTTTTTATGCGTGTGTGTGTGTGTTTGTGTGTGTGTGTGAAAGGACTCAAGCAGTGTTGAGTCTGCTTCCATCAGTTCACATGTTATTTATGGAAATAAATGCATCAGATTCCTAATAAATATGCAGCTCTCACTTTGAAAAAGCGGCACAGGACTGAACAGAGTTGCAGCAGCTGTCAAATGAAGGCAAACACTGTTGTGATAAATGCATCCAGGCTCCTGTTACTGGAAAGACAAGTGTGTGCTGTTGAGCCTAATCAGTTGACTTAGCAAAGCGACGTGTCATTATAAATGGCGATCATGATAAATAACGATGTTGAGCGGTGGGTAGAGCAGGTGACTGGAATCGTAAACGGCATCAGAAAGTCAATGAGGCCTCATTACTTGCGATGAGTAAAATATGGTTTGTGTAATGTGTCAAAGTGGAAGAAACTTCTGCACATCACTTCTTCTAAGTGACGGAGCATTGATTTTATTGACTCTCTCCAAAGCATTCCTATTACACTGATAGCTATGTGCAAAAGCTAAGTGTTGTAACGAAGCCATGTTGACCCACTGAATTAGCACTTAAAGTGATAGTTCACCCAAAAACGAAAATTCTGTTACTATCTGCTCACCCTCATGCTGATGGTGGGTCAGGTAAAGTTTTTAACTCCACAAAACACTGCTATAAATTCACAGGAAAACATGTTGCAGTCACGTGCCAAACAATTGTAGTGAACAGTGAGTCAGAATCAAACGTAAAAAAATACATAACAAAAACATAAAATGCCTCCATACTGTTCATCCAAACACGTCCGAGTGTCCTGGAGCCTCACTGTTCACTGGAGCCTGTAGCTCCTGAGATGGGCGTCACGTTCATGTGCACATGCAAGCACACACCATGTAAAGCCTGCGCAGCCACATGAGGCAGACAAGGAGAGCTCAAAGTATCTGCGGATCAATTAGTGGGCAAGTCTTTGGGTGGCATGTACACACAGGTCTGCAGAAACTGTGAGCTCTGACGTCATGCCCCATGCAAGCTTCAGAAGGTGTGTGCACATGTGTGACGTTTTTCAAAACAACTTTGCCGTGTCGAGGCTTCTGGACGCTTGGATTGCTTTTGACGAGCAGTATGGAGGCATTTTTTGGCTTTTTTAAAAAGAAAAAATTTTTAATGTTTGAATCCTGGTCACCATTCACTACAATTGTTTAGGAGATTACTGCAATGCCGTTTCCCTGTGAAACACCAGCAGTGTTTTGTGGACTAAAACACTTCCCCTGACCCTTCCATCGGCAAGAGAGTGAGTAGAAAATGGCTGAAGTTTCACTTTTGGGTGAGCTATCCCTTTAATAAAATGCTCACATGCAAAATGTTTTCAGGTTTAACACCATAACTCAGGTGTCTGCACTGATGTTTGTGCAAATGTGTTAAGTGAAGTGGCCTACTTGCAAATGCAACTCCTGGCATTAGTGTTGCTGTTGAACTTGCCAAAATTCCCCACCGTGTTGTTTACTTTAATTATTTTCTGTCTCATTGAACGTTAAGATGATATGTTATAACGCAGGCTTGTCCAAATTAATTCCTGCCAGCAGGAATCAAATTGGACAAGGTTTTATTTTACGGTTCCTGTATTATTTGTTCCAAGTGCTGATGGGAAAAGGCCAAAACATTTTTTTTTTTTTTTTTTTAGTTTTCTTCTTATAGAGAAGATTTAAAAATATGCTCAGTTTGATGGATTTGATTGCAGTTGCACACAAAATGATGTAAAATAATGTGACAAATATTAATGAGAACAACTTTGTAATTTCATGTTTTTGCCACAGGCATAATCATTTTCTGTCTCAGCGACAGCAGGACTTGTACTAAGGCATTTTCAGCCATGCATACTACAATTAATATTTTGAGCAGAATAAATATTATTTATTGACTAAACAACTGGTTGTATTGTCAAAGATGACAATTTAAACAGACAGATAATCAGCCGTAGCTCTGCAGCTTACAGTTCAGTCCTGTAGTTTTACAGCATAGCAACTTGTTTTTTCTATGCTCAAGTACAACTGGATTTCCAGCAACAGCAGGAAGCTGCTTTCATATTACTGTTGGGAACCTTCAATAAACCAGCAGCAATGGCCACAATGTTTATTAAGGCAAATAGTTAGCAAGGGAGATATCAATGTGGCTCAGACCTAGAACACAAAAGGAGAGGGACCACAAAAATCAATTCTAAATGTTACAGGAAGAAAGTGCAGAGCAGCTTGGTTCTGGTCAATTGACTTGAACATCTCAGTGGGCCAGTTAAAAGTGCATTAGAGTAAAGCTTGAAACAAAGACATGAATCAGTTTTTTAGCATCTTTAGGCTTAAATAGGCTTGATTTATTTATGATTCTAAGGTGGAGTTTCAGTGCTGTGGTATATTCTTAAGCCTGATTTGTAGAGCATGATTAAAATTCCTCCAGGATATTATTTTCTTTTAAAAAAGGAGTTGTTTGGGGGGGGTTTTTTGCACTGAATCTCTCTTTTCAAGTGGCCTTGCCTGTGAGGCTGGTTGTCAGCCTTAGCTGGTCACTGCATTACCATCTAAGGTGAGTTTCTTTATTGAGGGTTTAACAGCAGCTGTTTTGAAGGCATTTTAAAAAATGCCTCTTTGAAGAGCTGTATTTAAAATCTTCAGGACATGACTTGAAACGTTGTCAAAACCCGCTTTTAAACTTCTGTAACACTTGTCCCCTCCACTCAGAAATGTGTTCTTCTTATGTGTATGCCTCTCAAATGTCAGACCTTGACTTCGCTGACTTTTATCTGTGCACAGTTTGTCACCAGAGACGTCTTTTCAAATTCCTCCGCTGAAGGGGGAGATGTCTGTGAACCTCCCCAAAATCTGAGATTTAAATGTACTCTGAGCAAAGAAGATTTGGTACGTCAGACTCAAAAGCCAATCGGGGGCAAAGGAACCTGAAACCTTTAGTCAGAGCACACTTGTCAGGACAGTTGACTTTAAAAAGATGGACATCATGACAGCTCCTCAAAAATGAGGCAAAAAACATCTTGATCGCCCCCTGGTGTCTGACTCCAGTATGGGTCATAGGTTACAGTTAAGGTTATGGAAGGAAGCTCTCTTAAGTTTCCTCCTGTTTCTGTATTACCTCTGAGCAAATTAAAGCACACGATAAAAGTTATAGAAAGAATAACTAGCTGAATGACCCCACATATTCACTGTGTAGATGATTAAAATGTTTGACCTCTTCCCAGCACCTTTCAGTGCTGGCATCTGGAGTTATTAAAGCTCACTGTGTGTGCGCACAGACTTGTACTAATTGATATGAATGTTGACAACCGGCAATGCAAATTAATTAGAAGAGACTTTAAGCCTCTGCGTTGGAAAAAAGCTCGAACCATGTAGGATGCATTTGATAGTCACGTCACTGAACATTTGTTTTAAAAACAGCTAGCTGCCATGCGGAACAATGAGTTCCCTTTCCTGGTTCATTCAAGTTGCTTTTGACTTCATCAAAGCACCTTTTCTGTTTGAGCTATGCACATGGTGGCTGGGCATGAAATCTCTTTATTTTGCCTCGAATTCTGGGGCTGTCAACATTATTTCACAGTAACAGAGCTGAGTGATGGACTTGTACGTGTTGAGTTTCTCCAGCAGCAAAGCGATTGTTCTGTCATGAAAGCTTGTGGAAATAGAAAAAAAAGATGCTGTTGTCTATATTGTAGCCACAGTTTGACTGCAGGCAGCAAACAGGCACAAGCCACGTTGAGACTCATCTCTAAAAGCCAGACTGAGCTTGAAAAGGTCATTACACTTGTCCAAAGGTCAGTGCGCTCGTCTGGTCAGTGGTCCCTTTTCATTTTTCAGAGAGCACAGAATCGGGACAACTTAAGTGCTCCACTTAAATAAACACTGAGCTAAGGGTACAGCAGCTCCAGTCAACCTTGACATTGTGTGAAAGTAATTAGCACTTCATGCAGACCTTATTATACCTCAGAAAATCAGAGAAAAGAAAAAATAACACCAAACTAAAATGACCTTCCTCACAGCAGGATTCTTTATGTAAACAAAACAATGCTTAAGGCCCATGAAATCTTAAAGTTAACTGTGAAAGATAATGTGAGAGGCTTGGATTAAAATTTTAGAAACTTTTCACAAGGACAACAGGTTTGGAGGTATAAGTGCAACCTTTTTTTATTGTATTAATTGGATTAAAATCAGAAAATTTAATCAATTTAAAGCAGTTTGTTTCATCCTCTGTGCCCCATGAAGTTAAAGAGCAGTAAATGGCTTTACAGAAAATAAATTTCTGCTCTCTGGATCTATATGTGTTTCTTCCTGCTGCTCCAGTCCAAAGACAAGTGAATTACAGTCCTTAAATTGTCCATAGTTGTGAATGTGAGTATGAATGGTTGGCAGCCCATGACAGGCTTGTAAGCAGCAGTGGCGGATCTGGCATTTTTCTAAATCAGGGGCCATAAAGGGGCCACAATTTACAAAAGAGGGGCCAACTCTATGTCTAACATCCATGCACATTTCAAAAGACTAGAAACAGGACAGGGGCAGTCCAGCGGCCAACAAGATATCAGCTGAAGCCAGTGCTCCCCTGGCCCCGCCCCTTTATCCAGAGACTATCCCATCTTGTGATTGGCTTCAGCCCCAAGCAAACATGTAAAGTTTGATAAAAAATGTTTAAATAGATAAAAGCCATTCACTTGATAGCAAGGTAACAGAAACAAAGTTTGGGGGAAAAAAAGGCTTTTTCTTGCGACTTGCCCCTGATTGTGCTTTGTCTCGACATAAAGCAGCCACTAGAGGGCTCTGTATGATTTTGCAAGAGAGCCAGCAGTGGTCTGATGCCTCCATGTGATATAAACACACCCTCAGATGCTGTATTTTCTTTGTGAAAATCTATCTGTGCATGGCACATGCCAAATTATTATGTTATGATATACATTAGATTTCATTTTTTCATGGATGAGAAAAAAAAGTTAATCTATCCTCATGAAAAATACAGATAAACTGGATTTTGGCCATCAACCACTTTTCTTTTAAAATAAAGCCAAGTATTAAACCCAGTGAGAAAATCCTTGCCAAACGAGAAAATACGAATTAAAGTTTTCTTTTAAATCCCAAACTGTTTCATTCAGTGTGTATTTTATCATATTTTCTCACATTTTTTCCTGTGCCTCTGAGGAAGTAACATAAAAGTGCCTCTGAAGTCAAGTAATGCTTTAATGTTGGAAATAGTGTAAATTCACCACAGTGCAGGAAAGTGTGGATTTTCATTTTAATGCTCTTGGGAGCAGGCCTGACAGGTTAATAGTAGGTTACTAATTACTAATCCATATTTTAATTCAGGTTCATTTGTATCAATCCAGCATGAATATTGTTGTAATTGAGTAATTCATTTTATTATTTCCTCTGCTAATGCACTCACATGAGTTATTAATTAATAAAAGTAGCAGAAGATGTGCCTCAGACCATCTTACTGCAAAAATAATGAAATCCCACAAGACAGTGGCAGAGAGAGTGAGGAGCGAATGAGATGACAGCACTGCCACCTAGTGTGGAAACATATAATGCATCCTCCTAGAGGCGACTCACTGCGTGCAGAATGAGAAACAAATAAAATTGAGATGTTACCACCCTGCAAATGCTGCTCAAAATTACCTGTTTTTTTGTTTGTTTTTTTGTTTGTTTGTGTGTGTGTACATGTGTGTGTGTGTGACCGGATTATCCCATCCAGGTGGAGACAATTCCAGCATGCACTGATGTAAGGTCACAGGGTCCATCACAGATGGAAAGGCTAACACATTTACACCTACATGCAATTTAGCCTTTCCAGGTCACTTAACCTTAACATCAGGAAAATACAAACTGCAACTCTCAGTCAGACTTCTTGTTGTTTTCAGACTTTAGGTGCAGGTTGCCCGGAGGTGTAAAAGCCAAAGCATGACCAAGGGGAAATAAAAAGTGAACCTTGGTTGAATGAATATGTTGGGAAAATTAAAAAACAGGAATCTGCTGATGCTATTACTCTGACCCTTACTTCTGTAAGAGGCAACTTTGATCTGTCAGGTTTTCAAAAATGGGCTGAAAGGCAAAATGCAAAACAAGGGAAGAGAAACAAAAGACGTGCTTCAATAAGAAAAGCTGATCCAAGTAACAAAAACCAAGGGAGATTAAAAAAAAAACGGAAAATGGAACTAAGAAGAAAAAATAGAAAACAGAATCAAACAACAAACCCGAAGGACAAAGAGACAAAAACAGGTTCAGGGAGCTAAAACGGACAATCTAACATGACAGAAGGAAACACCTGGACTAATAAAAACACATGCAACTAATTACCTCATTAAACAACGGAGAAAAATTAGATTAAGGCAGTACGAAGTAGGAAAACCAAGAGGAAGACTGTCAACATAAAACAGGAAAAATCTTAGCTAAACCCCCAAACCATGTCAGGATCCTTTCCTTATTCATTTCTATTCATTTCTACCCTGCCATTGTTAATACAAGGAGAAAACTAAGTGCAACATCAAGAATCTCTTCAAAGGGAAGCTTTCTGAAAGGGTGTACTGTTATTGGCGTTTCTATAATTAATCACGTCAAGACTACTAAAGTTTCTACACTTACTCGAGTTTGCTTCTCATGTAGTCATGTGCCACATTAACTCAGCTCGTTTGAAGCACAGGCCTTAAGCCTGTTTAATCACTTCATAAGGTTAGTTTTGGAAACGTCTGTCTGCTAGTTATCCCATTGTCATTGTTTCTGTGGCTTTCATGTAAACGCACCGGTTGGTGATGGACGGTTAACAGGTGTCTCAGCAGATGGACTTTCATGATGCACTGCAACACAAAAAAGCTAAATCCCTAAATCTGTCCTTCAGTTCTCACGCTGATGACATGAGGTACAAAGCTCTAATTACTTCCTGCCAAAGGAAAATGTTTTTTTAACTTATGCACCTTTGCAAAGCAACAGGTGGGAAAACATAATGAGAGAGAGTTCAGTAGGAGCAAGAGTGTGGTTATGTGCTATTTTTTCTATCCATGAGGAAAAATACAGCACACAGCTGAGCTGGTGGTATTGTTTTTTAGTCATCAAAAGGTGGAGATCAGTGGAGAAAAGTCGAAGGAGAAAAAAGGAAGAGATATCAGCCAGGATTTAAGCTATTGTGTTAAGACTGAAATATAATTTTGCACAATTAAAGAACTAAGAACTCAGGCCACGGGGTGGTGTGGTTGGAGTAGGCGGTGAGGAGAAGTAAATATATAATATAATATATAATTTTTTTGTTGTTTGTTTGTTTTTTGTTTTTGCTTTTTTTGTTTTTGCTTTTTTTAATTTTTTTTTTTTTTGAGATAACAAAGTATTTAGTATTTAGTTACAGAGATCAGAGGTCCACATTTTATTTACATATATTTTTGTACTTAATTTTCTTTTATTGTAATTATGTTTAATAAGATTAATGTATATGAATGAGTTCTCTGACCTAATCAATGAACTATGCAAGCTGAATTGTTTGATTGTGCACTGATTATGACTATACTTTTCTATATCTTTATAAAGCAAAAATGTATGAAACAAAAACAACAACACAAAATAAACAATAAAAAAATAAAAATTGGTCACAAAAGAAAGTGGAGATCAAGTGCAAACACCTACTTATTCACTCAGTATACTTTTGTCAGACTGAGGGCTTTGTGTTCAAAGATTAATCTGTGCATTTGCTAGTGAGCACCTCGAAACTCCAAATCACACTTCCTTACACAAGTAAATGCTCCCAGTCAGGTGTGACATAAGTGTGACTTGTGGGCCAAACACCTCTGATAGATGTCATTTATGGCAGGTTTTCCTTGAGGTCGTTCTTACAAATTTCCTTATAAGTGTAGTCATGTTTTCTGTTTTATCCATGTGCTTGTTTTCCTTTGTGTCTATATTTAATGACTTACACAATGTCACAAAAAAAGAAAGAGATATCCATCCTTTTTTTCTCATTTTTTTTTAATTCTTTGAAGTCCTTGTTTTTTTTTACATCACCATCCATGGGATTTGACACTTTTCCACAGTGAGCAAGCATCCCAGAAACCCCACAGCCACCAAGACAAATACCATCACACAGTTTCACTTTCACAAAGGGGGAAAGGCTTACAGAGAGCGGGGAGGTGGGTGAAAGGGTTCAGGGGCAAGAAGGTGTTCAACAGCATCAACAACCTCAGAACAGAAGGAAGCTCCTCTCAGTCTGCAGCACGTTGCGTACATACATATCACTCATATATCATTAGCATAATATGGCATAGAAAAGCATCCAAGCTGACAGAGCATTAAAGGAGTATACGTGTGTGTTTTAGTGTGTGTAAAATCGAGGAGGCATGGGACACGGCGAGGATGTCAGCGCTGACGGCTGCCTTTTAATATCCAAGTTAATTCTTCGGGCATGGGTGCTGCATCACAGCAACGGCTGTTTGACGAGTGTGTGTGTGTGTGTGTGAGCATGTGTGTGTTTTTGCTATAGTCTGTAGTGTGCTTTCAACTCTAATAGATTCTTTTTAAGAAGCTATGGATTCTGGATTCCACGCAACTCTGCACCGCATTATGTAGAAATGGTGCAACTTATGTGTTTATGTGTGTTTGTGTGTGTGTGTGTGTGTGTGTCTGCATGTGCAGGCGCATAGCTGTACTAATAGCACCAGGTCAGGACGGGTTGCCAGTGGCAACCTCCAATCCGACAAGTGTTGCCATGACAAACAAAAAGCAGAACCCTGTGAAAGCGGAGGGGTCTGTCGCCACGGCAACAGCCAAAAACAACAAATGTGGCAGGGAGGGAGGGAGAGGAATGAAAGAAAGGAAAAGACAAAGTGCAAGGAAGGAGTGACAAAATGCAGGAGTACATGACTCCTCTCATCAAAGCCGGATTGTATTAGTGTTTGAGAACCTCATCTTCCATTTCTTCACTCACACACCCTTTAGTACAGCGGGTGAGACGGTGCAGATTTTCTCTTATAAGCACAGAGGGAAGCTAAAATAAGCTACAAGGATCAACGCAATGTTAATTAGCGGTGGTGGTGGTGGTGGTGGAGGGGGGGTAAAATTCCAAACTCCTGACTTACAATAACTGTGTTGTGTGTTTTGGGGATTGCGTCGTGTGGAGATCGAGTTTCCACTTCCCGTTCCTATCTGGTCTCATCTTTCAAAGCTTCAGAGACACACACTTGTTACATCTCCTCCACTTTGAATTCTTTAAATACATATACCGTACGTAATGCCGACAGACTTTGCCTTCTATAGACTTCCAGTTAGATCAGAGGGGAGGGCGCCTGAAAAACTGGGGTTGAAAGCGCAAACAGAGGTGATGCAAGTTACTTTTTCTACATTATGTCTGTCTGTCTGTATGTATGATCGTGTGTGTGAGTTGAGGGCCAGATGCTTGACGACAGGCTTAAGTCTAATTTTAAGCCGGACTTCAAATGACTTCTTCAAATGACAAACCAAAGACTTGTGACAATGACTGAGGTGTCCAGCTAACTGCATAGACAAATCTTATCTCCATTTAAGTAACCGGCCCCTGACTGTGTGCATGTCAGCATGTTGCTCCATGTTTAGTCATGGGGAAGGACAAAGGCTGCAGATAACTGGTGGTGACATGTGGTCAAGACCTTGTTGACATGAAAACTAACAGGAAATCAGTTGATTGGCTTAATGAAAACCAGATCATGCAAAAAATAAATACAAATAAAACAATCACAAAGGAACAAGAACAAATGAGCGCTTAGCACGGCCCGGAGTGACATCACGTCCGTAACAGTAAGGTGTGCTGTACAGGAACCTGCTGTGCGTGTCCCATCCCTCACACAACAACACTGCACACTAGTCAGAAGTACATTAGCTCATGTCTACTTTCAAGCGTAAATCAATAGTGCTCAGCCCTTAGGCACCTAGTTACAGAATGACACTAAAAAGCAGTTTGACAACAAGTTAAAAACTCTAAAACATTAGAACATCTCAAGATTTCGAGCATTTTTCGTCTTTACAAGGGCTCTACCGACAGGATAGGCCCGGTGAAAGCACAAAATCTGGCACCTTTGAATCGGTTAATCCTGGCTATTTTACATCTTTTTTTTAATCGTACATCCTTCACTTACCTTAAGAATAATAAAACAAGGAAAATCAAGCTATCAGTACAACTTCTGTGGGTTTAGGCACATAAAGAGTAGAAAGGAAAGAGGGATTCTGATGAGTATAAAACATTTTGACAGAGGAGAAACATTCTGTATGTAAATGCACTGGTTGGTGATGGACGGTTATCAGGTGCGTTAGCAGCTGTCATTTGAAAATTTGGACCTTCGTGATTCACAGGACTGCAAACAAGCTGAAAAGTATGTAGCTGCGTAGTGAATGGCACCTTCTTGGTACTTCTAGAAGTTCTCTAAGAGGGCGGTACTGAGAGACAGTAAAGTAAGGAAAGGTCGAGTCTGAAGTGACGGTGAGTGAAACTTTTTCTTTCCTCCCTAAATCAGTCCTTCAGTTCTCACACTTAACAATGCCCTGATGCTCAAAGATTAGTAATAAAGCTCTAATTACTTCCTGTCAACGTTGCTGCAGCTGCCAAATATGGAATATTTTTGTTTTAATCTATGTACCTTAGCAAAGCCACAGGTGGGAAAATATGAACCGAGAGCCAGTGCAGCAAGAATCTGCAATCTTGTTACAGATTGTTGCATTGTTTGACATTTTTTTAAATCTTAAGGCCGTCCTCATGGATGTGATGGAATGGAAGGTGAAGCAATAAAACTGCAACCTAAAATAAATCACATACTCAGCTTCTTGAAGGAGGCTTTAGATTGTTAAGCAACCTACTGTTTCACCTAATTAAGAAAAGCAAAACAAAAATACTGGTTTTGTACAAATGCTCCATGTATACTGCTCCCAAAGTAAAGAGAAAAAACAAAAATACAATTTACATCCTGCATGAAAAATTATTCTCTTTTCTCAACTGTATCAATTTAGTTTAGTCTCACTTGACCCCTCTATTAAAACAACGCTAAAACAAACATGGCAAGGAAAAGTATGGTATAAAAAACAAAAAAATGCAGTCAAAAGTGCTCAAATAAGGAGTGTTTTTTTTTTTTCTTTTTGTCATCATGTGAGGCAGACCTTTTTTTGTTTTTGTTTCTAACTGTGTCCTCTAGGATCAGGGTTCAGGGAGGAGGAGAGTGGGTATGTGAAAGCAGCAAAGGAGGAGGCGAAAGATCGAGGCTGACGGAGGGCGTGGTCAGGTGCAGCGAGGGGTACGGTTCCTGTTGTCGTGTCATAGGTTCGCGACCCCTCAGCTCCTCTCGGCCATCCTTCCTCATATCTTCTTTTCCTCCTCAGCAGCCAAGGGCAGAGCTCTAACCCAGGCTGGTGATGTTGGCCCTGCCACCCGGTGGCGCCACAATGCGCTGGGTGTTCCTGCGAGGAACGTTGTCGTCAATCTGAGCGCCTGTGAGATCAAATGGAAAGTTGGTTATTCGAGTTTTTTTAAAAATAACAGTCGGCAGTAGTACTATTTTTCCATTTGGGCCTTGTCATATAAGGAAATAAATGATAATTATTTTGTCATTGCAATTAAACGGCTAACAGAAGCTAGTAAGCTTGCTTGTACCACAAATTAGCTAGCCAACTAAAAACAAAGCATTTAAGAACATACGACTGCACACTGTATCATGACTTCACCAAAAAACTTCCTAACAGCAGTAAAACTGAAAGGTTGTGTGTGAAAAACCATTAGCTAAAACAGCTTCAACCACTGTGGACCACAGCAACCTGCAAGGCAAGGGTCATGTGACAAAAGAAGGCTAATTTTCAGAATCCTTGCGAGCATTTCTACTTGTACTGTAAGAAAATACTTCAGTCTACAAAACAGACAATTATCATTGTGGTTTGAATGTGATAAAAAGAAATTCAAATCAAAAGGTAAAAAAACATCCTTACTCCCTCCAAAATTGGATGTAATACAAGCTAGTTGGCTAGCTAATTGCTAGCTTAGCTAACCCTGGAAAAGACAGTAACCATGCCTTAGAAAAGACAGGGTTGCTGCCTTTTTCAGGACCTTAAAAGTCGTAGACAAACACCCAATAGATGGGGCCAGAGAGAGAGCGAGAGAGAGACCAAGCTAACCCACGTGTACAGTATGCTGCACAATACAGAAACAGGTCAGAGCAAATCAGAAAGAGTACAAACTTTTTGTGTGAGTAGCTCTTATTATAAAGAGGGGGGCCATCTTAGAGTTACACATAACATAGGTTTAATACATCCTCAGTTGACAACTGCCTGCAGGCAAATAACAATGTGACCGTGGTTTAACCCTGCAAGCATTTCATTTTCTCTGAAATCCGCTGTGACAGAAGATAAACCTTTTTGTGGGAACTGTGTTCAAATTGATTGAATCGGTTCACAAGTTCAATCATAACGCTGGTGTGGCTGGGCCCTTTGACAGTTTCCATGAATGCTGCTCTTTATGTATGTGCGTGCAGTTGAAAATAGAAACTCACTGTTCAGACATTCACAATGCATGCAGAACAGTTATAGAGCCTCAGTGAATCTCTTTGATTCTGAGTACAGTGAAATAGAACCATTCCTGTAATGTGTCGTCAGAGTCAAGTAATGAAAGAGATGGAGTAAATAAATGATGATTTGCACTGACCGGATAGGCTGAATCCAGACTGATGCAGGTTGCGGACAGGCTGGTTGGGCTGCTTGGCTGGTGAAGTCTTGGCAGAGGAGGCGGGAGTCATGGCTTTAGGTGTGACGGACACCTCGCAGACCGGACCGTCATACAATCCTCTGGGTACACCCCTCAGCTCAGCCAGCTGTGTTTCGAGACACAGACACAACAGTCATGGCAGCAAAAATGAACAAGGAAATATTTCAAACTGTAACAAACTGCATTATCCCTCCAACTTTCCAGAAAACATTCATCAACCATTATAAAACCGCTGGGCATATGGAGCAATGTTAATGACTGTCTAACCCTAAGCCTGCTTTTTCCTCCAACAACAACCCAAGCCTTGTTATAAAAGGTATTAAAAGCTGTTTTGTACCCTGCTGCGAGCTTTTATCCTCTTGTAGACGTAGTCAGGGAAAGGTTTTCGGGCCACGTAGCGTCCTGACCCCTCAGTGGTGTGAAGGGTCCCTTCCTCCAGGACGATCTTGCCCTGGCTGATCACCACCAGAGGCCCACCACGCACCTCTGTGCCTTCAAAGATGTTGTACTCCACATTCTATAGAGGAGATTAACAAGAAAGAGGAAAAGCAAGGCTAAGTATGAACCTCATCTTATGACAAAAAAAGGTGAGTAAACTAAGTCTGTTCATGATAGACCTTTCACATAGTCAGTACTAAATAAAGGCAGTGAGTTGAGGCAGAGGAGGACAAAACAGCAGAAGTGTTCTGAATTCTCACACAGACTTCCAAAATGATTTTACTGTAAACACGCCAAAAATATTCTCATTCTCCCTTATCAGTCCCAAGGGGTGCCAGCACCCAGACCACTGTTTAAGTGAGACGTACTCTTGAACTCAGTGGCGTATCCCACTAATAGTCAGCACATGAGTAGCTCTGAGTCTTCTAATAAAAATGAGCTACCATGCTTTGTTTTAAGCCCTGTTTGTGTTGTTACATAAATTGGAGAAAACATGTTTGCATTAGTGTTTTTTTTTGTCCCATTCTACTGTACCTGCTGAGATAAGAGGCTTTAATCTAAAGACCATTTGTCTGCCTTCATTATTTACGGGTAAGTATGCTTGATGAGATTTGGGATACA
>JAPXVT010000012.1:8607910-8618557 GCA_029823135.1 Acanthurus reversus
AAAACTCAGACATATCTAAAGCATCAACAAATGCCATTAAGGACACTATGAGCACCTTAGTAAGGTGAATTACATTATGTTTTTTGGGAGGTGGTAGCAAAAAAATTCACAGATGTGTGTTGCTGCCATTATGAATTTTAAAATATCATTTTCTACAGATTATCTGTCATGTTAGCCCTATTTTGGGTACCACAAAGCATTTCAAATACATTTATTAATTTTAAAATCATTTAACAAAATATGCTTCTCCTCTTATGTTTCTTTCAATCAACAGATTTATTAGAGTAAAAGATTTGAAAACTAAGAAGTATTTAGATTAAAAACACACTTTAGCTAGCACTGACTTCTGCAGACCTCAGTGTGGTCCTGTCAAGCTGCCTACAAGTCCAAATGCAGGGCCAATATTTGCCCATAAACACAGAGTCAGCCTATGATGAGAGTATAAATCTTGCTAGTTGATTAGTTTGTTGATTCAGTTAATCCTAGAGTTATGTGGTTCTTTCATTCAGTTTGTATTGTTTTCTTTAGTTTATATCATTTTTCATATAATTAATAGAGATAAACAGATTTGTTCATTTCTGACATAATTTATACATGGGCAGAGGATTGTAAAGACACTCAGCTCAGTTTTTTTTTTCTTGTATATGACCCTGAATTGAAATAATTTGTTTTCAGACTGGTGTAAATTTAACAACAAAGTTTTTTCAAAAATAAATGCACAGGTCATTGTAATTTAAACTTTATTTTCCCCCAACTCATTAGGTTTCAATGAAGATGATGGAGGTAAAATCATCAGAGTTAAATCTTGTGACTTATGATATCATCTTACAGTATATAGACTATATTCGCACTATATGTGGACAGCTGTTCGCAAGCAGTTGCGTATCCTGTTTTTAGACTGACCCATATTTGAAAGCCCCTTCAGTCCTCTCACATACTACTTCAGTGACAGACCCTTTCACTGAGTTCAGGTGGTGGCCTGCACAGAAAATCCAGGCAATTCCAGTATGTGTGATTATCCTGGGAAAGCAAGGGGACGCTGGCTATGCATGTTGGAGTGGCAGAGAGCTCCATCCCATCTAATCCTCTTTTAATTAGGGTGAGAGAAAATGCAGGACCCCTCCTGGATTAGTCACAGCACATTGACAAAGCACCAAGCTGGGACCAGTGTACAGAACTGGTGGCCAGTTACGTACAGCGAATACCCTCTCAAGTGTAAAAAAATGCTCCCTCATCTCCCTGCGGCTACCTGGAGCTTGGCCCTCCTGCTTCCATAAACTAAAGTGTCTTGGTCTCTGGTGGACTGGGAGGATAAGTTACAGCATATGATTCGCTCATTTCCAATCCTTTTCCCATTTTTCACTCTGACTTGAAAGGCTACTGTATCTGTGGTCACACTTGCTTCCTATTATCCACCCTTTTTGCTAATCCTACAGGGTACTTTGCCCTCCTTGTTATCTCTCCATATCACTAACTATCTCTCTTCATGCTCTATCTGTCCGTTTCTCCATCCCTTCTTCTTTTCTGGGCCAATAATGGAGGTTTAGCCTCATTCCGATGGGGATTGAGGGGAACAAAAGAATCAATTAAGAGCCGGGTCTTAAAAAATGTACAGATAGGTCCTACACAAGCCAGTTTAATGTATCATTTTGCAAAATAAAATAATGAAAACTAGATAATAAGTAATTACAGTGCTTCAGGTCCACATGCAGATAATGTGGATGCAGTGACACATGTAAATTTAATCCAAGATATGTGCAATGTATCTTGTGTTAACTGTCATCATTTGATAGATTAAACAGGTAAGAGTTTTTATGCGTGAATTTGATGTCAGCGCGGGCTCTACATGTCGACTACATAAATGTTTGAGCAGTGATTGGATAAGTGACCACTGGGGGTCACTGAGGTGGTGCCACTGAGTTCCCTCCTGTATCTGTCAGCAGATATCAGCAGTAAGTCGAGAGTAAATGGAACTGATCTGCTGTAGTTAAGGTCTCATGATCCCGTCGGAATAAAGACCATTTGCTTTTACTTAATTGAAAAAGAAAAACAATTTATAAACAGAAACAGTTATTAAGTTTTTATATTAGAGAGGTATGGACAAAAAGAAAATGGAAGACACAATTTGCCGATGTAGTTGTGCACAGATGTGTAATTGTTCTGGGTTTTATATATACAGTAGATCACTGTGGACAATAATGTTTATTCAGTTATACTGATAAACACTGCGAGATGCATCATTTCAGTTGTTCATGCTTCTAAAAGGTTTGTGGTTTGATTACTTGACAACAGCCAACATATGAATTTATCATTTTGATTTGAACAACAACTTCATTCTCTAAGACAATGTACAGATGTGTAGATCAGCTTGTTTCCAGCTGTTCATTTCCCCTCAGGGCCGACAGTTGTCCTTTTGATTGTCTGAATGCGATAGTGAGATGCAGTATTTTCCCCACATTGATCAGTCTTTCTGAAGATTTTATGAATGGCACATGAATAACTGAGCAATTGCTCAACTTTGAAAACATGAGAACCAGATGTTGAGCAAAATCCAGCAAGTGCTGCAATAATTCTTATTGTTTAATCAGGGAAATATTGCTAATTTTATTCAGCAGGGCGATGTATATCTTTAATCACAAAATTTAGTGAAAAGTGATACTTTGTGCTGAATCTCTTAGCTTGGCTATATTCTCTAATGCACAGCTTCTCTGTAATGGACAGTCAGTATGGTAAGTATGTATCAGAGAGAGTGCGTTGGAGACGGCTTAAGGTGATATGAATGTCTCCGTCGTACTGAGGTCAGGTAGAAAAAACCACAGACTTTGTTGGGCTGGGTGAGAGCTGGACTCATTGCACTACACCAATGTCTAAATGCAGCTAGAACAAGCAAGCAGCTAGCTAGCTTAGTTTAGCATACAGCCTGGAAACAGGAGTTGCTATGATAGATAGTAGTAGGTGTGGTCAAACATTGGGGTCATGACTGACTGACCCATCTGATGGAAGGAAACTCTGACGACACCACAACTGCAATATTAAGGCTGTTAACAGCAGTGAAAGTTTAAGATATGAGCAAGGTGATTAAAATCCAGAGCCCTTAAAAACAGTTAATGCTTGGATATCTTTTTTTCATTATTTTTGTTTTATTTCTCACATTTTTTAAAAGTCGAGCAACTTAACTGAGACAAAAGGTGTGATAGGAATGTCTTCATGTAAAATATTTCTTTAATTCCACTACTCTCAGAATTCAAAATTGCTGACATTGCTGCCCCTTCATTGGTAGCATGAAAAAAAAAAGACAATGTGCCAGACGATAATCTTGTGTATTAGTATCCTCGGCTAGAGAAATGTTCTAGATAGAAGTCTTTTATGTCTATAGGAATAACCAGCTCACAGTGGTGGATAATTCTCAGCATCACTCTGTCAGTTTCTGTGGCAAACATCAGACAGGATCATTAACACTGAGGAGGATGAGGTGAAGTGAATGGTGTCAAAAATGGACAAACTTCAGTGCACTTCTGCTCTTCCTGCCTCACAGCCTGTGACACTGGGTGGCAGTGTGTCCCTCTAAACAAAAATATTTCACCTTCTGTCTCCAGCAGTGGAACTCAGTCTGTGAAAAGGGACTCTGAGGCTTCTGTAGATACCTCAACTGGCTTTGACCAGTGTTACAATTAGTTTAAGTGAAATACCTTAAAATTATTTTAACATGGTTTAAATCAGTGGGCATTTTTTCCATTCACATTGATCCATCCAGATTGGAACTATGCAACAAAATTATCTTGCTGGTTTTTGTTTATTCCCAGTGATATAATGTACTCAGACGGGTACAAAAGATATCTAAAGAAAGTGCCTATGCTATTTTAAGGCATGCCGGAAGCCAACATAAACATGTTAAGTAGATCATTATAAAGTTTTGCAAAAAAAAATGTCTAAGCCGATTACTTAAAAATAAATCTAAATTATTTTCTGTAAATGGGTAGCACGCATTTTGTTTGCTGCATTAACTTTAAGTCCGTAAAGCTACGATGGGTCTCGTTAATTAACTGAAAACATTTTCATGTAGATTTCTAAGAACTTTCTTGGATTTTATTACGTGAATAATGTTGTAAAAGCCCCAAACCTGCAAATCTTTTCTTGCATTTGTGGTTACTTTCAGTGTTTATTTAT
This sequence comes from Acanthurus reversus, assembly GCA_029823135.1. Classification (NCBI taxonomy): domain Eukaryota; kingdom Metazoa; phylum Chordata; class Actinopteri; order Acanthuriformes; family Acanthuridae; genus Acanthurus; species Acanthurus reversus. The sequence continues at coordinate 8,612,078 of JAPXVT010000012.1, forward strand.
TTATTTAGGCCTATTTGTTTTTACAGACCTTTGAGCATTTTGGATTTTGTTTAGAAAGCACATACACTAATTCAAAATGCAGCCTAATCCCTCAAAGAGCTGTTGTTCTATTCACAGTATCCTTCTTGTAAGCAGTGTATTATATTCCAACAGACTGACTGACAGAAGGGATTGATCAGCCCTGCATGAAGGAGCAAGTAGGGTCAATTATAAAATCACACTATATATTTTATCATTTCTCTTTTGGTCTTGACTCGGTTCCAAAGAAAACAAATGCAACATGAAAAAAAAAATCAATTTCCATTATTATATATAATACCAGATTATCACAGAAAAGTCTGCAACAACTGTGAATAAGCCTCCGATATGTGATTTTACTCCAAAAGTTGACAGTGAAGATTGAGGTCATAGAGGTCACAGTGCAGATAAGCTGAGAACTTGTAAATCCTGTCAATCTGTTTTCAAATTACTGCAGCAACAGCATGCGAGGTGTTGTCTCCGTGTATTATGGTAATGTAATAGCTGAAGCAGGCCTTGGTCTGCAGCCCCTGTTTGTTCGCAGGTACTGCGCGCGCTGCGTTTGGCATTCTGCTCCACTTCTCCCACTGAAATGAGTTCTCTCTCACTCCCTCTAAACTTACAGAGGATGCGGCGCCCACACAGCTGTTCTCCCCTGAGCTGGCGTACATAAAACATAAAAGGCGAGCCTATATGAAAAATGCACAGAGCGCTGGAATATAATGTGCTTGATACCCTGCTGCTGTCGAGCAGGCGAGAGATAAAGAGAGAGGCCTGCCCTGGATAGATTCCTTTTCTGCAGAATTCGTTTGACTGCAGGCTTGGATGGCTGCCTGAGCAAACATTTACTCACCGCGCTCAATCCGTGGATCACATTACAAAGATTGATTGTTCGCTTGGCTCTCACCTGCACTGTTTCATTGGCCAATATGAAATCAAATGGGATCCTTGAAAGAAGGGAATCCGAAGGGTAGGCTTGTTATGCACAGAATAAGTGACTGTGCTTCTCAGGCGGACGTGAATGAGCCGAATGCACGCACGTGTTTCAAGCAAATTCCTCCCATTGTTCTTGCGTATTCGAGATGAATTGAAATGCTGAGTGCCAGGCAGTGAAAACAAATCAAAATGATTGTTACAGTTGAAAGAGTGGCACGTAGCACCCCTGTTTCCCTCCCTCATATCGCCATGTAAATCCGCCGAGCTGCCGTGTGAACTTGTGAGGCAATTAATTTGCGACACACAGGTGCCTCGCTACCTACTGCTGCGTAATTGCAAAGTTCACAAAAAGCGAAATTAAACAAGGCAAACACTGGATTGCATGCGCTCTCTTTGGAGAATTTGTAGTCCAATTAAAACTCAGTAGGTTTGAACCGTGGTGGCGCACACGCTGCATCCTGTGGCCGTGCCAAACTTGGCTCATAATCATCATTTCAGCTCAAGCAATTGCCAAATATTTACTCAGTTGTTTTTAGGGCCTCTGGGTACTGTATCAAGAAGCCTAACTAAGAAAACAATTGTTCAGGAGGCAGAGCGAGAGGAGAAAACTCACAACGAAACTATGTGAAAGCGCCTCCAGTCCCTCGGTGCGCCGCTGAGAACTAGATCGAAACAGACATTACAGTTCAAGGTGACCCCCAGCTTTTACCCCAGTCTTTTCCGACCAACTACACCAGCCACAAAGAATCACATCTGTAACGTGGATTTCTGTGTAGCAGGCCGAAACGCCCCCCTCCTCCTGTTTTTAATCAATAGAAAAAAGGGGAAAGCAGGTAAAAAGTGAGCGCAGACAAGGGCAGGGATGTTGGTGTCAAAACTGCTCAAGTGGAAGTAAAGAGGCGAGATCAGGTGCTTTGACCCTCAGGGACGGAGGGTCAGTGCACAGGACGCCGGGCTTTCTCCTCAGCTAACGTGCTTTCAAAATAACCAAACTGCTCCCAGAGACCTGGAGCAGCAACAGATTAGCCCCCCTCTGCTGCGCCTTGTCCTCTCCTGCCAAACACGCTCGCGCTCTCTTTCCCATTTCCCCTCAGTGTCTTCCTCCCCATCATCTTCCACCACCGTCCCCCTCCCCCTTCGCCCCCTCACATCGTTAGCATTTAGATAGTTGAGAGCAGAGGAGCTTGGGTAATAGGCTTTTCCCCTACCCTCCATCCCTCCCCTCTTGCTCAAATCAGCTGAAGTAAGAGGGATTAAATCAAAAGAACAACAGTGATGATGAGAGCGACTGCGAGGGAGAGAAAGAGGGAATCAGGGAGTGGTGTGGAGGTGGGGGGGGGTGGGGGCGCCGTGGTGCATTAACGCTTGATCGGCTGTGAGCTCATTAACCCAGGCCTTGGCAGAATTGATGTTAGAGGTGATTGGAGATTATCACATTTAGGAGATACTTCATCCCCTTATCTCTCAGCTCTCCCTCCTCCTCCTCCCTTTCACTCTTTTCTTTTTCCTCCCTCCTCTTTCTCTTGATTTCATCCAGGTCAGCTGTCCCCGGTTCGATTCCCCAGGTGCAGGGAAGGGGCCTCGCAGATACCATCAACACCAGCTCCCGTGTCTGCTTGATCTCCTAATTCTGCTTCATTTAAACTTCATCAACTGTTCCACTGGACCGGAAGCGGAGAAGAATGAAAACAGCTTATGTGGAAACAGCTTTTTCTCCCTCGTTCCTCTTTTGTTGTTCGATCTGATATGATATTCCCCAAAGCTGCTGCAGCAACCCCAACCAACGCCCACACACACACTCACACACAAACTTCACCCCTCCTCCTGAAGCAGACTCTTTCACCCACACTTTAAATGGGAAAATATATTTAAGCCAACAGCAGGTGCTTCAATGCCTAATTTGTCTTCAAGAAACATTTTGGCTGCAGATATCCACAAACTCTTCTTCTTCTCTGGTGCTAAGAGAAGCACTGATGTCACATCAGTCGTTAGACACGTGCTTTGCGGCACAGCTAGCTAGTGAGCAGTGTTAGCAAGCAGTAAAAACCAGAGGGGGATGATTTCTTCACAGAAAAAAAGTTCAGAGGAAGAAAACGATGAGCGACACCCAGCAACGATTACCAGCAGTAACTTTAACGACAGTCAACAAACAAAACTGAGCTGCTGGGGGAAAAAAAAAGAAAAAAAAAAAAACAAAACGCAAAAAAATAAAAATAAATATCACTTTGAGTTGATGTAAACCAAAGACACCTGCTGTGATGAGATTTAGATGTTAAGTCTTGCATATGGATGTGTGTATGTAAAAAAAAACACACACACACACACACACACACACACTCACACATCTGCTAATTATGACCCATAATTAAGCTACATGACGTCGCACAACAGTGCCACTCAACATGCAAACAAACCCCTCACTATGAGAGCCAAACAAGGTGGAGTCTGTTGGACGCACTCTGTCCCATCATCCACTGCGGCGGCTTCCAACAATGCCCTGCTGCTTTGCACACAAGACTAATTTTATCCCTCAAGGCCATTTGGACAGAATGAATAAATTTCAGTGTCGTCTGTGCCAACTTACAGGTTGACACAACTACGTAACGCAAAAAGAGAAAACTTAACAAAAGAGAAATTAAAAAACAAAAAGCAAATAAATAGAATAAAAAGAATGAAACGGTGCTCTACATGCACAGTAAAGTGCTTTTTGTCTGCAAGCCCTGATCGAGAAAAGAAGGCGTCCTCTATGCTTGTTTGTGACGGGTGATTCTGGGATAGAAGTATTGAGTAGCCCTGACTTAGATTTCCTTTTTTAAACGCATATCTGGAGCGTAGTGAGGGAGGCTGTAGAAGACAGGGAGGGGCAGCAAGTTGCCCTACTGCGGGGACTTGGGCGGGGTGTGATGGGGATCTTTGCTGGGGGTTTTCCCTGGGTGTGGGGGTGGGGAGGCCCACCGCCCGGCTGGCCTTCGGGCATCCCTCGGGGGTCTGCCCGGGGCGGCTGAGGTGGGTTTGGAGGAGGGGGGGTATGTCTCTCTGGCCTTGGCCTCCCCTGCCGGGCTTGAGGCATCAGGGCACTTCCTCTCCTCGCCTGTGGGGGCAGCGCAGGCTGGCTTGGCTTCCTTAGGGGTCGCTGGTTGCTGTAATGTCGGGGCATCCTTCACCCGCTGGCAGATCTCAGCGTAGGAGGGCTTCCTCAGCTCCTGGAAGGAAAACAACAACAAAAATGTATTCATATTCAGCACAACACCTGCACCTGTACAAGTCTCTTCTTCTGGCCTTTACGCATTTATTATTTTTTTCCTTCTGCACACCTGTTAATGTGAGTATGGTAATGATCTTTAATAGGACATATCTTTCTATTATAGATTAGACAGTATGATAATACGGCTACCAGGAAAGGGCATGATTAACTGATGATCAGTAACTGATGGTCAAGACTTTGTCGATCAGATGAAATTTTTATTGATCGCACGCTGATTTTAAATAGAGGACGTTTTGCCTGGTGTGAGTCTTGAAGCATTTAGGGTTGGGCCGATGGACAATGTCATAGTCCTCTGCCTTCGCTGGCTGAGCCCTGACCATCACACATCGTGATTTAAAAGCTGCACCCCCCACCCCCACCCCCACCCACCCAAAAAAAAAAAAGCTGCCTAAGGCATAGTCAGACTCTTCAGCTCACACATAGTTTTTAATTCAGCAGCAACAGTATGGACCATTGTTAGACGTTAACATGGTAAAGCTGGTAAGATGCTGCTGTTAATGCGCCATCACTTCTTTTTCACGCTTCTCTCCATCCTCTCTCACACACATGGAGATTAAAGCCAAAAAAAAAAAAAAATCACCCTCCCAAGGCCAAATCATATTCCCCAGTCATCTATGAGCCACGCCACACTTTAATATTTACAGTCGTAAATATTAACGCTACTCTAACACAGGACAGTAATCCTCCTACACATTTGGCCTATTAAGCAAAGTACAGACACAGTTAACAGAGGGACGGCATAAAGTAATTAATCAAAGAATGATGTTGACTCAAGTTTGATATCAAAACTAAGAGTGCTGTAACTGTAGTTCCCTATAGAAAAAAAAAAAAAAAAAAACGTGCCAGGTTTTAGCTGTGTTTATTTCTACTCAATTGCTGCCGAACTATCAGAAATTAACGTTTTAGTTCTGATTCACCGTCCTTCTCATTAACACTGCTTCGCGCTCCCTCTCTTGTTCTACCCCTCTCTCTCTCTCTCTCTCTCTCTCTCTCTCTCAATGATACGGAGCAGAGCGCACGCTGGATCAAACAGGATATATTTTACAAAGTGCAGCAAAGGATGGCAGATCGGAACGAGCAGTAGCAACAATTAAATATAAGAGAAAAAAATAGTGCGGCCAACCAGCAAACAACTGATTCAAAGGAGACGAAGGCTGGTTTTCTTTCAGCCCCAGTGTTTCATTTCACAGTGTGACTGACATGAACACCACTAACCTTGTTGTGGTAATGTCAGCACACATGCTATCAGTCTACAGCTAAATGTCTCCTGGGACAAGTCGTACTTATGAACTTTGGTTACTCGTTACGTGCATCATTGTAGGTCACCAGATCGTGACCCGTGTAGATGGTTTGAAAATGAGAATCCACTGTCACCAACCTAAAACCTTGCAGGTAACAAAATCAGCTACTTCCTGAAACACTTTGGAGAGTTAAGCGTTTCAACTTGACAGTGATGCGTTTACCTATCCACATTTGCTGCATCTTGTATCTCATCTTATCTTACAAATTCTTAGTGTTCTTCCTATCAACACATTTCATCAGCTGCATGTTTCACTGCTGTTTGTTGTGCTGCAATGCTAAAAAATCAAAGCCGAGGGGAATTTCACTCCTACAGCAGCAGAGGTTTGTTGTTTCTGCCACAGCCTACCTTTCCAGTTTCTTCATGAACCTCTTGTTGACCCTCTCAGATATAAACTTTACTTGCAGTTGTGGAAAGTAAATCTCTCAGAAAGATGAATGTATAATTTTCTTCCCCAGAAGAGTGAAAAATTTATGTATCTGTAATGAAAACCAATTTGAATCTGTGCAGAATTAAGGAACAATTAATTAATTTACCTGCTTTTATTCATGTTAAGGCTGATTTGTCTGAGAGGGGTGAGCATTAAAAAGGATGCAGGTGAGGAAAGAAAAGAAAAAGAAGTTATCAATACTGACTGTGGCAGCACCGTTGACTTGCACTGATTTGCTTGCAGTAGACAGAGTGCCGGGGACTCGCTCCACAGACAACTGCGCCTCCTTTGACTTCACCTCCGTCACCTTCACCTCCCTGAAACAAACACAAATAAAAAACGGTGACAGGGCAGAAAAACCTAACGCATTGCTAACAGCTGGACTCTATCTTGTACCTGAGATTCCGCTACAATTTAAAGGGATATGTCAACTTTTTTTTTCTTTTTTAATTTTCCTCCCTCCTGAGTTCCAGACAAGAAGATAGATCCCATTCTTTCAACTGTGCGTGCAGTAACAAGGAAGAGACGGGC
>JAPXVT010000012.1:8660112-8671083 GCA_029823135.1 Acanthurus reversus
CGTTTTTATTTAATTTTTTTATTTTTTTGTACCGCGACCTTGGCTTTGGACACACTGAAGGAAATGAAACTAAAGACAGAAAAAAAAAATCTCAGATGAACACGGAAAAAAAGGAAAAACTGCTGAAGACCTTTAGGTTGTAAAAATGACAGTTTATAGGCTGAATCCCATGTGGACGGAACTTTGTGACTGAAACTCACAATCTGTGTGGAAGGATTCTCTCCATTTGTCTTTTCTTTTCTTTTGGAACATGAGCTTTATTTAAAATTTATTTATTTTTGATTATGAATCAAAGCATCTAACTTATGTATTTATTTGATCAGTTTCAGTATTTTCAGTGTTTTTCCCAACAACAAACAATTGTTGGTGGCACTTTGACCTTGGCTACAGCTGAATGCCAATTAGACCCCCACTGACATTATTATTATTATTATTATTATTATTATTATTATTATTATATGGGCGGATATGGACAATGGCAAAGGCGGAAACGAACCATGTAATTTGAATATAAAATGTAGTTAGAGGATCCAAAGGAACAATTAGTCTTTTTTTTCTTTTTCAATATGTTCTCGGTTTTTCTTTTTACGTGAGAAGCAACACGACGAGCCGTCATAAACCTGTAAATAAGAATATTTTGCATTTTATTCGAAAGAGACTGATTTTAAAGAAACTTTTTTGTTGTTGTTGGTTTATTTGATCTATTAGTGTGTCTTTTTCAGACCATGATCCAGTTTAACATAGGCTAGATTAGCCATCAGAAACTATACAGGCGAAACAGTCAGAATAAAAAACACATTAAAAAAAAGGTGGGGGGGGGACATATTTGTCTGAGAAATGATGGACTACCTACCTGGCCCACATGTAGGCACAAACACGAGAGCTACGGAAAGAAATAAATCTATATAAAGACTTTTTCTGCTTAGTTGAAGTTTTAGCGGAGTAAAAATGTCAAGTAATTTATAAAGAAGTTTTATCCCTGCAGAGGGGGACATGGGGGACGCAAACACCTCAGTAATGTTTTTTATTTTTTCGATAAACAAACGGACTCGGGTCCACGTCCAGGCGTAACTGCCTGTTGATTTGCTATAGATGTATTTGAACAGACGTTGTGCATTACTTATGTTATTTCATATGAAGCCGTGATAACCCTTAATTGTTATACTCTCCTTTGGTGAAAATGTATATTGCAGATATCAAACTTGTGGAGTGGTTCTCGTATATTTCCTGGATCTTTGTTTTTTTGTTTTTTGTTTTCAAATTATGATTATTTGGATTTTTTTTTTCGTTGCTCCCTGAAACTCTCTCCCTATTTCGTGATTTTTTATTTTTATTTTTTTTTTATTTTTTGTGAAATTCACAGCAAAAGTTGGACAGAAAAGGGGGGATTTGATGTAAAAGAGAATTACTTTTATAAATGTGGAAATAAAAGTCTTTCATTTAATCACGTGGCTGCTTGTATGTGTGAATCAGAAACGCCACAGCTGTCAGATGAAGGCTCTTCTTTCAGATGGATGGAAAAATAAGTGTAACGCATCTCTGATAGTCTTCTGAAAATGCTTCACTTGTGACAGAAACTGCAGTTTGCGAGCTTGAGGAGCTGCGTTACATTACATGCGTTACTTTGGTACTGTTACTGTAGCCCACACAGTCTTAAAGCAACTCTTTTCAGGATTATTTTCTATAGCAGTGTCTTTCTTGAACAAAAATAATATCTTATGTTTGACTTTGACATGAGAAGTAAAACTGACTTTGCGTAAAAATTTAGAAGATAATTTAACACTCAAGTTTTGTGGCAAAACTAAAAGAAATCAACGCTACGAATGTTTCTATGAAGTGATCAGAACACCTGTCAGTGTCGATGAGCAAAGGTTAAAGAGATGAGCTGCTTTAATGGAGCGTCTCGTTTGTTCTGGACGTATATTCGAACAGAAACTTGTACGGGCTCGCGGGTTTTTCTATTAGGCCCGGAGGAAAACGTGTTTGTGTGAATTTGAACACGTCTGCCAAACGACTTTCCCCTTCTCTGTTTGGTTAAGTGTCGTTGATTTAATTTGTTTAATGTCGAGATAAGGGCGTGGAAAAAAAAAAAAAAGTTAATAAGGCTGTCGAGTCGAGCAGGAAAAATCCGTTTTCTTAACCTTTTCAAAAAGGAAGAGCCGCGACTTTTGGAGAGATATTTACACTTTCAATTTCGCCTCATGTTGTTATTTTGTGTTAATTATGAAAAGTTGATTGTAAGTCCATTAAGAGAGGGGAAAGGGTTGTTAAAAAAATAAATGCTGGAAATAGAAACCAGCAAGGGCGAAAAGGTAGCACGTGCATGCACGAATCTCTCTCTCTCTCTCTCGCTCACACACACACAAAGACACACACACACAGAGAGAAGCTCGTGCAATAGTGCAATCAAAGATCACTTCCAGCTAATGTATTTAGAGAAGGGCCAACAAAGCAGAGGAGTATTCTGTCCAAGATGTGGCCCCTATCCCGCTGACCCCCGCCCCCTCACCGCCACCCTGCCCACATTCCTAAATTAACAGCAGCAACTCCAATTCGTTTTCCATAAACAATAAGGAGATGAAATATTAATGTTATGTGCGCAATTGTTTAAGTGCCCTAAATGATCCCATTTGGAAATTGATTGTTTTCATCCTTCTTTTCCTTGAGGGTGCTGAATGTGCGCTCCTCTGCCAAACGGCTCCAACAGCTGGTTACCGGGCTGGAGCTGATTGCAGACCGGGGATCAGCGTGGGGACAGCTGGTCAGCGGCTCCACCACCACCACCCCTCCCTCCTCCATACAAATTTCACCCAAGAACCAACCTGCGCTCCCCCCCTCCGAATCTATGAGGCCCCAAGTTATCCGGCCGTGGCGCTTTGGGGGTTAAGGAGTCCAGGCTGACGGACAAGACTTGGCGTGTAGGATGTTAACGATTAGACAAAAGACTTTAATAGGTTTTAATTGAAAGTCGATAATGGGTTTGATAGCCAGCTCCCCCTGCTGTCATCCACGCATGGCACCTGTTATCTCGGGCCTCCACTTAGTGGCTGACCACGCCGTGAAATATCAGACTGACGGCCTGATAACTGGCGCGTTTATGATGCGTAAAATTGCATTAAAAATACAGTGGGCCAAGCTGAGTTTGGACGACTGGGAAGGTGAAGAGGGGAAAATGGAAAGGGAATAAATCAAACACCTCCTAACTTGCCAAAAGATCATTATAGTCCCATCATCGAGATCCGTGACCGATTCAGATAACGACGACCCTTTCATGAAAAGGAGGTTATTCTTGCAAAGTGCACAGCTGATTATATACGGAAAAGCCCCCGCGTGTCTTTTTGGATGACTCAGAGATTTTTTTTTTTCTCTTTTCTTTGCATGTGAAAGGCTGGTGGTAAATCCCCCGGCTCTTACCGTGGATTGTCCCCGGCTCAGGGTTAATGAAGTGCGGATGGAGTCTCGTTGAGCTCCCGACAGACAAAAAAAAAAAAGGCTTAGACCCAGAGGATCAGTGACTCTGCTTAATCCCATGGACTCCCAATAATAATAATAATAATTCAAAAGAAAGAACTAAACAAAAAAACAACCTTTTGATGAAATTAAGAGTGAATCAAAGCGTAATTTGCATTGTGCTCGTGGTGCGAAAGCTTTTATATTTCCTTTCATTCCTTTCAGTGGACCAATGAGGCAAATCTGCAGCTCGCATTCAGATTGCCTCAACACACTGCCAGCGTTTTGTTGGACAAAATCCGCGGGGGAAGATGAAAAATAGATCAATTAAAATGTTCAAGAAACGCGTGGCCTATTTAGCCGTTTTTACCCGACAATAGCCGTAAACGAGAAGAACCAATTCCACAGTTCCATGCGCATAAGCAGAATGTGCCTTTACATGAGCTTTAATGGGATATCTGCTGTTAGCCAGAGAGGAAATCATATCAATTAATTCCCACATGCCCATAGCCTTATAGGCCTACATCCTGTATTTAGGGCATTTCGGAACAACCTTTGAAGCCTTCATAGCTCACAAAAGTGTTTCAAAACAAAGCAAAAGCACTTTATTACACACATGCCCTCATGTGTAATAGGCCTACACCAAACAAAGTGTTTGACTTTGGTTCTCAAAAAAGAGAAAGTTAAAGATTCCTTTCCTTCACAATGCACAAAGGCCTGTTTGAATAATGAAACATGGAATATAATTTAAAGGCTTTTAAACAGGAAGAAATGAGAGACATAAAATGTGTGTGTAGGCCCAGGCCTGTGTGCTTTCTTTTCATAATATGGCAGCCTGTTTTGCTTCAGACTGTATGCTAAAATGCAAATAAAGGCTGCAGTTAGATGCACTGATGTTTGGTTTGTTTGCTGTTTTTACAGGAAAAGTAGGGCAAATTGTAGGTAGGCTACTGAACCAGGCAAAGTCATGGTTTTTTCCAAATATATTTTGTGTCTGTGTAGTAAAATCTAAGTCAGCCAGCTTCATTCCACCAATGTTATGGTTCAACAGCCGAAAATAAGGAAGAGAAAAAGAGGAGAGCTTGGCATTAAAATGAATCTGACTCAGCAATGAGCAGAGACATTTAGAGAGATGAAAAAGGCTACATGATGAAGTAGGCTATCAGCTAGTGTAAAGAGGGAGAGCGTGGAGGAGTGAAAGGAGAGCAGCAGCCTCCCGGTTAGAGATCCACTCCTTGCCTGGAGGTACGGGGGCAGCAAGGAGGAATGAAAGCCTCGCGGAGTGAAGGGGAGATAACCCCACTAATCATTTCCCCAATATGATGGGGAGAGAACTACAAACTTGGGTCAGGGGTGCGGGGATTGACATCCCAATCTGAGCAAATAATGAAAGCTTTCCTCTCGGATCAGAGGGAGGGTTAGGGAGGAAGACAGGAGAGGAGAGCGGGAGAAAGGGGGATAGATGCGGGGAAGGAAGAGGTGGGGCTGCTGCCTCCCAGCCACACACATAGCCTGGACTCGAAAACTCTCATTCTTTCATTTCCACTGGACTGCTGGATGGTGAATACTGACTGAAATTAGCATATGCAGCTTCTGGATGACCCATTCAGGCACCCTTAGAACAGCCAAAAACTTGCAGGATAATGTTGTACAATTAACAATCTTATTTTTTTTTTTCCCCAAGAACAATAAAACTGTTTAAAGTCAAATTGTCAAAACAAAATTATAATGTTTTTTTGCAGTTGGCCTTCTCTCACTGAATTTTTTTATTAGTTCAACTAGCGTAGCAAAGCTAGCTTAGCTCTTGCTCATGCTAACCATAAGGTAGGCTAATGCTACATCCAGGCAATGTTGGCAGTAAACATATTATTACAAGATTACTTTCCCAGTTACTACAATTGTTGCAATAGCAAAATAGGCTAAATAACAATTTAACAGTTTTACTGCATTTTAAATGCGTCGCTCTTGCCGCTTTCACGTTCAGTGAATTAAACACATTCGTGTTAACATTTAGATGCAGCCATTACAGCCATTTTGTCGAACCTTCTGTAATTCTTTTCGCTATTGTTGTTGTTGTCAGAAATCCACAATATCTTCAACTGGGAATTTAAAAAATTAGGCTGACATGGATGGACTTCCCACTTGGCGGCTAAACATCATTCTGAGCTATGACTTGAATGCAGCATTTATTGACAGACCTATCGAATATGAAAGCCAACCTCAACTGATCTTAACTTGTGCAAGAGCTTTTCCTATATTAAATGCAGTCTAAAATTAAAATCCAACCTAAGATGCTAATTTTTCTTCAGTCAGCAGGTCTATTTGATGCTGTACACAGGTACCCAAAAAGTTCAGTACCCTGTCTTGAAAGCACTGTTTGCATTTAACAGTCAAGAAATTACTGTGTTAACTCCACACAGCACAGGATAAATGGTCTATGTGATTTTAGAACAGTCAAATGCTAAACTGATGGGGTTATATTAGGATGTAGGGGAAGGGTGATGTGGTCGAATTAGGAGATTAACTCAAAAGGGAGATTATAGTAAATATTTATGTATAACTAAAAAAACTGACAAATAAAAACCGCACAATAAAAGAAAGAGTCCTGCTTTCTTCTTGAAATGACCGGCACAAGTTTATCCCATGCAGGGAGCGATGAAAGCTGTGGAGCTTGCAGCAGGAGGTCCGTGTAAGCCACATACTATCAGATGACACAGTGATTATTCAATCAATACACTGTCGTGTTACGGCAGGCTTCCCTGCCTGCCACACTGCATTCCCAGCAGCCGCTTCAGCTAGACGACATGGTCACAAAAAAAAAAAAAAGGAAAAAACACACCCTGAGGCCCAGACCCCCACTGGCCAACCAGCCCTGGAAATGCCTCTGGGACCAGACGACAACCTCAAGCCATGAGTAAATCTCATACTGATCTGTACATGATCTTCCACACAAAGACATTCATGGAAATGGAAAAGCCAGCCACAAAATCCCACCGCTAACCATTAATTTTTTTCAGCATCTTTCCGAATAAAAATGCAAAGTTATTCATCTGCAGTAGACACAACGTGATAAATTCAACAAAAGCAAAACAAAAGAAAGACTTCACAGACTGAAAAATAACCCCTCTGTGTGAAGACACAGACCGTTTGATGTACAGATATGAGCTGGCTTGACTGTTGTCTTGTGATTCATAGGGATGGTACACGCAACCAGTAAACAATGGGAGGCATTTCATCACTGCATCTTAATTGACACTTTTGTGATGTTCGTATTCCAATGAGTGAAAGGTTACATGGCCTTTAATAGGTGGAAATTACAAGTGACAAGACTATTTAAAAATCCCATTATACAACAAAGGTCAACTATTTCAGAGTAGAGCAAATTTTCCAAATCCTGAAAAGCAGATATTTCTTGAAACTATACAGTTTTCAACATAACAGCAATTTACTATTTATGAGCGATCCCTGCATACAGCTTATATGCACACGAGTGTCGGTGATCTGGCCTCATTTGAAAGCAAGTTAAATTAAAGGGAACAGGCAGTTTCTTGGACACCTCAGTGGACCCTGGGGGTCACTGACCAGGGCCACGGGGAGGCCTCTCACCTCATAAACATAAAGGGAGGAGAAGCTTTCAATAAATGATGAGGAGTGGTATACATGTATTTTTAACGGTGCTTCCGTGTGATGTCTGGCAGCTCTCTCACACTCTGACTCCTGGTGGAGGGCAGAGAGCAGAGCAGGACCACGCATTTTTGAATTAGACCTTCCTCCCTCCCTCTCTGGGTGTTGGTTAGGGTTAGGAAGGGGAGGGGGCTGAGCCTGGGGTCCAGGTGGTTTTTGTATTTTTTAAAAAAAAGGGAAAAAAGAGAAGGGTTTGATGTCCAACAGCAGGGTCATTGCTGTTTGTCAAAGTGCATGTGAGCGTAACAAAGCAAAGGAGTGATTAGATTAGATTAGAAAAAGGGTTAAAAGAAGAAAATGCAACAATTAAAAGCATGAAGTGCACCAATTTTCCAGTCATGTGGGTCAAGTGCTGTGGCTGCAGGGTTTTAATCATAAAGCTATTAAAGATGCAAACACTTTGATTATGTAACCAAGATGGAGACATCAGCATCTTAGTACCGTTGAGTGATATAATTTAAATCAATATCGCTGTATCAAAATTCCTCTGACATCCACAAATATATATATCAGAATATGGCAAATATGTGACTTACACTTGACAAAAATCTAATAGTGCCAATAGCTTTCATTATAGATTTATCTGTTATTGATTTTGCAGTGAGTGGATGGATGGCGTCTTCAAATCCCTTTGTTTTATTTGAGCAAGCAAATATCTAATTTATAAGATAAGAAAAGTAACAAATTCCATATTTGAGAGGCTGCAGATAGAGAACATTTGACACTTTTTGATAATAGTATTAATAGGGTAATTACCCATTAATTCATCACTTCACTGACTAATCATTTCAGCACAAAAAAACCCATTTTAATAGCTTTTTTTGAAACAGTTTGCGAGGCTAGAATCATTTATGGGACAAAAAGGTATAAGAAAAATTCTAAAACAATGTTATCATATCACCATGAGATTCAAATTAAAGTATAATAACCCAGTCCATGTGTTAAAATGTATGGAGGATGCTATTTCTTGTACATTTACATGACTTTCTGGTTAACAAACAGCATAAGGGGACTGCGAATGCATTTCATTCCACAACCTTGTGTTGCAAAATGACAGATGATCTTGAATCTTATATTTAAGTTCTGTGTTATACAATTGAGCGTGTCAACACATGTAGATTTTACAAGCTGCCAAACTCACTCGCCCCCAAAAACCCTAAAACATAAACTGTTTACTTTCTTTTTATAATTTGGTTATATCGAGCTTTCATGTCTCAGCACTGGATAAATTATGGGAAAGTTGCAGGAATGCCGAGGGAGAAGCACTGTGCTTTCTGACAGGAAGAAAATGATTGATGTTGCTTGTAGCCTCCAGGGGAGCAAGCAAGCACACGACAATCGATTCAATCAGCGATGGCAGGCAGGAATAACAACACAGCCTCAGTTTGATTTACACGTACAAGATTTCACAGAGTTAATGTCATTATCAAAGTACAGACATTCATATAGTAAAATATCTCAATACCAGCACATTGATTTGCTACTGCTAAGCTCTACTCAATTGACAAAGTAAACTCATCACTGTTATTTAACCTATGAGTGTATACTTATTATCACATGTATGTTCTTATATTAGCTCACATCGATTCGGAATAAAAATAAATCACCAGGTCAGGTGCATTTAAGCATCTGTAGCTTTCTTTCTATCCCTGACAATCAACTCACCAGTCACGTCCAGTCACATTCAAGAAATTCTCCAGAAAAAAAATCTAAACTCACACAAGTGTTACTAATTAGCATACACCAGTGACGGTCAGGGGAGGCAAAGCTAAAGAGAAAGTTGAGATCACATAGTTGTATCTATTGGTCATTCCTTAGCATTTATAATTTCTGACTTATTTGAAACTAGAAGGGCCAGAATTTAATTAGAAAGGCCATGAGTGGTCATTTTGACCGCCACATTCCAACTTCTATAATCTCTCATGATTAATACCCAATATAGAGAGTAATGCATTTATTGTGTTAGGATACCCTTTCAAACAACAAAATAACACCTGAGGATATGTAAAAGAGGAAGACAAAGCGCTCACTTAACCAGAGACAGATCATCCAGATCCGCTCCCGGCTGATGCAGGCGAGCTCTGCTCCGCTGCGCACCCGCACTGCTTTGAGAGACAAAAACTGCCACTGAAAATGGAATTAGCAGACGCTCTCCAGTTTTACTTTTGACAGAGACAATGATAGTTGTCAAGCTACCAAAATGCAGCTGCCACAGCGCGAAAATGTATTAATTTAACCGTGGCAAAGTCTGTGTGGTCATTTTGACCGTCTGTGGCCAAAACAGGTAGAAATGATCACATTTTGTTTGCCTTTAGTACAATTTGTATAAATAACACTTTAAATGAATATACAGATTTTTTTTAGGAGAAATCAGGGACCAGTAGCACTGTATTTTTTAATGCAACAGAGTAACATGACATAAATGTGAAAACGGTCAGAATGACCGTCATGGCTCTTCTAGAGTTAAAATGTCTAATTAGCTTCTTTTGCCACGTCTTTCCTAAATGCAGAGGATGTCGCTTCCTCAGTCAAATGTCAGTATCTTTGTAGATTTGAGCATGCATAGCCACTTATCACACTGTTGATGCACACGTCTGTTCCATGTTACATGACGTTACAGCCACTCCTCTCACCTCGCTCGGCATTAGCAGCAGCGAGCGTGAATGTTGTGAATTTGCGCGACCACTCAGCAAACTCTGTCACGTCATGTAGTGATGGCTACCTGGTTATAAAGGTTGCACCAAAATGGATATTATCTACAAATTAAAGATGGTTTTTTTTGACAGTTCGACTGTAATTTAACTGCACCGGACCCTTTCCAGGCTAGCTGCTAGCACTTTTTAGCACATATAGCTTGCTGGGTAATTTAAGTTCCTTCAGAGCTGGATGCTAATGGCAAACCGACACCTGACCTGTAGGATCTTACTCAGGGGAAAACCCAAAAGGTTACCCAAACTTTTCAAACAGAATGGTACCAAAAGAAGGACATATGGCTGCTGCCAGTCAGGAATTGCAAGTTTTCCTGCTTTCTGTGCCTGAAGTTACTCATTTCATAAGCAGCTGTAGTGTGTGCATGATTGGCATCTTGTTTTATGTATATTTTCTATATAAAACATGCATTAGGAATATTCCCACATTTCCTGTCACAATCTCTGTCCCTCTCTCTCTCTGTAGGCGTTAGCCATATTTATTCATGATGATTTATAGTCAAAATGTGGACTATATTTTATCTGCTCATGCATAATAAAAACTTGAACTGCAGAACAGTCTACAGAGCTGTCTAGACTCTAATTATTTCTCTAATTAAATTCAATTTGTTTAGTGTAAAAGTTGTAAGAGAACAGTTAAAAATGCCAGACCAAGGTGACATCTTAACTTACTGTCCAAAGCAAACTCACAGTCTAAAACCCAAAGAGTTTTCTTCTACAATGACAATTTAAGAGAAAGTAAGTAAATTTTCACATTTGAGAAGCTGAAATTATGCTGAATGTTTGACATTTTTTCTTAATAAATCTCTGGAATTACCAGCAAATTGTAAAAATTGTAAATAAACCAAATTACATGATCAGTTAATTATGGTGTGGTTTAAGCATTTTGTAACCAGAGTCCTTTTCTACTTATTTAGTTTTGTAATTGACATAATTATTATGCAAACACATGGACAAATATCAGTTTTGTCTATAAAGTGCTTGTTGCTCCACAGACAAGAACACTGCTAGTTTGTGTGTTTGTGTGTGTTGAGCTTGTTTGCCCACACACAATATTTACGTGTACCTGTGCTCTGCAGGGTGTCAGGTGTGTTCGTCTTAGGCCCAGAGATGTTGGAGAATCAGTCAA
>JAPXVT010000012.1:8679329-8689771 GCA_029823135.1 Acanthurus reversus
TTACTGAAAATAAAAAAAGGATAAAAACAGACAGGAGGGCAGAGCTGCAGCCGGAGGAGAGAGAGAGAGAGAAACAGGGAGAGAAGAGGAAGAAGGAGGAGAAGGAAGGGGGCTGTGGAGATGAAATATAAGGATAGTGGTCGGCCGGTATCACAAGTAGAGCCAGTTAAAAGGTGATCAAAATTAACAAGTAGGTTTAAATTAGCCAAAGCAGGCTTCTAATTTCCTGCTCTTCCTTCTATTTTATTCTCAAACACACACGCACACACCCTGACACACACACACAGACAAAGATGACACTGTTTGACTGTGTTTAGACTTGATGAAAGCCCGGTTCATTCCCTATGCGTTGAAACACCCGTGTCGGTTCAGCAGCATATTTCCAATGTCAAAGCACGTGCGCCGGCAGCAGATGGCATGAAACAGTTGGCAAGAGTGAGCGAGCGTGAATATCTGTTTACTAATAACCCTTTAATTACTTCAGATGGGCAATGGGATCAAACATCCAGACCCACACAGGAATTAGCCTTAAATGAGACTGGACTGAAAATCTAGGCTAACCCCTTATGTTGCCATAAAGACCTTTGCTGTGAGAACTGCCGCTTGGAAAAACCCTTAAAAACAGAAAGTAAAGACACTTTAAATATTCTCTTTTCCACTTACAGGGCCTTATTTATAATCAAGCAACTTTGCAGGATACTTCTATAGAAATCTAAGGTGGTGGGAAGAGGAAAACATTCACAAATGGCTGAATTTGAGGATTATCTTCGTTTAAAAAAATCTACAGATTAATCAGTCAATCAAAAAAAGCAGAAAATATTGAAAGAAATACTCATCACACTTAAATCACACACTTACCTAATTAAAAGTAAAATATTAAAATTGCTTATTTTGTCAATCAAACAGTCCAGAAACAAAGATATTCAGGTTACTATGACACAAGACAAAGTAAGAGAAAAACATTCTTATACTGAAGCAAATGAATTTGCAATATTTTTGGATAAAAGGGAAAAAAAAGGAAGGAAAGGAAAATATATCAATTACGAAATTTGTGGCTGATAATTTTTTTCTGTAAAAAAACTCATTGCTACTCAGCTTATTGTTTCAGTACTGTTTAATTTAAAGGGCATATTTCTCTTTCGACTAAAATCTGGAAAACTGGGGATTTTTAATTACGACAAAAGACGATTTCTACATTTCCGCTATTTTCAAAACATACAAAAACACCATAGAACAATAAAGATTTCTTTAACTCTGTTATCTGATCATATTTGGTTATTGTGGCCAAGGTATGTAGTAAACGGGACCTTTCACGGTTGAACAATTAACTTGTCAATGCTCTCTGGTGGACAAACTGTGTAATGACACCAAACATTTCTGCAAATTGGCAGTTTACTCTTTTTGCGGACATGTATGCAAATACCATTACACGAGTTACATTAACAATTATCTAAAAAACAATTAAAATCCCTTTTGTTAGCCTTTTTCTACACACATCTCATCATGCATTTGGGTCTCCAACATTAAAAGTGTGTCAGAGTGTGCGTTTCCTGAAACAAGGAGGCACTTTTCTAACTTAATGCCTATGCCACTGCTCATATGCTGGATAGTGGAGTGTTATGAGGGTGCTCCCAGGGAGAAAATCCTCATCGTGTGTAAATGTCATGAGATATTCCTTCATGTGCCAGAATAACGTTAACCTTCTCCATTTTGTTCCGCTGAATCCACCTATCAGGCAAATGTGTTACAGAGACGTGCACGTCAGCTGCACCTCGTTCTTCCTTTATGCCTTTTATTATGTGAACGGGGAGTGAATGCAGTTCGCCGGCTGCCCTTTTCTGGTGCGGGTGCATTGAGAAAGCATACATTTTAATGACGGGACCTTTACTTTTGAATAACAGTGAGGAGGGAAGAAAATAAATTGCTGTTCAAAAGGAGATAATACTCTTGGCATTGTGGGATTGCAGGGGATTGGGCAGCTGTGTGGTGACGACCCCTGTGCTGAGAGCAACCTGTATAAATTAAGATATAAATAGCCTCATCTAGGAGTAGCAAAGTATTACCAGGGGTGTGCTTGAGTGCTCGAACACATGCTTAATATATGCATGTAGGTGTGTGTGCACCCTCATGAGGGAAGTAGAGTGAAAAAGAGCATGCATATGTCCATAGTAAAATCTGGTTGCATGACAATTGCGTGCATGAGTGTGTGTGTGGGCACGTGTGCTCACACATACTTGTGACAGAGTGCTGGGGAAACCTAAATCCCACTCAAGTGTAAGGCAAACAGTGGTGGCAGTGTGTGGTTATTGTATTTTCTTTGCTTGGATCCCAGTAAACACCCCCAGGCCTGCGCTGCCTGCCTGCCTGTCACCGCGGCCATCCTGCCATCAGCGGCCAGCTTCATGCTGCAGCCAGAGCCCTGGCGCAGGCCCCACAAGGAAATTAAAAGGGGATTAAGGCTGGCTGACACTTTGTGGCCGATTACTCATTTATTTTTTTTTTGTGCGTGTGTGTGAGAAGGGTAGAGACGCAGGGTGGGATGGCATCTTGTCTTGGCTGGGAAGAGCAGGGTGGGCCTGGGGGCTGGATACTAGCTGAATGTGCATATGTGTGATGGTTTATAAAGGCATCCCACCTTGACGTCAACATTCATACAAGGATACATGGGCTTGTTAGAAATATTTTGATACCTGAGTTGTGTAAGCAGTTTTATAATTTGACAAACATAAAAAACTTTTTAAAAACCCTTCTTTCATTTAACAAAAGAAGATCTGAGATGTGGAATGTTGTCTACAATACTGCCTGAGTAAAACTGGAAAATGTTGGTGTAAATTATAAACTGTAAGTTACAAAAATAAGCAAACAAGGTTAGAGATCAGTTCAAAACTTAATGCTAAAAACAAAGTTAGGTTAGTATGAAGAAATACTGAGGTTCAATGAAGCCCTGTTCTTTACCCTATTTGTTCAAATCCTTTAAAATTTAAATGGTAACACTGCAGTTGAAGGGGTGTGTATAAGACATGGCACTGTCGTAACCATGACACAACACCTTAACATTTATGAGTCTGTTTACAACTCTTCTCATTAAGTGTTATTTACCTACCCAACAAAAAAAACATCTAAATGAAAACATTTGAAAACCATTAAAAACAGTAAAAGGGAGTCCTTTAAATTTATGACTGCATAAGTCTATCGCTTAAAATAAAGTTAAACTCATTAAATTACATGAAATCAGTTGTACCAAAAATGTACGAATAAAAAATGTAAAAATGTTAAGAAAAGTAAAAATAAAGTACTCACGGATCAGTAACATGCTCCTGTACAGGTAGAGAGAATTTTCCATCTGCTGTCTGCTTCACAAACCTTATCAGACCACGTGAAAAATTCTTTGTGAATAAACTAAAACAAACTTGCTGTCAACAAGCGTAATTTTATGAGCTAATCTTATATCAATTGTAAGCAAAAGCAACTTTCCCCCTCTGTCCTTTGTTAATCTTACAACAGTTATTTACCATTTCATCTCATAAAATTTGGTTTTGCCCTTTATTTGACCTAAATCTGGTGCATGATTCTGGCATTAAGTATGCTTAGCTGCAAGTCCCCTTCGATTCTGATGCGCGCCAGGCAGCTCAGGTTTACTGCCTCTTTGTGTTAGAACTCAATATCATCGCTGCAGGGAAAACAAACTGTACAGATGCCAGTGTTTGGTCTGCTAATTAGCAGTTTGTATTAGTAATTAATAGGCATTACCAGTCAACCGGGCCCCTGCTCAGCAGCCTCCAACAGCCTGTGAAGGAGATCCAGGCAGCACGCTCCCCCTGCAGCGCCGCAGCACTGCGGCCCAAGGAGAGATTTCAGCATCATAGTCACTCTTAATTCAGAAGGGGGGAGATATTGTGTCCTGTCTACCTGCATCACAATTTTCTAAAGAAACATTAAAGCAATGCAGCTTGAAGTCAATGCAGCCTGTAAGTTAGGGCTGGGTATCAAACCACAGCACTTCAAGACTTGTGTCTGTAACACCAAGTACTGTAAACAAGCAACTGTGCGTAGTCTTGATTTCTTATTATTTGATCAGCAATTTCCTGAATTCCGTAATAAAAACCACTGTTTTGCTAACTGCATTTTATGTAGTTTGTTTTTTAATGGTGTTATTGTGCTATGACAAAGGAAAGAGAGGTAGAAGAAAAGGGTATTTATTGGAATTTATTAGGCCTATTTATTAGTTATACTCTTCTGTCTATGATATCTGTGCTGAATCGAAGGTTCTGTATTTGTAGCAGTACTAAAGAATGTTAAACTGTATCCAGTCCAACCAGAAACAGAAATGAGATGGAAACTCAACACACTATTATTTCCATGCCTCCACTTTTCTCACTATTAGCACAAAGGCTTTTCTGCAGAGCAAAACAAACTGACAGGTTTTAAAATCTGTTCAGGTAATGTGTCCACTGCCTTTTTGTGTAGATGATGAGCTGAGGTGTGGTGGGCACGAGGTGAGGTGAGGTGTGGCGGAGTGGCAGAGTTATCAATTATCCAGAGCGCAGTGGCACTCTGGCTTCCTCCAGATCTGGTGTTAAATTAAGTTGTCAGTGCTGTCTCTCCGATTTCCCCCATCACACAAGCAGACGGTGATAGCGCGTGACGGCCGCTCGCCGGAGCTCTTCGCCGGCTGCCGCCCCGCATCTCGCCTGCAATTCATCAGCTTCTGAGCGCACTGGCCCAGCCTCAGTCCACGCCAGCGCACGCCGTGTTGCACCAGAGCCAGCCAGCCCGCCAAGCGCTGTGGCAGAGGAAAAAGGATCGGATCACCTTCCAAAAACCCACCGTAGAGGACAGGGTGCAGTGGACTTTTGCCCCCATGTCTGGGGCAGGAATGGACTTCGTGCATGTTTGAACTTGAGGGGTGTATGCGTGGGCGTGTTTGTTATGTTTGTGTAAAAAGAGAAGAAAAAAAGAGTATGGAGGGGGAAAGTGTTAAAAACAGGGGAAAGGACGTCGTTTGGGAAGTGCGCAGAGCACAGCAAAGCCTCTGGCCCTGCTGTCCTGCTGGGGCAAGGCCCCAGGTGAGGGCAGAGAATATGGGACACAAAGCAGGGAGGCTTGGCACTTGGGCTCTAGCCACCAGCTTCCTCCCAGTACACTACTGAGTTGAAGGGCACCAGAACATTCAGTCACAAAAGGGAAAGGGAGACAGTGAGAGGAGGAGACAGAGGACGGACGACCAGGTGACAGAAATAATGGATAACTGTAAAGCAGCGGGGTGCTAAGCTCTCAGTGCTTAAGTATTTATTTGTGATGAATAGTAATGATGGCACACTTACAAAGCACTTGTTTAATATGAAGAGGGCTCGAGAGGGGTGAGGATCGTTTCCGCGCTCCTTTAACAGGGCCGGCGTGCACACAGGCGACCGCCGGGAGATGCAAAACCCAACCCAGCCCTCCACCTCCCATCTGCATTCAAAAACACTTGCCGTCCCTTAACACTGTCCCTGCTTCGGTGCTGAATAAAACATTAAACACCATTCTGAGATATTAACCTACTTATTGAAAAAAAGTCAGTGATTTATGTCGATTTGGTTGGCTTTCAATGCTGCCCAGCTGTCACCGCCTAGCCTGTAACCTAAATTATCCAGTGATGCTCTTTCACTCCAGTTAAGGGAATAAGCATTCCTTTAACACTTCAAAAGGCCTGACTGCGCTAACTCAAAGTTGTCGTCTTATTTTTCCTACACTTCTTAAGTTCAGTAATTATTCAATCTGGGTGATAATGAGCGCATAGTTGACCTTGCGGATAAAGATATTTCCTTTTATGTTTATGCTTCATGTTTTCCAGGCTAATTTAAGAAAACAGTGCTTAATCTTTCACCAAAAGCAGCAAAACACTGGGCCCTCAGATCCTCTACGGCGCAGTGGGAGGACCCCTCCGGTTAATAAGTAGCATCCAGGCCCTGGTGTGTAACTGGCAACCGATTCGGCAGCCATGGATCAAACAGTCATAACCTCCTGTTCCAAAGGTAAGGTGCAATCAGATCTGTAGGGGATCTTTAACCAGGGAGGAGAGTGTGTTTGTGTGAAAAAGAGGCAGAACAGACGGGGGAAGTAAGCATGAAAAAGAACGAGAGGGTGGGAGGAATGTGTAAATCTGTCAGTGTGTGTGTGGTTCACAGGGAAGATGGCAGCCTGCACATCAGTGACGTGCCTGAACGGAACCCGGAGGGGGGCCCGGACTGAGCCCCTGCGCTTAATTGGGCACTCAAATGTTACCAGGTCCCTTCCCAAACGACTTGGAGGGCACACATGGCCAAGTGAGGGAGTGGAGAGAAGCTTGTGGAGAGAGGAAATGGAGCAGAGGGTTTAGCACCTCCTGCGGCCAAGTTTTTTCTCTCCTTCTGGGTTTTTCGGTCAGGACGGCGGATCGCGTGAGTGATAGTGCATTTGGCGTCTCGCTGTGCCAAGGATGACAGAGCAAAATTAACCCCTCTGTGGTGGAGACAGATGGAAATGAGGCTAGTTTCACTTTCAGTTTCGCTTCTGTTGCAGAGTGAACACATTTATCGGTTGCAGAGACGAGTGCAATAGTGGAAAGAACTACATCATCTCATAAAAAATTTAATCTCTAAAATAATAAATCTGTGCTTTAAGAAAGGCTGTAAAATGAAATTTAACACCAACTCGATTATTTGATCACATGGAAAAGCAGGAAATAAACTGCAGTTTTTATTTAAAAAGACAGGACTTCAAACGTGTACTGGAGCAAGTAGGGAGCAAATTCATAATTTTTTCCAGTTCATCAAAGCCTCCACCGGCTAATCCCTTTCTTATATAAATAGCTCTTTTGGTGGAGAGGGTAGCTGCCGCATAGAGCTCTAACCCTTCTGTCCCTGAAGCTACAGCCAGGATAAGCTGTGTGTTGGATTGGCACATCGGGCTGCCTGGGGCCTGCTGCTGCGCTGGCCGCCAGTACAGATGGAGGGCAGGGCTGGGCAATGCCAGCTTGTCAGTCGGATTAAAACGACTCATTTATTCACTGAAGTATCGTGCAAAGCGACCGGGCCAAAGCGGGGTGAGGCGAAAGGGGGAGAGGAGGGTCGAACAGCGGCGAGATGGGGGCAGCTTGGATATGAGAGAGGGTCCTCTGCTCTCTGGCCCTCAGCCCTCCCTTCCTCTTCATCCCGCTCTCTGCCTTTTTGCCTGTTACTTATCTTTCTAGGGCTGCCAGAAGCCATTACCGCAGTGTACGGAAGGCGGCCGGCAGGGTGGCATCTCCTAGTGCCCGGTGACAGATTGCCGCTCGGCATTGGCGGCGGAGGAGGTGAGGGGTGGAAAGTGATTGGCTCTGATGGTCAGGAAGTGGGCACCGAGGGCTGTAGAAGGAGGTGGAGGAGGGCAGAGAGTCAGGGAGAGGATGACAAGACCTGGCTGTGTGACCTTTGGTATCGCTCGAGTTACTTAAAGGGGCACAGGCCCTGCTTTTAAGAGCATGCTTGGCAGTGGTGGCCGCCGTGGTGGTTGCAGGCCGAACACGGATGCCAGGGCAAGAAGAGGTGGCCCCGATGCTGACTTCTCTGGTTGTGCCCTGGACCCCGCTGTCCCTGCAAAACCTCAGTGAGGATAAGTAGAGGACAACTGGCAGTGTCTGCAGACTCATCCAAGATAGTTCACTGTGGACAGACTCACCTCTGCAACGTCAGAGCCGCTGCCAGCATCAATCTTAGAGTCTTCAAAGTCATGAAGTGTTTTGATGTCGGACTTTGACCCAATGAGAGATGAAATCCTTTAACCAGAGACGAGTGCTCGACATTTTAGAGGCCAAGCAGTTAAAGTTTATAAGCCTCTGATTTCATTTACACACATGTAATTTCTGCCACTAGATGTCTCTTTATTTGAACAATGAGAACAAACGACGTAGTTTGATGATGTCGTGAGCATGAGTTCATTTGATTTGTTAGTTAATAAACCGCCACTATTGCAGATGAAAATCAGCCTCACCGACTCTTCCAAAAAATGTTCGCAGGCAATTAATAATAAGTAATTAAGTTTAACTCAGGTTATTTTTAGTAATGTTTGCTGATTTCCGTGCACACTATCTACCTGATGTCAACCCGAAAGTTTTATCACAATCAGCCACTAATGAAATGCACCGTTAGCTGAAGTTATATTAAGGAATTCTCTGATTTTAAATTTTGTTGTAAACATTCAGATAACGTAAGCAAACAACTAAAAAAAATGCATAACAAAGATTAAGTTGTTTGTTTGACATTTGAATGTGAAAATTTTGAATATTTTACATTTATCTGTGACATAAGGAGCTAAAAAAAAAGACGTCTGAACAGAAAAGCTAAGGGCCTTGTGGTCTTCTTTCTCAAAATGACACAGACTCAGGTCACTGACAGGCCAGATCTGTGTGTGTGTCTGCGTGTGTGTCAAGGGGGGTGAGGCTTGGAAGGGTTTTATCGGGTCTAATTACTCCCGATAGCTGTAATTTACAGGTTGACAGCAGGGAGAAATCGGCAAGATTCACACTTCTGCGGGTCAGCATCTGTCGCCATTACTGCGCGGCACACACTGCCGGCCAGTCAACGAGCAGGAGGAAACAGTAAACAACAAACGGCGTGTGACAGATTAGCAGCGCGGGCTAAAGGACCTTCCACTGACACATCATTTCTCTCGCTCCGCGAGTTTGTTTCGCGGCAGCTGTCACCAATAAAATGGAAAAGCAGGAGATGGGGAGGGGAGGTGGCGGCAGCGGAGGTGGCTTTTGTTCCAGATCCAGAGAGGTAGGTGGTGGAAGGAGAAGGAGGAGGAGGAGGAGGAGGAGGAGGAGGAGGAAGACAGGGTGGATGAGGAGGAAAGAAAGGTGAAAGAAACTGAGATGGGGGGGGGTTAGTAAGAGTGACCTGTTTTAAAAGTCTGGCCTCACTTTTTAACTGAGTATTAGGAGGAAAATCAGGGCAGGACACCATCAAACTGTACTTTTCCACTCACTGTAATTACCCTCGCTATTTCTCCCTTTTTAGGTCTGCAGTACAAATTGCCACTGTCATCCTGAAGTGGTAATTTTAGTTCCGTTTGCATCATCCTGTGTGGTACGGCCAGCAAGGAGCGTGGAGTTATTTTAGAGGGTAAGCATTATCTCAGTACAGTTCAGTACGTGAACACATTTGTTAACACTGCAGCACTCCAACACACTTTCCTCTTTCCTCCCATCCCATGTGGCTCTTCTTCTCCTGGTCCCACGCAGCTCAGAGAGGAGCCAGGTCGGTCCAGTGCCAGAGAGGGCTGGTGGGCTACACCGCTCTCCCCCTGTCCACCTCATTGCCTCCACACAGCCTATCTGGCCAGCTCCTGTACACAGGGCTAACACCGCGTACATCCTGGCAAAACGGTTTTTCCTTGACCTCCAAATAGAGGACGTTCTCCAAGTTGTTGGCTCATTAACCTGGACTGTTTCTTGTTGAAAAGCTTCACAGAAACAAAAATGAGGTCTCAGAGTTGTTACTGCAGGAAGCAGAAAGCAGGAAGTCTAACTGAATCTAGATGAGCTACGTACAGATAAATATGGGACTTCACTGCATACAGCATGTTTTTGCACACTTTCCACAATTGCTGATTTGCTGGAAATAATTACAAAGAACACAGTCAATCTTGATGTGCTCCATGATGTACAGTAGTCCTGCCATAGGGGCCTCAAGCACAGGAATTTATATCTCAAAAATGCATTTCTGTTTTTGCAGCGTAGATGAATGTGTCGTACACTGTCTGTTTTAGAGATGCTCTGATATTACTTTTTATTTCCTAATACCGATATCCAAACTTGTGCAGCAACCGATACCGGGTACTGTTCCAATACCAGTGAATAAAAATAACAATTCCTTTAAACTTCAGGTGTAATCATAATTAAGGAAAATAAAAGGATTTAAATAAAACAGCAGCACAACAGCAACTTCAAAGCTAATTACAGGATAATCAAATTCCTTACACATCACCTTTTTAATGTTGGGACTTTCGGATGTAAAATATTGCGAAACGCTGACATATTGCTAACTCTGTCAAATCTCTCCGTTCTTTTTGCCGCTCTTAAAAATAGTAAATGCCAGAAGCAGCAAAGCACAACTTCCTATGTGCTGTTTTAGAGCGGCAAAGAAGCCGTTCAGCAGCGTATAAATTACATGGTATCGCATCAGTGCACAGACTGACGTGCTCACCAATACCAGCATTTTCAGCGGTACTGGAGGCATTTGGAACAACTCGTCTGTTTCATGAACAATAATTTCACAGAATAACCCCCAAATAGCTTAATGTAACTATTGACTAGACCATAAAAATAACTATAGAGCAACAGTAGGAGGGTTTGCCTTGTGAAAGGGAGACTCTTCCTGTTTGATCATTGCTAATTTGAATTATCTTTTGCATTCCTTCTTCCTCCTTGTTAAAGAGAT